>CAJQZJ010009840.1:10135515-10205698 GCA_907164525.1 Lophiomys imhausi | reverse complement strand
ATAGATAGATAGATAGATAGATAGATAGATAGATAGATAGATAGATATGTATTTGTATAAAGAACTTGGCTTGGGAATCATGAATATTCTTTCTACCTTTGCTAACTCTACTTGTAGCTCAGTGTAAACCTTATCTGCCATTATGCACAACTGTTGTTCCTTATTTGTGAATATATATTAATACATATGAATAGATAGATTGATTGATTGATAGATAGATAGATAGATAGGCAGATAGATAGACAGACAGATAGATAGACAGACAGACAGACAGACAGACAGACAGACAGATAGATAGATAGATAGATAGATAGATAGATAGATAGATAGATATGTATTTGTAAAAAGAACTTGGCATGGGAGTCATGAATATTCTTTCTACCTTTGCTAACTCTACTTGTAGCTCAGTGTGATCTTGCTAAAAACACTTATTGCTGCTGAGCTTTTCACCTTTATCATTAAAGCAACTGCCAAGAAACCTTCCAGTATAGAATAAAGTGAATATCTCAGATGAATCTCCCCAAATCCTGACTAGTCTTCAGCTGAACTCCACACAGCAGCACTGACACTCTGAATTCTCTCACAGGCTTATTCTGCATAGATGTATTTACAATTTCAAGAGAATGAACATGCCCTGTTTGCACATCTTGAAGAGAGGCACTCCATTTTGAGATTCTGGTGCCTCTTACACACTACTGTAAAACATCAATATACTCAAAACCAAAGAAACTAATTTGAAAGTAAACCAAATGGCAACTCATTGCTTTCTATTCTTGAAGTAAGTGTGATGTGGAAAGTACATGTGCTCAGGCATGGAGGTGGTCTTTACTTCAAAAGTGAAGGAGACAGCTAGAAATGAGAAATCAAACCCCATGGCTCACTGCCATCATTTCAGACAAATCTTGCCTTGAAATGCTACCTTCGATCATTGATTCTGAGATGTTTGTGCCTCTTGACAGAAAAAGAAAAGCTGCCCTAAGTGAGGGCTTTTGCTGTTAGCATCCTGAAAAGATTTCACCCTGTGATGTATTAAAATATTTAATCACAATCACATGCTTCTGCCCTATTTATACAAGTGCTTTATAATGCTGTACATTACAGCACAACCTGCCTGCTTCTTAATGTGACCTGAGGAGTCAGCCGGCATTTATTACAAATGCGAGGCAGTGTGCTTCTGGCTGAGCAATTAATCACTGACACCAAGGAATTTCTTCTCTTCAGGTGGGGAATCTATCCAAAAATGAAGAAAAAATCATCAGGCTAATTAATTCTTATCTGCAAAGAGCAATTAGATAAATGACCTCAAAAAAAGACTTGTCACCCATACTGAGACGCCCACTTTCTAAATAGAATGTGTCTCTGCCACTTTTCTCTGGGCAAGTGATACTGGGAAATGGAGATGACAGAAATGAAGGGGAGGGGAGTGATAGGGGGTGGGTCCAGAAGACACAGAGACAGAGACAAGCAGACAGACAGGCAGACACAGAGAGAGATTTCCTGTGATCCTTGTACCCTGCCCTTCTTTCTGTTAACACAGATCACAAACAGGTTTTAGAATTCCATTATAAAATCTTTGGGGTAGGCTCTCATTTCCTTTATTTTCTGTTAGTTTCTATTAGTAAGCTATGTGTTCTCTTCCTGGGTTGCCATGGTGCAAGTGTTAAAGGTAGGAAAAATACAACGTAAACTAGGCAAGTATATCTTTGTTCATTTCTTTCTAAGCTCTCTATCTCTCTGTGTGTCTCTGTCTCTGTCTCGGTCTCTCTCTCTCTCCCTCTGTGTGTGTGTGTGTGTGTGTGTGTGTGTGTGTGTGTGTGTGTGTGTATGTGTGTGTTGGTATGTGTATGTGTGTGTGCTGGTATGTGTGTGTGTGTGTGTATGTGTGTGTGCTGGTATGTGTGTGTATGTGCTGGTGTGTGTGTGCAGTAAAACTCACCTACGGTCCACATAGAAGCCACTCATTTGATGTCTTCATTTATTTCTCTTCACTTTACTTTTGAGACAGAGCATCTCACTAACCTGAGGTTTCCTGCTTTGTCTGAAGGGACAGAGTCCCAAGGCTCCTGCCATCTTTGTGCCCTGGTGCTTGGGTTACTGGTATACATTGCCAGTCCCAGCTTTTTACATGGGTCCTGGCAATTAGAACTCAGGTCCTCCTGATTCTGTCCTAATTGCTTTACAGGCTGAGCCATCTCCTCTAAAGACTTTTTGTGGATTTGGATCTTGAATCATGCCCATGTCTGACAACAGAATCAGAGCACAGAACATTTTGACCTTAAAAGCTGACCACCAGTGTTAAAATATTTAAATATTCAAATTGGAAATTTCATGTGGTTTTATAGATAAAAGTGATTTTTCTGGATGATATTATATTGCTTTGTCTTTAGGCTTTTTGATACAAAGATTTATTTCATATTGCATAACTTGGCCTTGACTCAAACTTGAGTTCTTCCTGTCTGAGTCTCCTGAGTGTTGAGACTATGAGTGTGGCTCACTGTGTTAGTCAGGGTTCACTACAGAAACAGAATGGATAAAATTAACATATATAACACATAGGATTCTATTAGCTTGGCTTAAAGGACATGCATTTGCTAGTCCAATAATATCTATTTGCATCTGAAGAGGCTCGGAACCAAGCAACTACTCAGCCCGTAGGCCTGGGTGCCTCTGAAGCATCAATCAGGCGCTGAAAGCATAGTGGGTTCATGACCCAGCCACTGACCTGCAACCATATTGGAAGACCTAAAAAGATGGGTTCTGATGTCACTGTCCAGTGACAACAGCAGGGGCAGCATCAAGAGGATGCACTCAGTAGTAGTAAGTATAGGCAGGCAGGCAAAGACAACAACCTTAACCTCAGACCCCTGCAGACCACTCCTAGAAGGTATCCTCGATCAGAGGGTCTCTTTGCTCTGTAGCTCGTCTCACTAGGAAATACCACTAAAGACTCACCCACCGGCTTAAATACAGATCCAGAAAAGTTAACAACCTAGATCATAGCCACTGTGCCCAGTGTAAATCCTAAAGTATACAAAAAGGAGAAAGGCAGCTGAGGCTGAGCATCACCTTCTAGTTCCTGACGAATGATCCAGTGCTGATGTAGCGCTTGAGGAAGCACGGGGTGCTGAGACCTTTCTCAGCACGATTGTCTATAACCTCTAATAGTAACCGAAATAAACTCTTCCCCCCCCACGTTGTTTTTTTTTTTTCCCCACAGTGCTCACAGAAACAGAAAAAGTAACTAAGACAATGACCTTGACATTTTGATGGTCAGTCATGTTAATATTTGAATTATTCCAGCTAGGGTGACTCATCATATTTTCAGTTGGTTCTGGGTGCCATGGATGAACCATCACAATGTAGATCCTCTCAGGCCTTCCATTCAGGAGGACACTGTGTGGCCCATAATCCATATGGAAGAATTATAGGAACAAAGGGGAAAAAGAGAAAGGAAACACTGAAGACCAAAGGGAGATATAGAGGAATCTGGGGCTGAAAGGTGAGAAGGAGCATCCCAGGCTCCCTAATCAAGCTTTCTGCACTCTACTTTACATTTCCTCTTCCTATGTAGATCACTGATGGAGTGATGTTATGCATTCTGAATGCTAACTTGCTTCCAGAAGCCTGCTTGCTGTACATCAAGCAATGCTGTGTCACCTTGCTTTCTAATCATTGTCTCTGATTGGCTTTAATAAAATGCCAAGGCCCGTGATGAGCAGAGAGAAAGGTAGGAGGGACAAAGTTTCCTGGGCTTCTGGGGAAGACAGAATCTTGGGTACAAGAAAAGAAGAAACCAGGAGTGGAAGAAAGAGACACACGCCATGGGTTTGAGAAACAAACTTCATTCCATGTGGCCTGGAATATCGGCATTGTGTGGACAGTAACATCCCAGGGGATGTATGTATATTGAGATTTTATTTGTGGAATATTGAGCTAGCTTAGATGGGCCAAGATTGCTAAATTCAAGCTAAGGCTTGTTAAAATCCATCAGGTGTCTGTGTGCTTATTTATAATGGTCGGTTAAGGATTAACAGCACTGCCCAAATAACTATAATATAAATACAGGTAAATAATTTGATTATTTACTCCTACAGATAACAAATAATTTTCCTGTTTTTATTCCTAAACTCAATAATTGTGTTTAATATATAACAATATTATGTCATAGTCAGGAGGAAAATACAATATGCTGCTGCATATAGAATACTACAACTTAGAACAGGAAATACTTAATGAGATTTGTGGTGTCTCCAATCATAGACTGTGTATTCCAGAGTGAGTTTCAACTCAGATGAACATCATATGATTCAACATTAATACAAGTACTGATAGAGACAGAAAGTCAAAAAGAGAAATTGTTCGGACAGCCCAGGGATTCACACACCTCTGAGAAGGAGTTTACATAGGGGGCATGGGAAAAAAACACAGAGGTGGTTATTCATTATGCGCAGTCCCCTCTGCATTAACTACTTAACAACTTAACTAGTTGTCCAGTTAAGTACCTGCCTCACCAAGTCTCGAGGACACTCACAAGAAAGTGTTGCTTGCAAGTGGAAACACTATGAAGCAACTTGACTGGCCCCAATAGTAACCTTGTCTGCTTTAAAATTTTTTTAAAAAAATCAAAACAAAACAAAAAAACTAAAGCACAGCAGCATTTATTTTTACTATGAGATAGGTAAATACTTAGTGGAAACTGGTTTATCTCTCTCTCTGTATGTGTATGTGTGTGTGTTTGTGTGTGTTTGTGGATATGTGTGTGTATGTGGATATGTGTGTATTTGTGTGTGTTTACTTCATAATCCACATATGATGAGACAGAACAGATAAAAAAGAACAGGTGGTACACTAGGATGCATTAAAATTTATTTCACATCAAATAAAATATAAACAGCTAATGCTAAGTTATTGTTCATCATCACCCATAGCTCTATATACTCAGAAATGAAGGACATATCCCAAATGTACAATTTATATATTAGCTCAAAGAACTAAAACTAAGCTGGCTTCTGCAGTGAAAAAAAGGAACTCTTTATCCAGCTTACACTAACACAGTAATGCATAGTAACAGGATTGCAGTGGATGCAATTCATTTCCATTAAGGGAAGCTGCTAACAGAGGGCTGTGTCTCCACAGGATTCCCATCAGGCTCTTAGAAAGCCAAGGCAGCTTTTCAGTGGGTGGGAAGTGTACCTGCAAATGAGCCTCTTATTAAACTGCAATTCTGCTCCATAAAACTCCACTGGAAAATAGTACACGTTGACAGCAAAACATAGGACATAGTTAGCGTTAACCCTGGGTCCCTCAGTCCCCATTAGAGGCATGTTTTCCTTCAGTGGAGTTACTTCAAGTCTATTCTATGCACTTTCCTGCTTAGCAAAGAGAAATACAATCTGTCTCTCTGAATATCCATATAGGTACATTAGATATGTAAACTTCAAAACTCAGGAAGTATAGTTTTTAAACTTGTAAGCTGATACATTGGGGTATAGGTCACCAAGTGCCAATGACAGTGATGAAGAGGACAGCTGCCCATTTCTGCTGTCAGTGTGGGTGTTGTTAACTTTGATTGTGGTAAGGAACACCTAGGACATCAGTGAGGAGAGGATTTTTTGGGTGTGTCTGTGAGAGTGCCACCAGAAGGGAGGAGTGTCATATGGGAGAAGGACAACCCTGTGCCACTGCCATATTTCCCATCACTAGGTTCCCCTCCCCAAATGAATAGTACAAAAAGAGGGCATTCTCCCCTATTTCCTTGTTTACTAAGATGAGAGCAAGATCCTGTCATTATACTTTCTCCATTGTACTGAAAGGCCTCCCCTTGAAATAAATGTGATCCAAGATAAATCATATTCTCTTAAGTTGTTTTGTCCTGTATCAGTCATGACAATGAGAAGATTAACAAAGACAGTGACCTGGTCCATTTGTTTGTACAACAATATACTTGAGGCAAGGTGGTTTAAAGCACAGAAAGATTTCTGTAGCTCACAGTTGAGAACACTCAGGGGACAAGTCTATCACAGTTTAGCTCTAACGAGGCATTCATGGAACAGGATAACATAACCAAAGGAGTATGTGTGAGGAGTTCATATACTTAACACAGGAAGCCAGATTGCCAGGTAGTAGCTAAGGTTATTATTTTCTTTAAAGTTTTTTCTTTTTTTAATAATTTATTTTTTATTTCTTCAAGTTACATTTCAATCACAATCCCCTCCCTACTCCCCCCTCCAGTCCCACCCTTCCACCCTCCTCCCCCTCAACCCCCCATCCTCTTCCCTTTTTTTTTTTTTTTTTTTTTTAGTTTAAGGTATTTCTTTTTTCCCCCAACAGCTCTCCCTTTCAGTCCAACAAATGGTTCTTTCTCTTATAACAATACATACAATACAAAACAACAGAAATAAATAGGCCACAATTATGAGAGTTATATGGCTTAGCATATATTACCAATGTCCAGTCCATATGTATTTGGCACCTGACTTTAACATTCTACTATCTAACCATATCCATGAGTTTAAAGTTTTATATCTAACTCAGCTTTCATACTAACTTGCATCACAATTTTAAAAACATCTTCTTAAAAAACATCTTCTTAGATCCAGAACACCCTCTTGATTCCTAAACAACTCAAAATTTAATTATGAGACTCTAGCTATCTATTCTTCAACCACCTCAGAGACCTGAGAGGGATAAATATATCTGATTATATAGGAAGTGCAGGGCCTGCAGCTTCCAAAACTAAGAAATGACATACCAGTGGCTGCCTGGACAGTTCCCATTTTCTCTCCATACATTACAGCATCGATCTTCAGCTATTTGGCCCCGTTTCTCTGACAGACATTGATTATAGAGCAGGAATTATGAAGGACTTACGTCTTGGCAGAGCTAGGCTGTCGACTTACCTGCTTCCAAGTTTTGTCCTTTTTGGACAGCAGTCTATCTACAGTTGAAGCAAGGGATTTGTTTTGTTTTATGTATTTGAGTACTTTGCCTGCATGTATGTCTGTGTACTACATGTATACCTGCTGCCTAAAGAAGTGGTGAGCCTCCATGTGGGTGCTGAGAATCAAATCCCGATACTTTGCAAGAACAAGTGCTTCCAATGATTGGGCCAACTCTCCATCCCTTGGGTTATTCTTTTAAAACAAGCTTCTTCTGGCTACTAACTCATGTCTCTTAAAATGATTTTAATGTCTTCTGAAGGCATCACCTACCTCCAGACCCAATAACACCCTCTGGCCCCACCTCTCCTCCTTGCCAAACACAGGAAGAACTAGAATTCAAATTTAAACCTGTCTTTGTAAGCTTAGAAGGTCCTTTGGTATTCCCCACATCATACTGCCTTCACAATAATGTTCTATTTTCTCTAGGATGTAAAGATAGGCTGTTCAATAATGTTTTGCGATTACAGAATAAAAAGAAATTGACCATGTTCATCAAAGAAGAAACACACTAATGATGAAACCTGCAAAATTTCCTTATATTTACGATACATATTATGGCATCTACTACTTACTACATTTTACTATTACAAAAATATAGTACTTATTAATAAAGCATTAAAATTATTTTGTATGTAAATTATAATCCAGATGCCTACTGCTGCTGCTCTTCCTAATCAGCACTGAAACATAGTCCCAGCAACTGTGATCTGAAGAAAATTGAAATCAAAATTATGAGTGGCTCAGCTAAAAGGTTTTCATTGTTCGCTAAATAAAAAATTACTCAAGGTCTGCAAAGAGTTGGTGAGAATCACAAACTATTTGATAGCCATGATCACAAAGCCAATGCACACACTTCAAATGTGTGTTATCAAAATACCAGCACAATTCTGTACAGAACTTGAAAGAACAATTCTCAATTTCATATGGAAAAATAAAAAATCCAGAATAGGTAAATCAATCCTGTACAAAAGAAAAGAACATCAGGAGGTGTCACCATCCCTGATTCAAGCTGTAGTACACAGCAGTAGCAAAAAAAAAAAAAAACAGCATGGAACTGGGAAAGAAACAGAATAATTGATCAATGGAATCTAATAGACCCAGAAAGAAATAAACCCACACACTTATGGTCACTTAATTTTTGACAAAGAAGTCAAAAACTATACAATGGAAAATGGAAAGCTTCTTCAACAAATGATGGTGTTCTAACTGGATGTCAACATGTATAGAACAATGCAAATATACCCATATTTATCACCTTGCACAAAACTTAAATACAAGTGGTAAAAAGACCTCAACATAAAACCAGACACACAATCTAATAGAAGTGAAAGTGGGGAAAGTCTTTGAACTCATTGGCACGGGTGACAACTTCCTGAACAGAACACCAATAGCTCAGGCTGTAAGACCAACAATCAATAAATGGGACCATATGAAACTGAAAAGCTTCTGTAATGCAAAGGACACTGTCATTAGAACAAAATGTGAGCCTGCAGTTTGGGAAAAGCTCTTCACCAACCCCACATTCTACAGAGGGCTAATATCCAAATATATAAAGAACTCAAGAACTTAAACACCAACAAATCAAATAATCCAATCAAAAAATGAGGTGCAGAACTAAACTGAGAATTCACAAAAAAAAAAAAAAGGAATCTCTAAAGGCTGAGAGGCACTTGAAGAAATGCTCGACATCATTGGTCATCAGGGAAATGCAACTCAAAATGACTCACACCTGTCAGAATGGCTAAGGTGAAAAACTCAAGAGATAGTACATGCTGGCAAGGATGTGGAGAAAGAGGAACACTCCTCCATTGCTGATGAAACTTCAAACTTGTACAAACACTTGGAAATCAATTTCACTATGCCTTAGAAAATTGGGAATATTTCGACCTCAAGACCCAGACATAGTGCTCCTTTGTATACATCTGAAAGATTTTCCACCAAACCACAAGGACATCACCTCCACTATGTTCATAGCAGCTTTACTCATAAAAGCCAGAAACTGGAAACAACCCAGATGTCCTACAACCAAAGAATAGATTAAAAACAAAAACCTGTGGTTCATTTACACAATGGAATACTACTCAGATATCAGAAACAAGGGAATCATACAATTTACAGCCAAATGGATGGAACTAGAAAAGCTCATCTTAAGAGAGCTAACCCAGACCCAGAAAGATACACATGGTATGTACTCTCGTATAAGTGGATATTAATCATATAGCACAGGACAACCATCCTACAACCCACAGATCCAAACAGACAGGAACCTAACATAACTATCCTATGAAAAACTCCACCAAGAAGTCAGTCATAGAACCTGTTGCTTGTTAGTGGAACACCTTACTCTAGATGAGCTCCAAATACAAGAGGAAGCTCTTAGCCCTCAAGTGACTGATGAACTGAGGGTGTTTAATATGTGAGGGCTCCCCTCATCTGAAGAGGAGAGGACAGAGATGAGGAAGAGGTAGAGAGGCAGGGTGGATCTTGGAGGGGAGGAGGGAGGGAACTTGACAAAATAAAATTTAAAAAATTAAAAAATATTTTTTATACTGTGGTAAAGCCAGCCAAACAAAAACAAAAGATATAAAGAGCCCTGGAAATATTGGACACATGTTGGTTAATTAATTATAAAATATTATCAAGTTATATATATATCAAATGAAATATTACATATTTAAACTGTAAGTTTAAAAAGAGAGATCATATGTTAGGAAAACCATTAGGGAGACCTCTATTCTACCTACATTCAAAGGCTTAAGATAGTCTAACTTAAACTTCCAATCTCCAAATACATATGGACTGGACATTGGGAATGTATGCTAAGCCATATAACTCTCATAATTGTGGCCTATTTATTTCTGTTGTTTTGTATTGTATTTATTGTTATAAGAGAAAGAACCATTTGTTGGACTGAAAGGGAGAGCTGTTGGGGGGAAAAAAGAAATACCTTAAACTAAAAAAAAAGGAAAAAGGTAAAGGATGGGGTGTTGATGGGGAAGAGGGTGGAAGGGTGGGACTGGAGGGGGGAGTAGGGAGGGGATTGTGATTGAGATGAAACTTGAAGAAATAAAAATAAATTATTAAAAATGGATCAATAAGTCAAAATGAAGTGATGGTCTGTATAGAAAATAAAAAAGCCATATATGTGCTACCTAGAGAATCCTGGGAGGGAGTGAAGCAAGGGGAGGGTCCCTACTGATCACATCATCAAATGTTGCTTTGTCTCTCACTTTTGACTGAGGCATAGCTAGTGCTGTCATCGAACTCTGCACTTCAAAGTGCTGTTCAGCATGGAGGCAATGCTGTGCCCTCCTTACTGCTGTATAACTACACCAGGGCACACAGAGGATCTCCCTCTCATTAGCAGCTTCCACACATTCCCCTTTTGCCTTGGCCTCTTACAAGGCACACATGTCCTTGTCTATGGATTTGCCAGCTCAGAGCACTTCCACCCAAACAGAGGCACACAATGTGACCCTTACATTGGTGTTTCTCTGAATCAACAGGGTCTTGTTCTCCAGTGTCATCAGCACAATTGCCTACATCCATATTTCATTCTTCATGGCCTTATAATATTCTATAGGTTGACTATAGACGTTTCCTTAATTTTTTAATTAATTCATTTTAACAATCCCATCTTGGCCTCTTCCCTTTTCTCCTCCCAGTCCCAATCTCCCACCCTCTTCCCCTTCCTTGCCCCTCTCTTTCTCCTCAGAAAAAGGGGAGATGCACCTCCCAATACCAACCCATTCCAGTTCAACTCAGATCAGTCCTAAGAGCACCTGCCTCCATTGAAGCCAGACTTTGCAACCCCACTCGTGGAAAATAATCAGCAAACTGGCAACAAAGTCCGTGTCAAAAGGCAGACCCTTCTCCACGTGTTAGTATATTCCCACGAAGACAGAGCTGCCAATCAGCTGCATATGTGGGAGGGGCCTGCGTCAGTCTACCTAACTTTGACTGTGGGTCTCAGCATCTGTTTGATCCCCTTCTGTATGGAAGCTCTCATGGGATCATTATACTAGGCTCCTGTCTGCAGGCATACCAGAGTATCATTAGTAGTGTTAGGGATTGGCTCTCTGCTATGAGGTGGGTCTCAAGTTGTACCAGTCATTGATTGACAGTTCCCTCCCTCATTGTTCCATCTTTATCCCTGTACATCTTGTAGGCTGGATAAATTATGGGTCGAAGGTTTTGTGGGTGGGTTGGTGTCCTCCTCCCTCCACTGGGAGTTCCATCAGGTTTTGAGGTAGCTACTTCTGTCTTCCTCTCCCTCACAGCTAGGAGTCTCACCTAGAGTCACCCTTATCCTCCCAGGAGCATACCAGATCAGAGGTCTCCCTCTTATTTCAAAGATTCCCCCCATCAGTTTCCCATTGCTCTCTCAACCTTCTCACCTCTCATTCTCACCCCTGATCCCTTCTTTCCCCTCCCTACACCTTCTCCTGCTCAATTCCCTCTCTTTATCCACTTAAAGTGTTTATTCTATTTCCCCTCTGCACAAAATTCAAGCCTCCTTCCTTGGGCTTACTTAGCTTTATTGGGTTTGTTGGTTGTAGTACGATTGCCCTGTACTAAATGGCTAACACACACTTATAAGTGAATACAAATCATGTGTGTCTTTCTGGGTCTGCAGTAGCCTACTCAAGATGATCTTTTCTAGTTCCATCCATTTGCCTGAAAAATGCATGATTTCCTTGTTTTCAATAGCTGAATAGCATTCCTGTGTGTAAATGTGCCTCAGTTTCTTTATTCATTTTTTGGTTGAGGGACATTTGGGTTGTTTCTAATTTCTGGATATGACAAATAAAGCTACTATGAACATAGTGCAGCAAGTCTCTTTGTGGAATAGTGGAGCATCTTTTGGGTATATGCCCAGGAGTGGTATAGCTGGGTCTTGAGATTGAATTGTTTCCAATTTTCTGAGGTACTGCCATATTGATTCTCATAGTGGTTGTACAAGTTTGCACTCCTACCAGCAGTGGATGAGCTTTCCCCTTTCTCCTCATCCTGGTCAGCATGTGCTGTCATTTGTGTTTTTGATCTTAGCTATTTTGACTGGTGTAAGATGGTATCTCAGAATTGTTTTGATTTGCATTTCCCTGAAAACTACGAAGTTAAGGATTTCTTTAAATGCTTCTCAGCCATTAAAGATTCCATTGTTGGAAATTCTCAGTTTAGCATTACTCCCAGTTTTGAATTGTGTTATTTGGTTTGGTAGTGTTTAATTTCTTGAGTTCTTTATATATTTTGAATGTTAACCCTCTGTCTCATGTGGGGTTGGTGAAGATCTTTTCCCAGTCTATAGGCTGTCATTTTATTCTATCAACAGTGTCCTTTTCCTTTCAGAAGCTTCTCAATTTCATGAGGTCCCAATTATTAATTGTATATCTTGGTGCCTAAGGTGAGGGTGTTCTGTTTAAAATGTTTTCTCCTGTACCAATGAGTTCAAGGCTTTTTCCCACTTTCTCTTCTATTTGATTTAGGGTATCCAGTTTTATGTTGAGGTCTTTGATCCACTTCGACTTGAGTTTTGTGTAGGGTGATAAATATAGATCTATTTGCATTCTTCTACATGTGGACAACCAGTTAGACCAGCACTATTTGTTGAAAATGCTTTCCTTTTTCCATTGTATGGTTTTGGCTTCTTTGACAAATATCAAGTGATGGTAAATGTGTGGGTTTATTTCTGGGTCTTCGTTTAGATTCCATTGATCAACTAGTTTGTTTCTATACCGGTACCATGCTGTTTTTATTACTATTGCTCTGTAGTACAGCTTGAAATCAGGGATGGTGATATCTCCAGATCTTTTCTTGTACAGGATTGTTTTAGCTATTCTGGTTTTTTTTTTTTTTTCTATATGAAGTTGAGAATTGTTCTTTCAAGGTCTGTAAAGAATTGTCTTGGTATTTTAATAGAAATTGCATTGAATCTTTTAGATCATTAGTATCAACATAGTAAAGATGTTGATCCTCCTGATTCACGAGCATGGGAGATCTATACATCTTCTGATATCCTCCTCTATTTCTTTCTTCAGGGACTTGAGTTCTTGTTGTACAGGTCTTTCACTTGATTAGAGTTACTCCCAAGTATTTTATATTACTTATGGTTACTGTGAAGGCTGCTTTTTTTCCCTAATTTCTTTTTCAGCCCATTTATCTATTGTGTAAAGAAGGGGTTTCTATTTATACCCACTCAAAATCTGCACAAGGATGATGTTTTCTAATTGGCAAACCTCACACCCTCTGTATGAGGTCCTTCCTGTTGACCAAGATCATATGCTCTCCAAGGAGTCTGTCCATTGAAGGATATTTTCTTTTTATAGCAACTTTATTTGTAATAGCTGGAAACTGGAAACAACCCAGATGTCCTTCAACTGAAGAATGGATAAAAAGAAAACTGTGGTACATTTACACAAAGGAATACTACCCAGCTATCAGAAACAAAGGTATCATCCAATTTCTAACCAAATGGATGGAACTAGAAAAGCTTATCATGAGTGAGCTAACTCAGACTCAGAAAGATACACATGGCATATATTCACTTATAACTGGGTTTTAGCCATGTAGTACAGGATAGCCATCCAACAACCAATAGACCCAAAAGAACACGAACATGGACTTGGTTAGTGGGACACTCCACCCTAGTGGAACTGCCATGTATGTCCCCTGTGAAAGAGGGAGCTCTTAGACCTCATGTGACTAATGAATTGAGGGGGGCCTGATACACAGAGGCACACCACACTGGAGGGGTGGAGTGGATGGGAGGGGGTAGAGGTTGGGATGTGGGACCTGGAAGGGGTTGAGGGAGGGGGTGGTAATGGAGATGTAACTTGAAGTAATAAATAATTATTAAAGAAAAAAAACCTAGAAAAAAAAAAGGATTGTTTTCCAGCAAAAAGCATATTCCCTGGACCATGACAGTTTCTGGCTGGCAAAACATCATGCACTTTGCCAACAGGTTGTTTTTCATGCTCCTCTCATGAGTTACTTTTTCAGTGGTGGATAAAGCACTCCCACATTGCACACTTGAGACCAAAGCAAAAGACACACTCATTCAACACAACCATGTTTTTAAAGAAATCAAAACTTCCACCACAGCCATGTATCATTATTTTCAAAAAGTCACATGTAACTATACTTATTAATGTTCATTGTAATAAGTAAATTGATAAATATATAACTAAAAATAAATATTCAGAAAACTTTAAAAGGTTTGTGTATTATTATTTGGTGTGTATATACATGTATGTATATGTTCATGCATGTGTACATGTTTGTATATGAGTATATATGCATATATGTATTCATGTGCATGTCTGTGCAGTTGTACATATGTGTAGATTTTTGCTTGTGTGATGAGTAATAAATATGTACAGGCAATTCATACATATTAAAGTAGACTTTCCAAAAATTAATGAAAGAAAATTGATTACCCAAATAAAAGAGAATAAAATAGACTTCTACCTCATGTCATAGATAGAAGTTAATCAGAGATTTTCTCTAAGTGAAAAACAAAATTACACAAATTATAAAAGAAAAAGATGAAATTTTAGATTTACAGGATAGAACATCATTACTTAAACATTGTCGTGGAACTGCAAATATACAACAAAAGATGATCGATTTGATCTTAGTAAAATTAAAATCATAGATCCATCAAAAGATATGAAAATAATGAAAATGTCAAGGCAGAAATCACATAAACACACAAATGTCTTCCTGTAGGAAGCCTCTAGGTCCTTCACTGAGTTGTGCATTTCATTATCTTTAAATCATAGACTATTTTTTTCAATATTTAACAAAACAATTTTTGGAAAAAGTTTGGGAATGGATAATTGTCCTGATTCTTATTATTAAATATAGTTATTTAAATTCATCAGATTAAATCAAAATTGATTCTACATAGCCTGGTCATACTATAATTATTATAATATCACATGATTAATACCCAACATAAGGTAAAAGCGATCGGAATTTGTCTCCTAAACTTTGAATTTTAGATAATTTCAAAATAAAAAACACATTGGAAAATAATACAATGAACATGCTATCACCTGATTAAAATTCATTAGTGTTCTTTTTATAATATTTCTTTGAGTTTTTAATTTATTGTGTTATGACATATTATAATTGTTTTCCCACCTTCCTTCTTTCCCTCCCCATATCACTTGTGGTTTTAATACAGGATCTCACTATCTGGCTGAAACTCATCATTATCCTGACTCAGTCTCCTGAATGTTGGCATTTCATGCCCAACTTAACCTATTCTTTTGGTCTGACCCTTAACATCCTCATCAATGTGGACTCTGGGTTTTTGGTTGAGCTCACGAATATCTGAGCATTCCCCTGCTTTCTGGCATAGCATGAATCTTAGGTTTTGTAGAAACTAGTGTAGCAAATATTGATCACAAACTTCACTGACAATAAACCTAAAAATTTTATGTCATTGCTAGCATGTGATAATTTTCGATGTCATTGTTAGTGTGTGATAATTTTGATGTCATTGCTAGTGTCTGATAATTTTTTATCATTTGTGAAATTGTCTTCTGATTTAGTGGCTACATATCAAACTTCAATATGTTTATCATAATTGTTTTTTTGGGGGGTACTGAACTCTAGTTATAAACAAAATGTCTTTGTTTGTTTTAACTAATTTGAGTTCAAAATCAACTGAAAATCCTAAGGTTGTGCACTATATCTTCCTCCCCTCCACTTTCTAATTGAGTCTAGTGAGTGTAGATGCTCAGTTAGTAGGTGACCTTAAATTAAATACCTGTACGTTTAGGTGCAGACACACAAGAATGGAATAGAAATATCCTGGAATGAGGCTAGGCAGAAATCTGTGAATGAACAAGCCCACTTCCCTCAGATTTGTCTCTGCTTTTCAAGGTTATCTCCCTTGTCTGAGAGCTCTTCACAAACACTGTTGACTTTCAGAGAACAATCTTCCCCCCTGGCTCCACTCCTAGTCCCTGCCCCTCACAGAAGAGTGCATTTTCGAAGGACTTATGCTTCAGTGGCTGAAATGATTGGAGCTGACTCAAACACTCCAGGCAGGCCTCACAGCTCCATGTTCAGCCTGACTTATGTAAACATTGTCCTGATGACAGCATTCTCCTACCCCATCTGCAGCTCCAAGGGAATCCATTATTTTTCCCATCCCAGGGGAAAGGAAAGGTCTTGGGCATCATTACTCCTAGGCAAATGTAACTGACTCCAGCACATACCCTAATTTGCTTGCCATAATTATAGGGCACTCACCCGCTTTGTTATTTCCAACTCCCCTCTTCTTCTTTTCTCTCTCTCACCCTCTCCATGCTTATCAATAATAAATGGACCCCGTGCATTACTCTGCTGTAATATTTGGATATTATGAAAATGATCGTAATAACAAGATAGCCTCAACAGCACCCTGCCCTGGCTTTATCAGCTGGTCTGATGCTGTGTTAGGTGGCCAGTGAGCAGCTCAAACAAATTGGTTATGTTAATGTTCTGTAGTACTTGGAAAGATGAGGAGTTGGCGATTAATTTTTCCAAGCTGCAAGTCGACAGGGAAATTTATATTCCACCCTCTCCATGGGATCAAGCTTAGAGGAGGTTAGGGAAGAAAGTGAGCTTCAAGTTGCTTTCCAGGATCTAATTGAATGATGCTAAATAAAGCCAGAATAAAAGGGGGCTGAGGGGAAAAGGTGCTCCCCACAATGGGCCAGTGGTCCTCCTCCCCATTCATTCCACTGACAGGGCTTTTGCAACTTAAATCCGTTTTATTAATTACGTATGACATCTCCTTAATTAGTTTCATTTACATCCCATCAGCCTCTACCAGATGACTGCCCATACATTATCTTATTGGAGGAGCATGGTGCCTACAGAATTTTAACAACAACACAATATTTTGTGTAAGTTCCAGGAAATTAGTGGACATGGCTTTCCATTTTACATGGTTTTATGGAAAGAGTGTGAAGCAGATCACCTGGGAGCTTGCTTTCTGAATTTCTAAGACCATACAGCTATATTATAAAGGTAAAGCCACCTACAATATGTGTTCATGCATGTGAATGTATGTGTTCATACAAACAAGTTTCCTGTCAAAATGTAGTTTTTTAGTAAATACTAAAAATGACTGATATGGGCTGGGGAGTTTTCTAAATGGTTAAAGTACCTGAAGCTCAAGTGTGCGGATGAGAGTTTGGATCCCTGAATACAGGTTAAATAGGCTACACCACCTATGATTCCAGCCATTGGTGGAGATAAGGAATCACTAGAGCAAGCTGGTTAGCTGGGTAACCTTTATCCTCAAGCTTTGCATCAAAAGAGAGACATTGCCTCAATGAATATCATATAGAGAAATCTAGGAAGTCTCCAAATGTCAGCCTCAGGCCTCTATACTCATGCAATAAAGCACTCATACATGTAAACACACAGTACATTCACACGAGAAAACAATTCTGGTAAACCACAATACTAAAGCTATTAAGACCGAATAATTGAAATATGAACAGAAACATTTCAACAACTGACTTTCAGAGTCCCTGCAACCTCATGCATTCTTCTCTTAGAGTTCATGAAAAACTCAGGTACAGGAGCCAAGGCATCCCAAACTCTTAAGTACAAAGTCAGACACAGCTAATAAATATATAAATTGAGAGCCCAAGCAAGGTCCTTATCTTTTCTTCTCTAGCTCACTTTATGGCTGTGAGTCTTCCAGCCCCTTGCCTTTGCCATAGGAGTACAGAATTACCTAATACTTAAAGACAATCATTCACATGTATAGTGAACATTCAGTTATATGTGTTCATATGAACTATCCTTTTGATGATGTGATTATTATTCATGTCTTTGGATTGGGGTAGTGAGATTTGCCTTGCAGTGTTCTTGATGCCTGTAATTGAGAGTCTGTGTTTTATGAGTCCAACTTGAAGCCAAGACTGTTGGTAAAGGGTTTAATCTTTATCTCATGCTCCCACCTGAAGTGCGGCTACAATACAATGTTCTTGTCATCCAGGCAGAGAAACAGCATCCTCCTGATGTTCGTTATCTTGGTCCAGGTTCTTAGGTTGAACACATATTTACGTAATCTTAAGTCATAGCTGCCTTATTTGGGTCTTGACCACATAGAATCAACCAATCTCCTCTTTGTCCAGTTTCCTTTCTCATTTGCCTTCTTCCTACCCAGGGAAAGAATAATATTTGCATAGAATTCATATTCCAAATAAATATGAGATGGATACTGTTTGCCAAATAACTGGGGTTTTAAGATTTCATTGTTAATTAGCATTGTCAGTGATAACAGAAATCTGGGGTGACTGAAGTCTTTCTGATTGCTACTACTAAGTGCATACTGCTTTCATTCCCCAAAGTTCTCATTATTTTTACTAAAATTGCAATCCAGGGTTATGACAGCAATTGGTATTGTAATGTTTTATTGAACAATGGCCCATCAATGCAAGGGCGTAAAGCTGCTCTTTGGGGCCTAACTGTGTTTCAGGCAGGGCTTCTGAGCTAAGAGTTGGCTTTGCTTCTGTGTAATGAGCACAGCATGCACCTCAATTAATTGGTAACGTCTACTTAGGTTAATCCATAACACCCTAATGAGCAGCAACGAAACCAGTCTTATCACATAACTCATTACTGTATATATAAGAGTTTATTTGTATAATCTCTTATTTCTCTGGCCACCAAGTGTTTCTCCTCTTTGTAGTCATTGCTCTGTTTAATGTTATTTTCTGTCTTAGAGAAATTGATGATTCCTTTTTTCAAACCATCTCTGGAAGGATGTTGTCATCCGTTCTCTCTTTTTTAAAACATCTTTCCTTTTCTGAAATTTTAGCATTAATTATATCCATGTTTTGTTTCTACTAGGGAAAATGGAAATAAAAAGAAAATTATAATTTCCAAGGAGTTCTAATTATATCCTATTTCTAAGCTCATTTTCATTATTTGAAATTCTTCAATGAATCATGAGTATTCCTTCATAACATCTTCCTTTATTAGGCTACATTTAAAAAACCCTTAACATGGTATACACAAACCATCACCTGTCTCCTAATGCTTCCAGTCCCAGTTTCTAAGCCTGGCTTTTAGTAAATTTCATGAGAAACAATTACCAGTCACTATGGTCTAGAGCAGATGTTCCCAGTTCTTGGCCTCTTACTAAAAAGCCTGAAATACAAGTAAATGCAGATTTGCAAAAGTAGCAAGGGAACATTATTCAAAACAATCTAATAGTATAGGTATGACATGTGAAGAGAGACATCAGGACATGTTAGTAGAAGGGTACTCGGGACCCCAGTTACTGTTTGTGACTTGCTTTTATGGGGTTCAGGAAAAACAGGAGTTTGGATGTTCAGGTACAGCATATTCTGAGTGCTCTTCTCAGATTTAAGTTATATAAGTATTTCTCTCATGCACACATCCCTTCCCGTAACTCAGAAGATCTTAATCATATGCCTGCCCAATTATGCACAGGCATAAGATGGTAAATAGGTTTTTGTCCCTAAAAGTTCACACAGAGAGTAGACGTTGTTTTATTATATATGTATCCCCAATCAGTGTAGGCCAGATTAGCTCCCTTACTCTCAGGCCTGGACATAAATGGGACACAACTGAATAGAATCTGTCTAAGGTGGAAGGTTGTTAATGGGAGGAGAAATACATTCACCTGTTTAGAGTGAAGTGTGTGTGTGTGTGTGTGTGTGTGTGTGTGTGTGTGTGTGTACCTCAGTGCAAGCAGGGGTTCTCTGTTGCTAACAGGTTGCTAGATGCATTATTTGGAGGCCTTTGTGTATGCGCAATACATTCAGATAAGGGTCTTAGGCCAACAAACTTTATCAGGAGAGGGGTGTGGGCATGCCCCAAAGCCAGTGGAGTTCCAAGTTGACTTAGTGGTATACTGAGATGTGAAGATGTAAGTTAAAACACTTTCTTGCCAAGTTGCTTTTGGTCATGGTGTTTTATCTTAGTAATAGAAACACTAAATAAGATACAAGCAGTATGTAAAATCACTGCAGCATAGATTAAACACATAAGAGAAAGTGGCACTTTCAAGTTCATTGAGAATGGTGATTACTTCTTATGTTATAACGAAATTAAAGAATGACTTTTATTAGCATAGAGATAGAGACTGTGGTGGAGGTCAAAGCAAAGTGAGGTAGTTAATAAAAACATAATACTATTGCAAAGCAAGCCGACAACAAAACCCTCTCAAGTTCTCAAAACAACATTTTTCTAGAACTAACTGCAGGATTTGAACTGGAATTTGAATGTGTGTCTCCCCAGCTGTAAGATTGTGTCTTTTCTGCTACAGTGTGGATTTATTAATCATATTGGAAAATAATAGCCATATTAACCACATCACAACTCAGGTTGGTGTAGATTAAGAATAGGAACAAAGACTGCTTATAATGTATACCTAGAAATATAATAAGAGTTAATATGTGCTGGCTACTTACAACATGTGAGGTCACTCATATTTCCCACATTAAATACCACTAGGATGTGCAGTGCATGAAATAAAAGCTCAAAGAATGAGAGTTTTGGGTTCTTGCCAAAGTTATACCACCAAGAAATGGCAATAACCTGAGCTGACTCATACAGGGTGCCTCAGCGGAAGCCCCATCTTCACTGCATGCTAAGTCATGGAAATACTCTTAAAATCTCTACAGGTATACTCTGACTTCAACACCACCACCACTGCGTCCTATAGTTCACAGTGTTTATACCTCATGATGTACTAAGTGGTTAGAAGGATCTCAGGCTAAATAAATGACTATCTCATGACTTTCATGTGATCACGGTTGGTCTTCTTTCATTATGGACAGCAGAAGGCAGAAGGGCACATTACTTTCAGTTACTCAACAGACAAGTGTATGTAAGAAGACTGTGGGGCTGGGAGGGGGACAAAGAAGGCAATGAAGACAAAGGAAAGGAGAGGCATAGTGAAGGTAAATGAAGTAAAAGAAATTAATAAAAAATAACTGAAAAGAAAGGAAGATTCCAAGTTCGAGTCTCTCTTGCTATGATTCAATACTGATCAGAAGCAACTCCAGGGAAAAAGGACTTACTTTGTTTTACACTTCTCAGGCCACACTCACTCCATCCCTGCAGGAAGTAAGGGCAGGGACTCAAGGCAGGAATCTGGAGGCAGGAACTGAAGCAGAGGCTTTGGAGGAGTGTTGGTTACAGGCTTGTTCCCCATGGCTTGTTCATCCTGCTCTCTCATACTTCAGAGACCTATCTGCCCAGGGATACTCCACCCACAGTTGACTGGGTCCTCTCCCATCAGTCATTAGGAAAATATTGAATAGATATGCCCATGGGCCAGTATTATAAGAACAATTCCTTCCATTGAGGTTCCTTCTTCCCAGAGGACTCTACTTTTGTGTCAGGGTGACAAACACTAGCCAGCACAAGAAGGAAAAGGAGGGGCTGGAGAGATGGCTCAGAGGTTAAGAGTACTTGCTGTTCTTCCAAAGGTCCTGAGTTCAATTCCCAGCAACCACATGGTGGCTCACAACCATCTACATTGAGATCTGGTGCCCAGGCATATATGTAGAACAAATACTGTATACATAATAAATAAATAAATAAATAAACAAACAAGCAAATAAATAAATAAATGTTTAAAAAAAAAGAAGGAAAAGGAGAGGAAAGGAGAGTGAAGGGGGAAGGGGAGAATGGAGGAGAGAAGGAGGAAGAAGGAGAGAGTATAGGAGAACAGGAAAGGAAGGGAAGAAAGATGAGAGAAGAATACCATGTATAGAACAATAGAAATCATCTGTGAAGCTCTAGCTCTGCAATTTGTGCTTACCTGTCACTCGACTGCAATTTGTTGCTATCAGTGACATCTTCTTTAGCTAGGTGACCTGAGTGTTTTGATATTACACCATGGAGGTCATTTCCTGTTCTACTAATTCTGTTCCAGTAATTCTATATTACATTTGTATTTAGAGAAAATGCTTTTGAAAAAGTTGCTTCCACAGAGGGAAGCCGGACAGAGGCCAATTAGGCGACCACATGGAATGTGAAAAATACAGCTCAGGTCATGATACCAGGGCAATTAAGGCCTCTTCATTGAGGTCATAGCAGTAAACTTAAGTAGTCTGCTTCTATACCAGACAATTATATGCTGCTTTCTTACATTCCTCCAGAGTTCTTAGTGATACAAGTTCATTGCACAAAGTCCTAAATGTTTATTGTCATCCATTCTATACTTGAAAGTGGCCTTATTTTGGTATCTGAATGAAAAGAAATTCGACATCTATCTTCTGGCACTTTGAGAAATCCACCCACAACCAACATGCTTAAAGCTTCCCTTAATCTATCCAGGAACTATTCATCTTGAAGCTGAGACTCTAGCCCATTCTCATGATAGTCTGTCCATATAAATTGCATCTACTTTAATTTTGTTTTGTAACATCACATAGTAAGTACTTGGGACTCTATTTGGTTCATAGTGACTATGTGTGCAATGAGTGTGTTGGTAATAGTGTGAAGAAGAGATAACAACAGAGGTAGACATTGGGACATTATCTATGCCCCATTGAAGATTACAGAAGATTTTTTGTTGTTTTTCACAACAAGTTAAAATGTTAAGATCAAATGACTATAAGCATAAGCTGGAGAATGGGTTCAGGAGTAATGGGTTTCCTGTCCTTTCTACTTTGTTTTGTTTAAGTCTTCAAGATTGTAAACATCTGGTAGAAAAAGGCTTATTTGAAATGCTTAGGGGTTTATGGTAAGCTTTAAAAAATGGTTTGACAGTGAAATTTTTTCTTCCCAAGATGTTTTACTGTGTCTCCCAAGACTTTGTTAAGAGATTCAAGTAAGAAGAATCTTGGAACATTCTAGGTGCTCTGGGAAATTGTACCATGGGGCTGTTTCTTCTGGGTTTGGAAATATTGGGTTTTCCACATCCAAGGAGGTATTTTTGCAGTTGTCTAAAAGAAGTTTAGAAGGGTTAAAAAGTACCCAACATTTCGTTCCCCAACAATTTGGGGTGTGAGTTTATGATGTCTTACTTGTTTATGTCATGTCCTAGGGTTACTGGTGGCCTAGTGTGCCCACTTCTCATACAATGTTAAGATACCTTCACTCCCTTAGCCTTTGGCCCACATCCAAAAGAGACAAAGCTAGCATCCCAAGTAATTAACCACCTGTCCCATTATCTCTAAAACACTGCATTAGTTTACAAAGAGCTGCAGGAGATCTGAAATATCATCAAACTGTGAAAAATCAAAGTATTCTGCTGTCATACGCTGTCATAGGCTGTCAGAAAGCCTTGTGCTTTGGCCACAGTCAAGTTGAATCTGATTAAAGGATCAGCAAACAAGGCAGGTTTAGGGGTATTTGACCTCATCAGGGCTGTGCCTGGAAGTACCTGTCAGTGTTCCAGTTGTCCTATGTGGTGACACTATTGCTTATGCAGCTTGCCAATAGATATGTCTGATGACACCCTGCAGAGGAAAGGACAGATTGATGTGTGCAGCTTTCTATTTTCAAATACTGTTCAGCGCTGCAAGAGATGGAGTTTAAATTTAATTCCAATTACCAGTTCCACAAACAATGAATTATTCAAGATAAACTGCCCAATTTTACAGAGGCATGTGTGTAGTATGCATATGTTTGCTTCCATCTACACATATGTGGACTGGGATGGAAAATTAAATTATCTTCTCCTCTGCTTATTAGAGTCCCATAATGTTATGTATTTCAAACCAGCTGATCAATATTTGCAGAGATGGGTTGCATGAGTCTCACAAACATCACAGCTTCAAATATGCAGGTGGGATCATTTAACTGCCTTGAAGCTATAAATAAATTAAAGGATGAGATTGGAAACAAATCTCATATTTTTACTTTCTAATCAGGTAAATGAAGCTCTGTGTAAGATGACAAAGGTGTGGGGAGGGAGACTGCAGTTTTACACAGATGAAAATTCACTGCAGATGTATGAACAGTTTGTTCTGTTCATTCAAGAGTTTCTGTTCATTCCCCCATGCCCTCTTAAACTATTTGGGTAATGAATCAGCTCAAGTCTTGACTCTGTTGTGTTTTGTCATCTCAAGATGTTAGAGAAATGGGTCATTTGGAGTAGCTCGGAAAGGAATGATGACTTCTTTTTCATGGTGGTTCACAAAGGGAAAATGTATATTTTACTTCCAGAATCTCCATTTTCATACATTTGCTGCAGGCAAAACTGGATTAGCTTGTCTTTGTTTAAAGCTTACATACTTCACAGGGAAAGAAAAACAACCATGCCTATATAGATACAGCATGCCAGTTCCATTTGGAAGTATACCCTGGGATATCAGGCTGGCTCTAAAAGATGTTACCCTTTCTAAAATCTCTCCATTTCCTGACGAATCTTTTCCTTGAATTATAAAATTAGAGGAGAAGCAGGAAAAAATTGGAAGTCTACAATCATTATATTTTGGCAGCTAACAAATTAGTAAAAAATAAATGATGAGTATAGCAGCTCTGATCTTAGCTTCCTTCTTTGGACTACAGTTAGTGTTTCCGTGGTGTCTGTTCCTTCCAGACTGATGTCAAATTCCATATGCAGCTGAGGTTGAACCTTGACCATTTGCTCCCACTGCCCCTGCCTAAGTGCTAGGATTACAGGCTTGAACCACCATGACCTATTTAGATAGTGGTGAGGACTAGAGCCAAGTCTTCCTGCATGCAAGGCAAGCTCTCTGATAACTGATTCACATCCCCATTAGTTTTGTTACCCCTTGGAATCCAACTGTAAGTCATCTTTGAATCAACACTATCTTGATGAAACTTAATTGTACTTTTATGTTTATCAGTGATTCAATCTCAGTTTATACATGATTTCATTGGTCATTTATATAGCTTACAATTTATTCAGCTATTCTTCATTTGATACATGTATAGGTTGGCTGATTTGGTTTGAATTGCAAGTAAAATCTTTCCTGCCTATATTTAGTAGCATGCATTCACAAATACCTTTTTGGGATATTCCTTGAATGGGCTTCAAAACATGAATGAACTCACCCTTAGCTGATAGTACAAATCACTTTAGAAAAATTCTTGCATAAATTCACACTGCCCGTGCATAACAATTACAATTCTGTATTCAAGCTAAGGTTTACATTGACAGCTTTGTTAACTCAGGTATTTGAGGGTTGTAATACATTCATAGTTCAATGTCTGTAGGGTCTGTATTGTTTTCTCCTTTTTTTCTTTCTCATAATAGCAATATCTACTTTCTAATTTTTGTTTTTTGGGGGTTGTTTGTTTTTGTTTGTTTGTTTGTTTGTTTGTTTTCTAGACATGGTTTCTCTGTGTAGCCTTGGCTGTTCTGGAACTTATTCTATTGACCAGGCTCTGAGAAATTAACCTGCCTTTGTCTCAGGAGTGAATGCCTGTATTAAAGGCATGTGCCACTACCTCCTGGCTATTTTCGTTCATTAACAAATCTTGAGGGGCTGAGGAGATGACTCAGTGGTTAAGTGCACTTGATGCTCTTGAAAAGGACCTGGCTTCAGTTCTCATTACACACATGGCAGCTTACAACCATCTGTAACTCCAGTTACAGGGAAGCTGGTGCCCTTGCCTGGCCCCCATGAACTCCAGGTATGTATGTGATACATAAAAATACATGTAGGCAAACACTGATACATATAGAAAGTAAAATTAACAATCCTGGAAACTTCTATCAATCCTTACAAGTAACGAAAGTTTTAGTACTTGATATTGGTTTTTAAAAATAAATTTCACCTATTTCTTTGTTTCCCTTTACTTATGTCACTACAATTAAGTTTTGGGATCTAGATTTTGACAGTTTCTTTTTGCTTATTTAACTTTTTTAGATAATTGATTTTTGTCTTAATTTTTCTTGAACACATACACACATTGACACACACAAAGACAGAGAGAGACCCTAGACCCAGGTAACTTCTTTAACACTAGAGGATCCATGAGTGACCTCTCTTTGCTTCTAAGGGTGAGGATTGATGCCCTTACATAAGACTGAGCTATATTGACACTGGATTGTATGCTAAGCATTCTCCCCATTATTCTTCTCTGATTTTAAACTTGACCTCTCACAGCCTGGCAATGTGTAGTTTTTTACACTTATGGCTGAGTGTCTTTCATCATTTTGGAAACCTTCTTGGCAAGAGCTATACAAATATGTTTTAGTGGCATATTGGCTATCCCTTCTCTTTGTAAAGCTTCAATAATAAGTAGGGCATACTTGTCTACTAGTCTCCAATGTCTTCTATCCTTCCTGTCCCCTCCCCTCTCTTTTCCATTCCATTTGTTCTCCATGCTTCAGTGTGTATATTTTCTGCTACTGTGAGTAGTAATTCTCTTTCAAGTGTATTCAATCTGGCATTAAATTGGGATTTTAAGTACATAAAAATTGCACACATTCGGATCTAGAATGTTTTTTTTTTTTCTTTTATTCTGGTACTGGTGATTAAAATCCTGACTGGGTACATGTCAGATGAATATTCAGCTGATTGAGTAACACCCAACACACAACTACATTTCTTTATATGTGTGTGTTATTACACATATGTATTCATATTTATATGTATATTTAAATTTAATGAGTTAATACCACATAGGGCTGATAATGCTTCCCCAAGAGCCATAGAATATCTAACAAAAACCTCATTGACAGTCTCATGGAAAACTTCCCTTTGGGTTCTTAGTCACTGAATCTAAGATATTTATAAAACAATATAGGCTATGAATGTTACCCTTGGTTGTACCTAAAAACTTGAAGGTAAGTTCTTATTGTTGAAGACACTGCATAAATTGGAGTAAGACTTGAAGAAATTGATTTGGGATTGACTTATGAGCCTCCTCCCCAAGTGCTAGCTCTTATGGGTATCAGAAGGTATTATGCAAGTTGACAAGAGACATAGTACCCAATATTCCTATACAGCTGTAAAGTTTTCAAACCACAATAAGGATAGCTCTAATGATGCAATACTGGCAATCTTATCCTGTAGGCAACTAACACCTGTCTAACTGAACTCAAAACCTCCTCAACAGGAGGGAATTCATGCCTCATACTATAAACCTAGCCTACAACTCCTGGCTGGAGGAAGGATAGACCCTAGAGTGGAACCTAGTATTGCCATTTTCCAAAACTGGTATAATTTCTAACTGTATCCTTATACCCACAGATAAGTACAGTTCTTACCCCTCATCAAAGAAGCTTCTTTTTACCGAAAATTGAATCTAGTACAGAGACCCACAGCTGGTCAAAACAGAGAGAGCAGCTGAATGAGGAGTACCCAACCTCAATTTGGAAATATGCAATGAAAATACTTCAAAAAGGCTCAGCGCAATAGAAGAAAGGGAGGTGGAAAGACTATAAAAGACAGGATTAGAATTTCTCCAATTATATGATGTCTTCCGGACATGCCAGGGAAGTTACATTCTGAAAATACAAAAATATGGTTGTCTACAATACGGTTACTTAAACAAGACTTGTATAATGACAGCAAAGAGTTGACATGCCAATATGGATGAAAAAAAGTTCACCATCCGCCATTCTTAGATGAAGTGCTTAAGGTAATCACTAGCTATTGAAAAAGAATCCATTTCCTCTAGGGATAAATCCCATGATAAATTATCCAATCCCAATTGGTCAGTTCTAAGTACATTTATGAAGGAGACCAATAAATAGACTCAGTGGGCTTTCTATTATAAATAAACAACACAAAATATTTATTTTATATGTGTACATAAAATATTAACTAAAGAAACATTCATAAATTTTAGAGGGAGCATAAGAATAGTTTGAGGAGGAGATGTAGGGGTGGGAATGATGTAAATACTATATTCATATAAGAAATTCTCAAACTAAAAAAATGTGCAAATAGTTTTTATATTTTTCATTCACTGCATTCAACTTTTTCATTGTATTCTTTAATTGTATATATAATTGTTATGTGGGGACATTTTCATACAAACATATATTATATACTGAGAATATTTTCCACCATACCCCCTAACCCAGGCCTTTTCTCTGTACTTCCACTCAATAGTCCCCTTCGTTTCCCTACACATTATTCTGTCAATTTTCATGCCATGTACACATACATGGCTTTCTGAGTAAAATAAATAATAAATAATATTAAAATGTAGGAGCACATAGAATACAATATTTACCTGTCTGAAACTGACATGTTTCCTCTGGAAAATGGCCATGACTCATCATCAATTTTTCAGATGTTGAGTATTTAAGTTACTAATTTTCTACTTATTTAATAAAAGCATTGTAAGATAGTTCTTATAATAGTGCCAACATAATTCAAAAAACACACAAAAGCAAGTAATAAAAGAATGAATAGCTTCTGCCTTTAGGGGTTAGGTGACCTCTCATTACACATAATGTCATGGTATACTGACTGACAGAATGTCTGATGGACTGTCATTTATGACAGGGTGGCTTCAATTAAACTGATAAGAAAATGACATGTCTATGCAGTCAGTAGCCTACTAAGGCCTCCCATATTTTTTCTGCAATAACATTGACTTTATAGGTCAAGCTCCTGGTTATTTCATAAGATTTTATACTCAACATCAAAACAAATACTTCTAAGAATTATTTCAAAATGCAAGCTTGGATAACTTTTCTTAGATGACAATTTTCCCACAACAGGAGTCTTAGCAGTTTCTATTTTTCAAATATACACACCTACATATATACATACGCAAGCACATATGTACATGCACAAACATATATACATACAGACATATAAACATACACACAAATATATGCATACATGATGCACACCCATGCACATATATAAGCACATATATACACACAAATATACTTATACATGCACATATACACATACACACCTATGCCTATGCAAAATCATACATGTATACACATACACACAAAAATACACATACACAAACATACACTATACACACAATACATATAACATATAGACACATACACATGTAAAACACAGAACTCCATTTTCTCTCTCAACATTTTCTTTGTTTCCTATTCTTAAATGGTAAGTTCATATGAAGGGTTCATACTTCTTTTTAAAAAATTGTCTCTTTCATCATATTAATTGGCACATGTCTATTAATTTCATCACTCTAGAAGCAGATGCAGAAAGTTTACAAATTTAAAACCATGCTGGGTGAAAGAAGAATTTTAGTTTTCTGTGTTTTTGGTAGACAAACTCTCATTGTAGTTTCAGTCAAATAATCCCATTCTGTACCTATGGCTTCCTGCTCTTCTGAGTGGGAAGCATTAGCAGCCCCTTCTGCGGCTCTAACACACATCTATAGACATAGCATGTTTTCAAGTATTCTTCATTAGTGTTAGTTTCCTTCTGTCTTAGAATAAGCTCCCAAGATGCAGAATGTGGACACAAATGACTGTTGGAAGAAGTGGTCATTAGATAAAATCAGACACTATAAGTTAGGGAGCAATGGAGAAAGGGGAAAGGTAAAGAATAAAGCAGAAAAAAAAATCTTAGGCAATTTTCCCGCTTTGTCTGCTCCATTTGGTTCTGTTGGGTACAAATTACACTGCATAGCTGCTTCCTTAAAGCACCAGGGCTGGCTTATAGGTCTGTTACTGTTCAGTCATTGTCTGTACTCTCTAGTGAGGGCTATATAATTTCCCTCTTGTTCCCTGAGAAATTCTCTAAGGGAGAATTTGCTGGCAGAGTACTGTGGTGTTCAATCCCAACATTCACATTGGTTATGAGTATGAAGCAGGTTCTAACCTGGGTCAGTTGATCTGTATGTGCGTGTGCGTGTGCGTGTGTGTGTGAGAGAGAGAGAGATTGTATGTGTGTGATTGTATGCATGCATATTTGTGTATGTTCATATGTATGGGCACATGCAGCAGACAGAAGATGGCTCAGCTGGTAAATTGTTGACACAGAAGCAAGACACATAGGAGGTCAGATGCAGTAGCAGACACCCATAATCTCTGCACCAGACAAGCAAAGATGGGAGGGCCCCTAGGGTTTGCCAGTTAGAAAGCCTTGCCGAGTAAACTCCAGGTTCTGTGAGAGACTCTGTCTAGAAATATTGAGTGGAGATGATTGATCTTTTAAAAATGCTGTAGACAAAACTTGGAAGCAGATAAGTCGACAGCCTAGCTCTGCCAAGACAGGGTAGGTAAGTCCTTCATAATTCCTGCTCTACAATCAATGTCTGTCAGAGAAATGGGGCCAAATGGCTGAAGGTTGATGCTGTAATGTATGGAGAGAAAATGGGAACTGTCCAGGCAGCCACTGGTATGTCATTTCTTAGTTTTGGAAGCTGCAGGCCCTGCACTTCCTATTTTACAGATATATTTATCCCTCTCAGGTCTCTGAGCGGGTTGAAGAATAGATAGCTAGAGTCTCATAGTTAAATTTTGAGTTGTTTAGGAATCAAGAGGGTGTTCTGGATCTAAGAAGATATTTTTAAAATTATGAGGCAAGTTAGTATGAAAGCTGAGTTAGATATAGAACTTTATCTCATGGAGATGGTTAGGTAGTAGAATGTTAAGGTCAGGTGCCAAATACATATGGACTGGACATTGGGAATGTATGCTAAACCATATAACTCTTATAATTGTGGCCTATTTATTTCTGTTGTTTTGTATTGTATTTATAGTTATAAGAAAAAGAACCATTTTTTGGACTGAAAGGAAGAGCTGTTGGGGGGAAAAATAAATACCTTAAACTAAAAAAAAAAAAAAAAAAAAAAAAAACAGAAGGGAAGAGGATGGGGGGTTGAGGGGGAGGAGGGTGGAAGTGTGGGACTGGAGGGGGGATTAGGGAGGGGATTGTGATTGAAATGTAACTTGAAGAAATAAAAAATAAATTATTAAAATAAAAGTAAAAAAAAAAGTGGAACATGTATTTACATAGTCCACTTTATATCTTTTCATTTTACTTTGCTTAATTCTTTACAAGTTAGCCTGTAACATTTACTTTCATTTTCTTCTTCTTTTTTATTATAATATTTGTTTACTTATTGCATCAAGTTACACCTCCATCATAGTGCCCTCTTTCCACCCCTCCCCATTCCACCCTCCCACCCTCTCCTCTCTCTCCCACCCATCCCAATTCTCTGATGTAGAGTGTCTCTAAAAATCAGCCCTTCATAGTTCAACAGTCATATGAGGGCTAAGAGCTTCCTCTTGCACTGGGCGCCTACTTTTGTAAAGCTCACATTAGATTATAAAAATGAAAAATGTCTGATATTTTCTCATTAACTATGAAACTTTGCAAAAACTTACAATAAAAGGATATTTTAAAAAAATGCTGTAGACAGAATGCTGTCCAAAAACTTGGAAGCAGGTAAGTTGACAGCCTAGCTCTGCCAAGACAGGGTAGACAAGTCCTTCATAATTCCTGCTTTACAATCAATGTCTGTCAGAGAAACAGGGCCAAATGGCTGAAGATTGATGCTGTAATGTATGGAGAGAAAATGGGAACTGTCCAGGCAGCCACTGGTATGTCATTTCTTAGTTTTGGAAGCTGCAGGCCCTGCACTTCCTATTTTACAGATATATTTATCCCTCTCAGGTCTCTGAGGTAGTTGAAGAATACATTGCTAGAGTCACGTAGTTAAATTTTGAGTTATCTAGGAATGAAGAGGGTGTTCTGGATCTAAGAAGATGTTTTGAAAATTGTGATGGAAGTTAGGATGGAAGCTGAGTTAGATATAGAACTTTAAACTCATGGAGATGGTTAGACAGTAGAATGCTAAAGTCAGTTGCCAAATATGTATGGACTGGACATTGGTAATGTATGCTAAGTCTTATAATTCTCAGAATTCTGGCCTACTTATTTTTGTTGTTTTGTATTGCATTTATTGTTATAAGAGAAAGAACCATTTGTTGGACTGAAAGGGGGAGCTATTGCGGGGGAAAAAGATATATCTTAAACAAAAAAAAAGGAAGGGGATGGGGGGGTTGAAGGGGAAGAGGGTGAGAGGGTGGGACTGGAGGGAGGAGTAGGGAGGGGACTGTGATTGAGATGTAACTTGAAGAAATAAAAAATAAATTTAAAAACTAATTGAAATGATAAATAATAATCGAAATGGTAAATCTCAAAAAATGCAAATGCAACTGTATGACTGCTCTGCTTAAATCCTTCCTCATTTGTACAAACACAGAAACTTCCTTCAACTCTTTATATGCCCAGGGACCTCTATGCATGGCCCTTTTACTCCTCTAACTGCCTCTACCACTACTCATGGCTTTATTTATTGCATTAGTTATAAATCTTCATCAGGAACTACTATGGGCCATGCATATTTTGAGACACAGAGAATACAGTTGGGAATAGAGCCAAATTCCTACAGCCAGGGAAAATCCTTGCTCATCTGTCTCCTCATCTCATTCAAGTCACTCTTTTCATCCCCCTAAAAATGGGTTTGGATAAATGTTACTGTAAGTTCCATGTATTATAAGTTTTGTTCTACCAGTAGTACTGTCAAAAAATGGGACATTTAGGAAGTAGGACCTTTCAGAATGTGGGACCTTCAGGAGATGAAACCTTTGGGAGGTATGACATTTAGAGGTGGAGCTTTCATGAAGTGGAATCTTTAGGGGTTGGAGTTGCCTTTCAAGTACAAGAACCTGAGGTCAATTCCCAAACCCTGCATAAGATTCCAGACATAGTATCAGATGTCTGTAATCCCAGTGATGGGCAGATGGGAGGCAAAGACAGGTAGATTCTGGGAAGATCATTGACCAACTAACAAGGTAAAATTCCATATAGTACAGGATAATTATCCTACAACCAATATACCAAAAGGATCAGGAACATAGACTTTGTTACTTATTAAGGGGAGAATTTGCCCTAGGAGTGCTACCAGGTCGGCCCACAGTGCAAGAGGAAGCTCTTAGCCTGCATATGATTGTTGAGCTGAGAAGGGCTGATATGTAGGGACACTTCACATCAGAGGAGTGGGAAAGGTGAGAGAGGGAGGAGAGGGTGGGAGGGCAGAACCAGGAGGGGTGGAATGAGCTTACTGTGATGGAGATGTAACTTGAAGTAATAAATAAACAAACAAAAAAGCCAAGCCCATGGGGACCCTGTCTCAAGTAAAAAGTGGAAGATATCCGATTGCCTTAGTTGTCCTCTGACGTCCACATATATACCTGCTCACACTCACACATATATATATATATATGCATATGTGTGTAAGCATTTGTATATACATATGCATATTTATGCTTGCCAAATTAATGGTGAGATGCTAACAGGGATGATCTAGAAAACACACACACACACACACACACACACACACACACACACACACACACGTTTGCTATTGGTTCCCAGTCCTATATCAAGGAATGAACCCACAGGTGGAGGCTACAGAACCCTTTAGACCAGTGGTTCTCAAACTTTCTAATGCTGTGACCCATTAGTACAGTTCCTCATGTGGTGGTGATACCCAACCACAAAATTATTTTTGTTGCTACTTCTTAACTGTAAGTTTGCTACTGTTATGAATCACAATGTGAATACTTGTGTTTTCTAATGTTCTTAGTCAATTTCTTTTAAAGAGTCTTTGAACTCCAGAGAGTTGGCAAACCACAGGTTGAGAACCACAGCTTTAGACCCATTTTATTAAGCATAAAGTGTTTTATAGTCATGAGGGAAAGAATCAGCTGCTCACCTGTTGGAGCTCATGTGTCTGTAAAGTGGGCGCATACCTTTTGTGATGGACTCTAGCTGTGGGAGTAAGACATGACTATTAGATACTGGGAAACATGGAATGTTTTCATCAGGGTTCTATGTCTCCTTCTGACTTTGCACCTTCAGGAGAGCACTTCTTTGGTGCATGAAAGATACCTTTGAGGACCAAATGGTGTTCTGTCCCGGGGCTGCTAGTGGAAGAAAACTGGGGGAGGGGAAATCAAGGGAAGAGGGGGGGAACTCCTGCTGAGTTTAACCTGAACAGTGAATCCATCACCCAAATGATACAAATCAGCCATTACTGGATCCTGCAGAAGCAACTCTCCTACCTGTGATCCCTCTTTTGCTTTCTAAACCTCTTTTCAGCCCAGCCTAATGAATTGTCAGAGCTGTCAGGGAGCTGTAAGGAATGACAAATGTCTATGATTTGCTGCTGCTGCTGCTGTTTCGTTGGAAACACCTGATGTATGTACTCTTGCATTCTTCAGTTTCGAATTAGAGACTTGGAAAACAAAATCGCCCTTGATAAATATAGCAATTTTTCCCCTGTTTTGTAAGCTGAGCTGAATGGATACCTTTAAAGATAAAGACCGTTCTTTTGTTCTTATAATACGTACATGGCACTGATAAATCTCAAACCAAAAGCTAATGTCCAAATTGTGGGGGGCTTGTGGCGGTTGGATGCTAATAACCACTTAATAAATTAGGGATTTTTGCATTATTTTTGGTCAATGCTCACAATCTGTTTTTCTTGGTAAGTTCTGCTTCTTGTTTCATGCCTTTAGACCAGTGGTTCTCAACCTTCCTAATGCTGTGACCCTTTAATGCAGTCTCTCATGCTCTGGTAACCCCCAACCACAAAATTATTTTTGGTCCTATTTTATAATTGTAATTTTGCTACTGTTATGGATCATAATGCAAATATGTTTAGATATAGATTTGTCAAAGGGGTCATGAGCCACAGGTTTAGAATCCATGCTTTAGACCATACAGAGCCCAACTTTGAATCTTTGTATAAGCCATCCAGGATGAGATGACACTTCAGATGACCTTTGGTCATTTTTTAAAAAATAGAAACAACTTCAAACAATTATCTGATGCTTTCATACATTAAAATATATTTGTTAATAAATAAGATTCTCCACTGGTATGAGAATTATTCCAGGCACTTTGTGTTTGATTTGTTTAACAAAAAAAATAAATAAAACTGAGGGTTTGGTTGGAAAGATACATACTTTTTAGAAATGGTCTTCTTCAAATAAATAGAAATTTACTAAAAATTTGAATAAATTGAGACAACAAAATATTTGACTAATGGAGATTTTTTTTTATATTTTTTCTGCATGACTTCATGTATTGATTATGTAGTTTTAAAACTCATATTTCAAACTGGATGTTAGTATCTGAATCCATCTATATTTCTCTTTTTCATGTAACGTGTCTATGTCAGCTGGAAAGGTAGAAAGGTTTATGATGTTTGAAGGAATCCTTCCATCCCTGCATAAATATCCCTTTGGCATAATAATCATATTAACGTATCCCAATGACAAAATGTGATGATTGCATTTCATTCACTTACTTCTGTTCTTCCCTGCATTTGTGATTGAAGAGCCATCATTTTCCCAGTTTTATGGTCTCTTTTGGAATTATTCCGTTTTGGTCATCTTCTAAAACAAATGTTCTCTGGTGTTGAGGAGACCTGGGGTCATGCTTTGAGAAGCTATTATTAGTAAGAGTAGCTGCTTTTAATTTTTTATTTTAATGCAAAGGTCGGCTGTCTGAGAAGAGGCCAAACAAGTCATTAAGAAAGCACTTGTATCTGTAGTAGAACCAGAACCTGACCCAGAGACAGATTATTTCTATTGGTTGGTATCTACTTCTGAGTGACAATGGCTTGAGGGACAGCGGAGTGGCAGTGTGTGATCAAGTAGAGAGTCTGGGATTGGGCTCCCAAAGTTTAGGCTCTCTTCTCTTTATATGCTGTCTAGGGCAGGTTCTGCCCACAGAATATGACAAGTCACAGTCATCATTGTTGTTGCCAGGAATAAAAATAAAATGTATGACAACTAGACTGCAAAAGATCCTCACAGAGTTTAAATATGAAATGACATGTGTTTATATTTTGGTCCTTGAGATGAATAATCTCAATTGTCAACTTGGGGAGATCTAGCCACATCTGGCCCTAGAGGGCCCTGAAGAACCTTGTCTTGATGAGATTAATCATGGAGGGAAGTTGTGCTCACTATAGGTGGCACCATTCCCTGGCTTGGGATCCTGGACTGTGGTATAAAAATGGAAAAAGGAGCCTGGTGGGACTGCAGATACAAAGTGGCAATTGCTTCCTGCTCTTGCCCCATGGTTTCCCAGTCACAGTGGACCAAATCCCCAAACCCTGAGCCAAACAAAAATAACTATTTCTCCGCTAAGTTGCTTTTCTCTGAGTGTCTTTCCAGTGCAGCAGGTTGAGTAACTAAGACAGGTCATATGTGCCAATAACAGCAGACACTCCCAGGAAAACAGCTTGTATTCTCGTGAAAAGCTTTGTTTTCTTTTGTTTTGTTTTTACAAGTCCTAGTGACCCATGTCTGTATTCCTAGTACTTGAGGGTTGCCACGAGTCCAAGGCCAACCTGGGCTACAGAAAGACTTCCAGACCAGGCTGTGCTGTAGAGTGAGACTATCTTAAGAATTTTTAAAGAAAGAATATATTTCTCTTGAATGAATGTTTTAATGGTCTAACTTCTCTCTTCAACACTGTACTTCTCAAGAACCCTTCCTGTCCCCATGCTGAGCCGACATCTAGGTGAAATCCTGTGCACTTGAAGACACAAGTAGTGTAAGTAGTCTTGTTCAGACCCTTAGGAGGAGAGGAGAAGAACTACATAATAACATGAAAGGGATAGGGTAGGAAAGGAAGAGAAATGCACAGAAAAAAATGGAAAGTCTCTGAGAACAACTGATAACTATACAAAATTAACATTTTCAAGAATTATTCAGACGGTCTATAGCTCTTCGTATTTGTAACATGTGTTATAATGGTTAACCGAAAGTTTTGGACAATAATGTTTTAAACTATGCCAGCCAGATGTCTCTTCACCAGGAAGGAAGCTGTGTACAAGAAGTTTAAGGACCTATGTAAGAAGAAGTCTTTGGTGTTTGCATGACAGAGCTAGGAAATCGGGATCTAGGTTTGTTCCCTGAGTGCCCTGTCGATAAAACAGAATCGGCAGTAGGAGGCATTGGGAATTTGTTGGCTGGCCAACAATAGAAGTTTTTTTTTTTAATAAATAAATTTATTTATTTGTTGCTTCAGGTTACATCTCCGTTATATTGTCCTCTTTCCCCCCTTCCCAGCTCCGCCCTCCCACCCTCTACCCCCTAACCCTTCCAACCCACTCCTCGAGAGTGGAGTGTCCCTACATAACAGTCCCTCGCCCCAGTTCAGAAATCATATGAGGGCCAAGAGCCTCCTCATACAGTAGGGGCCTACAAGGCAGTACCACCAGTGAAAAGTGTCTCATTGTCAGGGAGAGAAAACTAAAAAAACAAACAAACAAATAAATAAATAATAAAAAGTCTATGTCCATGTTCCCTTTGGTGCCTTGGTTGTAGTATAGATATCCTGTACTATATGGCTAAAATCCTACTATAAGTGAATAGATGTCATGTGCATCCTTCTGAGTCTGGGTTAGCTCACTCAGGATGAGCTTCTCTAGTTCCATCCATTTGGCTGCAAATTGCATAATTTCATTGTTTCTGATAGCTGAGTAATATTCCATTGTGTAGATAGATGTACCACAGTTTTTAAATCCATTCTTTGGTTGAGGGACATCTGGGTTGTTTCCAGTTTCTAGCTATTACAAATAAGGCTGCTATGAACATAGATGAGGAAACTTCCTTATGATTCCATGAGTAGTCATTTGGATGTATACCCAGAAGTGGTATGGCTGGGTCCTGAGGCAGAGCTATTCCAAGTTTCCTAAGCTATCACCAGACTGACCTCCATAGTGTTTGCACAAGCCTGCACTCCCACCAGCAATGGAGGAGGTTTCCCCTTTCTCCACACCCTCGCCAGCATGTGCTGTCATTTGAGCTTTTGGATCTTAGCCATTCTGACAGGTGTGAGATGGAATCTCAGAGTCGTCTTGAGTTGCATTTCTCTGATGATTAAGGATGTTGAGCATTTCTTCAAGTGTCTCTCAGCCATTAGGGATTCCTCCTTTGTGAATTCTCTATTTAGCTCCATCAACCATTTTTTAATTGGATTATTTGGTTTCTTGGCATTTAATTTCTTGAGTTCTTTGTAGATTTTGTATATTAGCCCTCTGTCAGATGTGGGGTTGGTGAAGATTTTCTCCCAGTCTGTAGGCTGCCGTTTTGTTCGAATGACAGTGTCTTTTACCTTACAGAAGCTTTTCAGTTTCATGAGGTCCAATTTATTGATTGTTGATTTCAGGTCCTGAGCTGTTGGTGTTCTGTTCAGGAAGTTGTCACTTGTACCAATGAGTTCGAGGGTTTTTCCCACTTTTTCTTCTAGTAGATTTAGTGTGACCGGCCTTATGTTAAGGAAGTTTTTAAAACCTAGGGCTGGAGAGAAGGCTGATACATAGTTGAGATGGCAAGGGAAGGGTTAGGATATGATTCCGTGAGTAAACTGCTTTGTGTGCAATCATTAAGATGCAAGTTCAGTCCTCAGCAACCATGCTGTGGAGCTCATAACCACCTGTAACTCCTAATTCTGGGCTGGGAAGCAGTTCCTAATTTTCAAAAAGCTGATTGACAACAGAGAATACATGATTCAGTACCCAATTTCCCCATGGGGATTCTTGACTGCATTTGTCAGTTCATTGGGGTTTCCAATGAGCTCAAGGTCACTGAAAGTTTTCAACCGGTTCCAGATATATTCCTTTCTTTTAAAATTTGATTTTATTTATTAACCATGTGCATGTGTGTGCTGTACATGTGTACCCTCCTGTGTGGATGCTAGAGGATGATATTGGGATGTTTCTTCAGCTTCTCAGGCACTTTGTGTTTGGAGACCATTCCCTTACTGAACATGAAGATTCTCATTTCAGCTGGGCTTGATAGTCAGTGAGTTCCAAGAATCCACACATTGCTCTTCTCCCTAGGCTCAGTGCTGGAATATAAGTATGCAGCACTACACTTGTTTTTTAAGCTTATCTGGGAATAGGAACTCAGGTCCTCTTGTGAATACAACAAACACTCACCAATCTGAGACATCCCTCTAGCTTGCTTTATATGATATACATATATATATGCATATATATGTATACATATACACATACACATACATATACATATATCAGCATATTTGGAAAGACCAGCCCTATTTGGAATGATGAATGAGAGCTTTGGTCTCCAATTAGTATCACTGTGACTGGAGAAACACAGACCACTTTTCTTCTTTCAATTATTTCATAGCTAAAGTGAATCCTGGTTTCTAAATTTGGGGATATTTTGAGTCTCTTTTTACCTAATAGTGGTGTTCTTTTTATTCTTTATAAAATTTACAACTATTCATTCGAAATATAGTAAACTATAGTGAAATTAACCTTTTTATTTTAGTTCCGTTTTTACTGTAACCTCAGTCTAACCTTACTGTGCATCCCTCCATCTTGTTTGATTGATGAGTAAAATGAAGGGTAACTGGACTGGAAAGAGGGAGAGAAGTGTTGGATGGGATTAAAGAAACATGTCTGTTTGAAAAAAAAAAAGCTTTCATTTCAGTTGAATAAATAGCAAAGCACAAACATTGGGCAATGGATTTGGAAGTATTGAAGTAGAAAGGACTATGTATGTGGATTTCTTCTTTCTCATACAAGATGAGTCTGGCCAGGTTTTAATGGTGGGCCCAGTTCAGACTACTTTACAATAGAGCTGTGTCATATGGGAACGAGGAAAACAGACTCAGAGACAGAATAATGTAGGGACTCGGGGAGCGGGGAGTCTCTCAAGGGATGGGAAAACAGTGTGGATAAAAAAAAAAAAAGAACCAAACTGAGCTTACGTTTAAGCCAAAGTGATATCAAGCTCTTTTAAGGAAAAAAAATCACCATGAATATGGCATGGCTGCCTTTCATACTATGTCTCATGGTTACTCCTCTGATGCCTGATGTAACAGATGGAGAAATGGCAAGGTCTCTTGTGGCATTACTTCCAGAAGAGGAAAGCTAAATGCCAGTAAGGGCAGATATGCTTGCTAAGTAGGAATACAGAAGTTATTGTAGACAACCAGATGTATTCATGCAAATTCCGGAAACCAAGAGACTAAATGCCCCAAATGTCTCATCATATTTATCCACCCTATTCACACTTCTATCCCACCATGCTCTGGGTTCAATCACTGCCACATGCAAACTCTGGACAAAAAAATACTAGGCATCTTCCTCTTCTATCTCAGGTCCTTGGTTAAAGAGACCATCCTAAAGCAAGCAGTATCACTTCCTCAGTGAACAGGGGAATCTGTTTCAGATCTACAATTTTGAGGAGTCCAGTCAACTCACCCCAAAAAGCAATGACATGCCACACCTGTCATCAAGTGCTTTAAGGAAGATGTTTTAACACAGTAACCTCCAAAGCATTGGACCCTTCTTCCAGGTTAGTCTTTACCTTGGCTGTTAAGCCACTGTATCCTAGGCATAACTATCATCTATGACTTAAGAACTAGAAGTGTTTGTCAAGCAGTGTTGTAGAGACATACTTGACTCGATGCTTCTCCTCTTTGCTACCACAAACAAACAAACAAACAGGCTTCCAGGGGAGTGTAATCTTTCAATTTTGCAGCCTCTCAGTGCATTTTTTACTTAAAACCTCAAGTTTGTGATGAAATAAGAAAGGTAGTTTCCAGAGGCAGATGTTTACTCCTGGCCCTAACTGTGAGTACCACTGTATCTGATAGAGTTCACGCATTGTGACCACACAAAAATCCATATGAAGATGAGGAAACAGATGTGAAAAAGTGCACAGGAGAGATCCTGCTCCTTTACTCAAAGGACCAGCTCAGACCAGCAGAAACAGATCCTGCAATATTTCTTGGGTGTTCACCAGGCATTATGTCAACCAGATAGAAAAGGGGGATCTTTATGTGGCTTTTTCACACTTCCATTATCCTTGGCAAATAACAGCTTATTGGTAGAGCTAGGGCTCTGGAGTTTCATCTGGAACAACTTCCCACTGATGAGTTTTCTGGGTTTTGAAAAGATGCCTATATATATATGCAAAACAAGAGCTTTGATTTTCTTACTTGTTTCTTCTGATTGATCATTATAATAACAATTGATGTGGTCATGATTTTCACTAAGGAAGCTTACAGATAAACTGATCACAAATGCTGGGAGAGGTCTCAGGATCTCCTACCACCCGGGTTTCTCCACCCTCATTCACAAAACATATTTTGTTTGGTTAATATCAACATGCACTAAATAATAGTAATAATAATAATAATCATCATCATCATCATCATCATGTGAGGTTTGAGAGATGACTTAGCAGTTAAGACTGCCTGCTACTCTTCCAGAGGACCAAAGTTTACTTCCAGCACCTGTTTTGTGGCTCAGAACTTCATGTAAGTCAAGTTCCAGGGGATCTGATGCCCTCTTTTGGCCTTCAGAACCAATGGGCTCATATGCACATACACACATACATACATATACACTACACACACACACACACACATACATATATACACGTACACAGACATAATTAAAAACAAATAATTCTTTCAGCAACAACAGATGATCGCCATGTTCCTACCATATTATAAAAAGATGTCAAAGCTTTATGTGAGCTGAACCAGCTGGATGAAAGAGGCTAGGACCAGGGGTTTCAAGATGAGGATAAGCTGCATGTTTCAAGGCATGTTCTCCTGTCAGAGACTACTGGTTTCATTCTCTCCTAATTTTGATAGAGGTTGGCTTGGGTCTTCTTCCCAGGCTCGTGTATGAAAATCCCAAAGCCTAGCTGGTGCCTCAGGTTATGACTTCATGTAGAAGTGAGTTACTTGTAGGTGTGGTGAAGCTCAAAAGAGCTCATCAGGGTAGTGATTCATTCAGAATTACTACTGTTCATGGTTTCAATTAATTTTGTTTTGTTTTTTGAGATAGAGCCTTACTATGTGGACTTGGATCACCAGAAACTCAGTATGTAGAGCGGAATGGCTTCAAACCCAACAGTATTTGCCTGCCTCTGCCTCTCTGGTGCTGGGATTAAAGGTTTGGTTACCTTATTCAGTCCAATAGTATTCATTTTTAGTTAATCAGTCCATTCCATTTCCCTTCACTGCCCCTCCACATACATCTTTCATTGGGCCATTCCTCTCAATAACACAGAGATATACCTCGATGGAAGACAATGAGAAGAGTTACAGAGAGGGATACCCAGCTACATACATGGCAGGAAAAGGAGCTTCAGAAGGAACGCACCCTCCCCTCACAGTTTTGGAAGGAACCAAGTCTGTTAATCAGACCTCTGTTTTTTATCTTAGTCTACAGAATTGGACTGCAAACTTGTGCTATTTAGGTCTTACAATTTGAATTGCTTTGTTATAACAGCCCTTAGAAATCTAACACATGCTCATTAAGATTCTATTGTGTCTCAGGCACCTTAAATTAAAAGTGTGTAATCTTCCCAATTACTTCATTACATGTTCACTGAACATGTGTTGAAGCTGAGTTAGCTTGCTCAAATCACTGTTCTGTGAGGATCCTTGCTGGGATATAACCTCAGATAAGCCTGCTTTAGATGCTTTGTGGGGTAAAGTGACAGGGAGAGCAATGTTTTATAATAGGTGTCAGTAATGTTAGAGTTTGGGTTAACATCAAAAGTCTATGTGTGTATGGGTATATGTGTGGTGTGTGGGTGGGGGGTATGTGTGGGCATGTGTGTGTGCTGTGAAGCAGGTTCTCTCATTTGAACCTAAAGTTTGCCCATGTAGGTACTCCAGCTAGCTAGCTTGCACCAGAAATCCTTTATCTCAATTTGAATGGTACAATTATAGACCAGTTGCCAGAATTGTCTGGATTTCACATGGGTGACAGGGCTCAGAATGGTCCTCAACTGTGCTGTGAGTGATCTACCCACTGCTGATTCATCTCCTCACTACATGGTATGATCTTTCTAAACCCATTGGAGTTGAAGTTTATAAACAATGACATTCATAGGCCTATTAAATCTATAAAAGACAATGTTGAAATAAATGGAAGACATGAAGATAGAAGGGCAATTGCTGGTCAGTGGTATTTATTTCCACAAAGGTATCAGGGCCACTTGAATAGTCCCAGACAGTTTCTGGGGACAAGGAAAAAATATAAAATTGCTCTTCATTCCCCACCAATTTCCGTTAATCATTAGCTAAGAGATAATAGCCAAGTCTTCCAAGATCGAACCAGAAGAAAACCCTTAAGAGCCTGTAAGTCATACTATGTCATTGCTTTCTATTGTCATAGAAATAGCCATGCAGATTCACAGCACAGGAATGTGTCTGGTGGAAAAGAGTTCATGCATGACATATGATGTATCTCTTCAAAGGGACAGATACATCTTTCTTACCGCCACCACGCAGCAGCTCTCTTCACCATCCTTCCCATCCCAATCACCTTAAATAAATGTGAGGACCTCAGCGCTCACAGTAATTCCTTCATTTTTAAACACATAATGGAAATGTATAACTAGTCCTCATAAAAATTTATATCTCAATCCATCCCTTTAATTTATAACAGGCCCTCTAGGCAGTTATTATTCAAGCATTAATAAAATGCCTATGGTTCATCAAAGCAAGCGTCTCCAAGTTCACTACTCTTTGTATTTGTACATATATATATATATACACAGCTAGATTAGTGTTAATGCCACTTCTGGTCCTAACAACGATCTTGCCTTTAATAAGTGAAGGGTGTATGATGTATTAGCTTAATCATGCCAGGAATCTGGGCGCCCATCAAGAAACCAAAGTTGAATTTTTCATGCCCTTTGCAACAATTGTTACTCTTAATGCCCTATAAGTTTGGATTTTGCAGCTTATGCAAATGTCTCTTTTCTATAAATTTTAGATTTATCTCCATTTGTCACTGTATGCATTCTAATATAAGGTGATTGCATTTTTCCCTCTAAAATATGATTAAAACCTATTTCAATTATTTATACTTGGCAAGGAAATACAATAAAAGGAGATGAGGTTTTTCTCTACTTCGGGGTTAATTATATGACTTTTAAAATGTTAATAAATTTAACACAAGTCTAGCCCTCTCCTCCATTTTTAGAGACAGTTGTCTTGAAAAAGACTTCACTGAACCAAGCAAAGCAGATTATAGGCATGTAACTCTTCATTGAATTATGCATCTGAAATACTGGTTTCAGTGCCCATGCTGGCTTCAGCATACTCTAGAAGGAGGTAGCTTCTCTCTCTTCGTTCACTGCTCTGGATCTTGCTCTTGTGTTTACCCAGAGGCCTCACATCATGGGAACATATGCTTTCCTAAATCCATAAGTAAATAGCTGCTGGTCTGCTTTCTACCCTCTATTTGAATGATGCTCTTTGAACTCTCTTCACAAGACTTTTGGAAGTGGCTTTGTACAAGCCAGGACTATCTCCACATATGACTGTAGATGGAAAACCTTATTCTCACATCTTATGTTCTCACTGAATGTTTCTGAATATTAGCTGTAGGTCTTAGGCAATGTTTGATGACAAGTGTTCAAGTGAGATCACTTCTCCTACTGTGGACCATGGTTTCTGTGGCATGGGTTCAGACGTGTTTCTTTTTGTAAGTTAAATCTCTCCCCCTTCATTCCTCTCCCCAGGTATTTTAAAACAGATGAGAGGTTTCCAGTGGACCAAGAAATATCTTTAATAAGGCCCTGACTTCAATATCTTAGCCAATTTCCAACAGATTTTATCATGACTATTGATTTCTCACCTCTGCGATCCCTTCTCAATAGATTTATAGCAACAAAGCTGAAATCACCAGGTTGATTCCGGTTAAATGTTAGTCGTTATTGCTAATGAGATCCTGTACCTTTAAAAAGCTAACTCTGCCTCAATCCCTTTATATCCTTCAAGTTGAATGGGCTCCCCACTAATTGGTTCTGTGTAAATGAAACAAGCTGAAAAACACTGTGGAACCAATAAATATTAATAAGTTATTGTTTGTTTTCTTTACCTTGCTTATGAATTCATACAAAGACTGTACTAAGACATTAACTCCAGTCTATTAATTGCCACCTGATAATTGCCACCTGATACTTTTCTCCTGGATAATTAGGTACCCATTAGTTCTAATCAAGTAGTTACTTAATTATTGCAGTAATTAGTCTAATGGACTAGCAAATTGAAGCTTTATCACTTTTGGATACTTAATGTTCCTGACAGAGTACTTCACAAGTGTCAGGGTTCCGGATTCAGCAACCTGCCATCTATGAGCCCCCCCCTCCACTTTCACCCCCTCCTTCCTTGCTGTATCCACTTTCCATGACATTTCTGTGCAGACCCCCAGGATGCAACTTAACTCCTAATGACCCCCCATGGGCCTGGTGAAACTTCATGGAGAAACAATGGTTTGTCTTACGATGAGCAACTGCACAGTGAAAGATCCTGCTACTGGCCCACATGAAATAGCCTTTACAGTTTCTCTGATTTACTTTGGATGGACTCTGAAGATAAAACATAAAGAGGAAGGACCACTCCTATTTAGGCATGCTAGAAATTTTATTAATTAATAACAGTAATTTTTATATCCTTCTCTAAACAAAGTGATGGTTCAGAACAGCCAGAGAGACCCTTCCACCACCTCCTTGTCTAGTTAGAATCTGAAGCAATCACATGTTCAGCTAATGCTCAAACAACCAACTCAAGTGGGCCAGGGAAATGACAGAACTGACATTCAGGATAATGCTGTCACCTCCTTTGTTAGAGGCATTTCATGGATGTATCTTAATTGCCACCTTCTCTATACTATGGACTGTTCCAAGACATTCCTGCACTGTGCCCCCTCATTTCCAAGGCTGATCCTTTCTTACAAAGTTGGGTATTTTCTCCTAGACAATTGTGTCTGGATCTCTTCAAGGTCCTCTTCCACTGGCCAGTATCAGCTATCTGTGTTCTCATACTGTCTGTTTATACTTCTGACAATATTTATGCAACAGCTCTTGTGGCTTTTCTTCTCAAAATATTTCAAAGATTCTTCCATTGCACTGAGATTATACTCCCAACTCCTGATCTCTGAGCTCAAGTACAAATGCACCTGGCTACATTTGCCAACCTCTTTGTACAACATGCTTCCTCATCCTCTTCACTAGGAACACACCAGCCAATTGCTGGACTCCTTCTGCTAGTTCTGGGTAACATGAAGCCAGTTTCTGTGTCAGGGTCTTTTCACATGGCGCTCACTTCTGTATTAGGAAGGATTCCCCTGGGTTTCTCAAGTTTGATACTTTCTTTTGTATGTATGTGGCAGGCTCCTCACTTCAGGTGTTAATTCAAAGAAACCATCGATATCTTATTACCTCTTCCCAGGTAATTCCCTATTCCACAGCTCCATTTTATTTCACGATTAGCCCTGGGCGCAGACTGATGTTATCCTCTTTGCAACTGAACCAAGTGAAACAGGAGTCTCAACTGTCTCAGTGCCTGCTATTACCCCCAATCCCCCAAGCAATGAGGACAGAGAGTAGATGCCCAAATACTTGTCTGCTGATTTCCCACAGAGTGGGTGGGTAGGAAGCTCATGCATCTATTTTAATGTGTAGAGAAGTTACTCATCTCTTCTAAAATCCGCGAAAACTGTGATCAAATATGTAGAATGCTTTGTAATGCCTCTTTCTCAGAACAAGCTTTGCCAGGTTGTAGGTTCTGGTGATACAGTGAAAGGTAAATTTACGTGTCTAGTATTCATCCAAGGGGACTCAATGTGAAGGTTTGAAAATGACAGTCTCGGTGCTGGTCTCAAAGCATCATTCCACAGAGATGTTGCTAACCACATCAGTGTGCTAAGCCTAGGCTTCATCTTTTATATTCAATACATTCACATTTGTTTAGTTCTCAAAGCAGATTCTTATTTGAATTGATCATCGAGTCTTTGACAAGTGTTTTCTGCTATATATTGCAACTTATGACATTTAAGGGCCTATTGACCTAGAAATTCAGCTTCCATGTGTGAAACAAGATTCCAATTTTATTTAAAATTGTGGTGCAATTGACAAATGTTCATAATAACTCAAATATATACTAGGAGGCAAGATATTTGGTGTCCTGAGATCCTAATGATACTACCTAGTGAATTTTAGCACATTTTTACACTTTCACCACACAAGAATATGTTTATTTAATGTTAAATGCACATTAGGAGCTATCACTAATATCCTACTAAGTGTATATATTTTAAGGGAATTTTAATAATTTGGAAAAATGGTAGAAATTTCAGATTATTTGGGGGGGAAATGCAGATGTGTATAAATGATAACAATTGTTAGAATGCAAAAATGTACTGTAATTCTAAATTATTGCCAGGCTTGTTAATTATTATGTACACTTAACAGCTACTTGTAGTAATATTTATCTGCATAGGAAATGGCCAAAGATAGTTATAAAACAAATAATACTGTAGAATCTGTCTCAGATCAGTTATTAAATACCTGCTTTGTTGAATGTCAGTTTATTTTCTGTTGAATAGGAAAATTCACACATATCTTCATTAAAATGTAGCAATTATTAGGTAGTTTAATTATAGAGTGGATTTTGAAAAAAAATCAAGGAGTTATAACGACAATAAGCCAGATTCACAGAGACAGATTTGAAAGGAGGAAAGGGGGCATCAGTGGGCAAGTGAAGGGGATGGCTGTAGATATGATCAAAATAATTCATACTTACATACATACATACATATGAAATGTCATATACATAATATGAAAATGTCATGAAATTGTTTATTTTGTACAATTAATATAAACTTATTTAAATGGTTTAAAAGCCCATAGCATGTACTTCATTTTTCCAGTGAGGTGTTATTTCAGCTCACTCTTGAATTGCAAACAACTGGACACACAATGCCTTTAAAATGTGTAAAGTTAGGGTTCATTAACTGGAAGGTCTCCCAATGCAACTCTGCATACATGGCACATGTATACAAGTGGTGTATACATGGATATATGTGGTATGATTCCAGGACTGTAAATGCAATGAAAACAAAAGAATAGGTTTTTATTGAAGATTCTTGGATAGGCTTAAATTTTCATCATTGGTTCCAATATCTCTCATAAATTTCTATCAATATGTCCTTATCCCCTACATTATGATTGAATGAAAATAATGATAATAAAATCCCCATAAATTAAATTGCTTTCTACATGCCAGGTACAGGACAAAATCTTCAAAGCAGATGGGGCCAATGAAGTGCTGGAGATCATAGAACTTGAAGGTCTGTCAGGGATGCAATAGTGACAAGAGGCAGGGTGAGGATATGGCTACTCTCAGAATAGTGACCTGTCATTTTAATATGTGCTTAGACCCTAGGCCCTAATGAGCCTGCTGCACCAATGAGGAGTCTTCCAGGTCGCCTTGTAAAGTAAAGGAATCAAAACTTGCATCTTTGCTTTGCTCACAGTGTCTCATAAAATGCTAACTAACAGAGAGTACCTAGGAAAGACTGAATGTCCTTAATTGATGGACAGCATCTAGCTGTACCTTTCAGTGTTTGAGAACCAAAGACAATCTGTTCTCCTCCTTCACTTGGGATTAGGAGTTCCATGCCCCTTGCCCTGCATGCTCCCTCACAGTTTGACCTGCTCATATGAAACAACCAAGAAGAGCAGGGTTAAAGTCTCTATGCACAGCCTCATTCCACACACTTGATCTCAGTGTTCTAACTACTGGCAGTCTAGCTGCCATCCATTTGTTTTGGATGCATGAGAAGCTCATTGTCCATCGGCTTCCAGCCTTAACAGCAAGTTGTTTCAGTGGCATCGTTTTTAATGTCTGTGGGATATTGATTTTTTTGTTGTTGTTGCCCTAAGGATAATCACCACTGTGTAAAGATGAGTGCTGGCTCTGGAATATGAAAGTGATGTTATTGAGTTGTATGTTGAGTCCTTCTGTGGGTGGACATGTAACATTTAGCCTCTTTTATCCTTTTGTACTTTGTACACATAAAAATGGCCAGCTGTGATCTCTGGAGGGGCATGTATTGACAGTGGATAGCACGACACAAGGCTAGAAGAACATAACCCTTATCTCATTATTATTCTCCAACCAACTGAATTAACCCTCGTTTATGTCATGATTTGAATTCAAAATGTATTCCAGAGAAACATGTGCTTACCAGCTGCCCATCCTGCTTGGGGGAGTTGAAGAACCTTTGGTAGGAGGCATACCTGTTGGAGGTAGATCACTGTGGGTTGTCGTTTGGGAGTTACAGCCTGGCCTGTAATCCAGTCTGAGTTTTATTTCCTGATCCATTTTAATGTGAGAAAAACTGGCCACATGTTCCCACCTATCCAGCCACTATGCCTTCCACTTCAGGAGAAATGGTATCCTCCAAGCCATAAACCAAAAAATAAATCCTCCCTCCCTTGTTGCTTCTATAAGTATATGATCACAGGAAAAGAAAATGTAACTATTATAATTTATACAGTAAACATTTGTTGCCAGTCTTCACTCACTGAGCCAGTGCAATACAGTGAAAGGAAGTATCTTTGAGTATTGGTTCTGTTCTTTACAAACCCTACTATGATATAGTACATTTAGTGCCAGTGAAATATAGTAATCCTGTGCAAAAAAAAAAAAAAAGTATGCTTTTTCATGAAGGTCTTGTAAGGTTGATGATAAATAAGAAAAAAATGGGGGAAAGTACATTGTAAAACACCAAGCTCCCTACAAATGCTTGGTAATATTGTGCAGATGGCAAAGTCAGGTGTTACTATGCTAGTAATCAGAAAGACCTTCGTGTGATTATCATTTCTTTTCCATGTTACTAAATGTAGGAGCTGGCTGGTCTAGTATGAGAACCTATAATCCCAATATAAGGTGGTGACACAGAAATTACCCAAAGTTCTACAAACTAGGGTTTCCCCATCCCTAACTAATCTGGCTGGCAGTAAACATTTACGAATATAAGCATGACCCCATCTACCCTCTCACCTCTGATCTCTCCAAATCACCCACTTTCTTTCTGGAAGCCATAGGTTTCAAGAAGGATGGGGATATCAATTCTGGAGGCCGAAGACCTTTTGTGAAAGTTTCTTTGTTGTGTAGCAAAAAAGATTTTGGTGCACTAGGTGCTCATTTAAAAACCTGTGGAGCTAATGAACTGCGGAGTGAATCGCTGATGATGCTGTAAAGGCCTGCTGGGCAGGGAACTGTGAGATGCCAACCCATCCGAATTACCATACTGAGTTTGGGTTTCTGTGTCTCTAGAATGGGAAAGTTATTACACCCTCCATATAGCATTGATTTGAAGATTAATTAAGGCAGCACAGTTGACTAGTTAATAATTGTTAGCTGCTTTCACTTACTTCCTTTCTGGAGGCTAATGGGGAATTCTGTTCTTTCTCCTAGTCCTCCTCCAGCCTCACTGCACCCATGCTACCTCCCCCTGTGTTATGCACATATTTATGTTTACACACAAACGCATGTGCTTAACAACTAGCTGCATAGCCATCATTTCACACCAGGATGCCAAGCTCAGCCAATGCATTTGGATGCTAACACCTGCCAAGGAGGCAGAAGAAATGACTTCCATAAGCTGGCACTTTAGTTTTGAAATTGGAGTGGTGATCCAAATGGGTAATTCACAAATCTCTAATTGTCCTGATTTCCAAGCTGTAAGCTAGGGGGAATCCTCCATTCACATTGTTTACCTGTTAGAATGTCTGCAGAGTCCAAGTGAGGTGATGTATAAAACACTGAACATGCTCATTATTTCTGTCATTAGAACAGGAGAATAACATAAGTGTGTGCTAGACCCTTATTACTGGCAGGAAGCAGAAAGTACCACTCCAACTCTGTTAATCCACTGATGAGCAACTTTAAGCACAAATAAAACAGCTTTCTTAGTGTCAACTACCTTAATTAATGGGGAGAATTAATCTAGGGCCTAATGGCTTCAAATCCAGGCCCTTATTTTGTCTAGCACACTCCCAAATCCTCAATTTGACAATGATTAAAATGGAAACTGCTGAGAAGAAAGTGAGACCTGGACCCCCCACAGGATGATTAAGAAAGCAAGATGCTAATGTTCATAGCCTAAAGTTTTATACATTCTGAGACCAAAGAGCTCTTTCTAGTCAGATTGTTCTTAAATATTGTTTGGCTAGCATAAAAATACAACAAAAACATGATGTAAAAAAGATAAGTGCCTCTTCGAATAGGCTTATAAAGTGTCTCTGAAAACTCTGTAATGGGGTAAAAGAAGAAAATACAGCAAAATAATGGCATGTGTATTAATCGGATTCAATATATAATATTGAATTAAAACCACAAGCAAGGATGTTACAATAACAGCTAACATTAACCCATGGATACTGATTTATCAGACGTGATACTTTCCTGTTTAAGAGCCATGTGTGGTTTTCTGGCTTGTGAGCTCTGAGCCCTGCATTATTCGTATGAGCTTGAAGCATGCCAGCAAATGTGATTTCACAATGACTGAGCCCACAGTGTCTCAACTCTCTGAAGCCTCTAGAAAGGAAGATGCTCTCTAAGGAGCAGGCACAAGAGGCTTTCTGGTGCTTCACATAACAGTGAACTTCACTGGCTTTTACTCTGGGCTGATCCTAAAAATACTCGAACAAATAATAAGATGCAGTTACTGCCTCACAGAGAATCATGAGGCATTTGGGTGGGATCACGTTCTAGGGACCATCCTGTGAGGCAGGGTCAGGCTATTGCTGTCCATAGAGTTGGGAAAGTATTTAGCAGTATATAGCAGTAAGTGGAACGTGTATAGCAGTAAGGGGAAGATGCCCAATATTTACCAGTCCAAATACCAGTACTGTCAAGAGAGTCCAATGCCCTCCACTTCTTCCTTAGCCTTTACCAACTCAGATTCATGGTTCATTAAAGGAAGTCAGGTATGGCAGAGTTTGGTCACAAAGCACTCTACTTCCATCTGCAGGGACCTCAGAAAGTGCAGGTGTAACCTGTAACCATATGTGCTAGCAAGCCCTGTCTAAAACTGATTTCTATCTCTCCAGGGTAACAAGGCCGTACTCCCATAGAAGATATGCAGAATCATCCAGCATTGAAGATGACCCACTGAGGCCAGTATAGAGCCAGTCTCCACCCACAGCATCCAGAATCATCTCAGCTCTAGGTTTATAGGCATGAGGTCCAACTGATTTCTAAAATGAGGTGGGGAGCATTAAAGCCCATAACCCTATGCAGGGCTACAGTGAGTGATCAGTAGCTTCACACTTAATCAAGAACCTTCCCAGACACAGAGGCTGCTGCTTCACAAAGCTAAGCCAAGGCTGGATTCTTTGCAGGTGGGTTGTTTCCCTCTCTACATGGGGAACAATAATACATGTGTGATGTGATGTTTATAGGGGTTTTATCCTCCCTAGAGTTAATCGATAGTCTTAATGGTAAAGCTGAGTTCATAGGTATTGAAAGCTAAGTCTGAGGGTTGTTTTGCTGTAATCTCTTCTTTGTTCCCCATTTGAGGAGACAGCTGCCTCAGAGAAAAGCCTCTTGCCCTTTGCTTTAACGCTTTCTGCAGGGAGTGACTTCTCAGCTGCCTCCTTCCCTGGGCCTGATGTAGCCAACATCTTGCAGACATAAAATGGGAAATGGGCTTTCATCAGAAAAGCGGCAGCTGTTTAACACCATCAGAGAACAAAATCATCATACTTTAAGACCAGATTTAGCAGTTTAAAAGAGCTGCTAAGACAAAATTAGAGGGAGACAGGAGTGTGGTTTTGTAACTGACTTGCATCTACCAAACTCTCTAATTTATGTAAAAACAACTTGAAAGCATCAAGTTACCAATGTTCTTTGAAGAAAAAGAGTTTGAGTCCCCTCAGTGCAAACTTCAAAAGGATTGATAGATTTATCTCAACATGAATTTTGTTTTTGAGACAGGATCTCTACATAACCCAGTTGACCTGGAACTCACTATAGACCCAGGCTGTTCTTGAACTTAACAGGGAGCCTGCTGCTTCTGCCTCCCAAGTACTGGGATTAAAAGTATGCTCTACTATGCCTGGCTTTAACAGAATTTTTGCAAACCCACTCTAAATTGCATTATGTCAAAATGGTTTGATTTTAATTACGCAATTAATAGATTAATTTTTCTTGCTGGTGGACTCACAATATGACGGGCAAATTTATATTTTAGTAATTGTTTTACATTCTATTGTAGATGAATACTGGCATTCCCACGTGATTTGTATGCCAAAACCCTAATGCCACTATATGATAATATTAGAAAGCAAGGTCTTTGAATGGTGTTTAGGCTTCAAGGATGAAGCTTTCATGTGAAGGATTTGCAAATTTATAAAGAAGACTTTCCTTATTCTTTTCCCTGAGTGAGGGCTCAGCGAGTAGGCAAATACTGGGCTCTCTACAGACATTGAATCTGTGAGTATCTTTCTTTTTTAAATATCTAAGCCCCCAAAGCTATAAAAAATATTTTTGTGGTTATTTACAAGTCAATCTTATTTCTGTAGTAGAAACTCAAATGAATTGAGATACTACTTTCCCCAACCAAAGTGTTAAGTATTATGCTTGTTAACTAATGAGATACAAAGCCTACATCTGAATGAAGTGTGTGTACTTAGTATGCTGTAAACCCATCTTTCTCTTTTTAGAGAGCTATTGGTGCTTTCAGTTAAGTTTCTGTTAAGAAGTGCTGGTACAAACGAGGATTGCTTTGATGATCAAATTATCTTCACATCTACTCCACAGACAGCCTCCTGACGTATTTTGGATTTTCCTTATTGGTTTATTTTACTACGTTTTAATTTATCTGTGTGTGGGGAGATGCATTGTGTGTTTGTGTGGGTACACATGCCACAGAGCATACGGAAGTTAGAGGCTAACTTGTGGAAGTCAGTTCTTTCTTTCTAACCATGTGGGACCCAAGGATTAAATTCAGGTCATCAAGCATGACCACAGGTGCCTTTACTTTATGAACTATCTCATTGGCCCTTGTTTTGGTTTAGATATAATATATACCTGGGAGTAAAATTTATAAAGACTTTTAAAGATTATGATTACCAAATTGCTTGTCTTCTAGAAGGTATGATCATATGCTATGCTGATAAATAAATATGTTGATGAGTAAATTATAAATCTTATTAATGTTGCAATAGAACTCTTTTTCTTTGCGCATTAAACTAGCAATTCTATGTTTGCTGCATGGTTCCATATCCTATTACGGAAAGTTTTCTTTCTCCTTTCTTTCATTTAGGTTCTCATATGTGTCAGATGTAAGTAATGAATTTCTCTGGCATAGATCCTCTATGTTTCAATCTAATATCTTTTGTCAACGCTCCTTTTAACTAGTCACCGTATAGTTATGGCTAGGACCAAGAGATTGGGGATGTACCTCAGTGGTTAAAGTTACTTGTCACCCAACCATGAGGACCTGAGTTTGAATGTTCAATAACCACATAAAAGAGCTCGGTCAGTAGAAGACAGAAACAGAAGTATCCTAAGGTTTGCAACAGAAGACTATGATGTCCTTCTATGGCTTTTGCATGTGCAAGCACAGGGGAGGAAATACACACACACACACACACACACACACACACACACACACAGGCATCAACACATACATACCCCCAAACAAAAGTGAAAGACAAAACCAACCAAACAAGCAAAAACCAGAGGCAAAATCTTTCCTTCTTTGAGTTTTTAATGAGAAAGGAAAGATCAAGGGAGAATAAGATCTTGGAAGTAAAGTTAGGATGCCAAAGTTCTGACCCATTCAAGCTTCATTAAGCGCAGAGTTGGGCTGGGTTCCCAGTAGACAAACATGGTTTCTCTCAAAGAGGGATGCAAGATGTCCTCTTCAGGACATTTGCTGGCTGCCTTGACCCATGTTAGCAGGTGACCAGTCAATCATCTTGTCCAATAGAATGCCTCATTTTCTTCCAAAGAATGTTTGTGGACTTTATCTTCCAAACCAGAAACTCAATGAGTACCATAATTATAAAGTGCCCTGTGACCCAAATTAAAGGAGCACCCAGACACATGTAACATGTGACATTCCTTTCAACAAAAAGTCGTGAAAAAGAAATCAGTTATTGTTCTCTCTTAAAGTGTGTTTTGTGGGCAAGGCAGACATTGAACAGTATCCCAGAAATGTAGCACAACTGCTTAGGACAGGAAAAAAGAGCAGATTCAATGGGAGCTGGAGAGGGAATTGAAGGAGGCAGACCATAGGTCTCTGCCTTGGAATGGAGCTTGGGCATCTGCACTAACATCATCACTCTTATGTTTATGGGGGACTGAGTTTTCTTTATACAAATAGATCTTTTCTCTTTGATTCCCACAGCTCTACCAAGGTCAGGAGAGGTAGGAAGAAATAGAAAGGTAAGTAGGCAGAAAGAAGGAGTTAGAAGGGGTTCTTTTTTTTTCTTTTTTCTTTTTTAATTTAATTTATTTTTTTCTTCAAGTTACATCTCTATTGCAATTCCCTTCCCTACCCCCCCAGTCCCATCCTCCCACCCTCTTCCGCCTCAACCCATCCATCCCCATCCTTTTTTTTTAAGTTTAAGATATATCTTTTCCCCCCAACAGCTCCCCCTTTCAGTCCAATAAATGGCTCTTTCTCTTATAATAATAAATACAATTCACAACAACAGAGGTAATTAGGCCACAATTATAAGAGTTATATGGCTTAGCATACATTCCCAATGTCCAGTCCATATGTATTTGGCACCTGACTTTAATGTTCTACTATCTAACCATCTCCATGAGTTTAAAGTTCTATATCTAACTCAGTTTTCATACTAACTTGTATCACAATTTTAAAAACATCTTACGGGGCCAAACGACTGAAGATCGATGCTGTAATATATGGAGAGAAAATGGGAACTGTCCAGGCAGCCACTGGTATGTCATTTCTTAGTTTTGGAAGCTGCAGGCCCTGCACTGCCTATATAATCAGACATATTTATCCCTCTCAGGTCTCTGAGGTGGTTGAAGAATAGATAGCTAGAGTCTCATAATTAAATTTTGAGTTGTTTAGGAATCAAGAGAGTGCCCTGGATCTTAGAAGGGGTTCTTTATCAGGGCTTTTGGGTTCTTTGTTTCTCCAAACACTCCATTTCTGATGGATGATTGTACTACATTAAAAATCTGCTCTGTGGTTACAGTAAACTATGTCTGTATTTACATTTAATGTTTATAGATGTCCTGAAGCTGGGGCTTACATATGTCCCAGAATTGCAATAGTTGACATATTAATTCCATGTAATGTGGCAACATCTTAGGTCACTGAGCAGTGATGATCATTTGGTCTAGGAAAGAAAAGTTACAGGGTTGTGATGGGGTATTTCCCACATAAGGTACTGGGGTCTATGCGTTTTAATTTCCCCACTGACTCAGTGGGCATTATTCCAAACCTGTTAAATCCTCTATTACCCCATCTATGAAATACATACAGTGTGTTTGCATGTGTGTATGTGTGTATATATATATGAGTGTGTGTATATGTTGTGTGTGAGTGTATATGTATGCATGTATGTGTGTGTGTGTCTGAGTGTATGTATGTATGTGACTGTATGTGGGTGTATGTGTGTGAGTGTGTATGTATATATGTGACTGTATATGTGTGTGAGTGAGTGTGTGTGCTCACTGAATAGCAAATAACTGGAGAGTGGGCTGCAGAGATGCCTTGGTTGGTATTTGCTGTGCAACCCAAGACCTGAGTTCAGTGATCAGTATCCAGATGCTCCTGTTTCTGGGGAGGAGGAGACTAGAGGATTCCTGAGGTTTGCTGGCAGTCAGATCAGTCTACTTGTGGAGCAGGCTTACAAAAATCTCCCTCTAAAAACACAAGGTGGGTGCCTCTGAACACTGACATCAATGTTGGTTTATTCTACAGACAATTCCCACAAGATTCATGCAGACATAGGTGCACCCACATCCTTGTGCACAAACATCCTTGTGCACCCACATCCTGTGCACACACATCCTTGTACACACAAATCCTTGTGCACACACATCCTTGTGCACACACATCCTTGTGCGCACACATCCTTGCGTGCACACATGCATAATTGCAAACTGTCATTTAGCAACTCTTACCTGGTATTGCATCTCTGAAATTGAATTCACAGTTAATTCAAACTGCAAACCCTATTTTAACTTCAAAAAGAAGCCAAATGTCAAAAAGTTCAAGAAGGAAGGGACTGTCACCAGAACCACAGCCTCCAGGACGCCATAAACCTCCCCAACCCAACACTATCTGTACTATTTGTGATAAATGACAGCTGTGTCCATTTTTAAAAATTTGTTATGTCAAGCATGTATGGACGGTTAAAAGGGCTTTTAAAGAAGAATCCAGTGAAAATGCGGAAAAGAAAAAGAGTGGCTGGGGTGGGGCTTGGGTTGGGGCTGGGAATCTTACCAGGAAAGTGACAGGATTCAACATGTGAGCACATGTGGCAATGCCCAGAGTTCAGAGTCTTTATAAGCTAAGTGGTCAATATGGCTGCCTAAGATCATCCCCCCTGTATGGTCCTGATAGGACAAATAAAGGACCTGGCAGCTGGAGGAAGAGAACAAAGCACCAGGCTGAAAGATTGACTGATCTCGCCACAGATCAGATGGATGGTTCTAAATGACCTGTGAAGACATTCCTGGAGCCCTGGGCCACAGCGTTAAGAGCCCAGACATGGCTCACACTTCCGAAGCAGTTATTAGTGACTGAAGTCACAATTGACCACTGCGACTTCAGTTTCAAGTGATGGTTTAACAGCATCAACTTGAGGAAAGGTTATATCGTGTTGTGTCTGGTGTCCTGCCGACACTTGGAGGAAATAATTGGTAGATTGAGTGCAGAGAGGAGCTGGTAGGTAGGAGAGGAGGGGCAGTGGAGAATTCAGGGAAGCACATCAGTGGAATTGTGTGAAACACAGCCAGAGGCCTGGCTCAGCTGAGCCACTGGACTCCACCTGCTCAAAGTCACACAAATACCACCCACCATGTCCGCCTTCACACTCACCACCAAAAACAAAAAACAATGTGTTTGTGGTTTTAAACTCTCCATGTACTGAGCCAAAAGAATTCTTCAAATGCCTCTACATACAGTTGTCAATTAACAATTGGAATGAGTTGCTACTTTATTTTTTAAAATTTTTTAATATTTATTTATTATGTCAGGTTACATCTCCATCACAGTCCATTCCCTCTACCCTTCCCACACCCACTCTTCCACCTTCTCCCCCTTCTCCCATCTATCCTAACCCTCGGAGTGAGGTACCCCTACATATCAGCCCCACTCAGTCATATTGTAGAACCCAGGTTTACCTGACCAAACTTTAGTCAAGTGTCAAAAGCCTGGGAACTTGGGTAGGCCCTGAGCTCTGAGGAAACTTGTTCCAGGAACTGCAAGTTGAAAAGAACAATGCTGAGAAAGGCCACAGAATATACTACACTCCCCACCCCACCCCCCAGCCCCCCATCACCCCCAACCCCTCACCCACCCATCCCCTACCCCAGTGTGAAAACTCCCTGTCACCAGGGGGCCAAGCTTCTCATCCAAGGGGTACTGGGTTCCTCATCCTTAGACAGCACCAATCAATTAAAAGATAGATATGCTAGCCAATAGGAGCTCGCTGAATGTACTGTGGCTGATTCTGCTTTGCTGAAACCTATCCGATCTGAAATGAGATTCTTCTCAGGGCCGTGCTTCACTCCCCTTGCATGGGGACACTGTGAGTGTCGACCCCAGCATCTGGTAAATAAACCTCTTGCTTTTGCATCATCTTGAGTCCTGGTGATTCCTTGGTCACCCCAAATTCAGGAGTCGTTTCTTGGGCTCAACAATATGAGGGCTAAGAGCTTCCTCTTGCACTTGGGAGCCTACATGGCAGCTCCACTAGGGCAAAGTGTCCCACTAAAAGGTAAGAAAGTCTTTGTTCCTGTTCCTTTCAGTCTGTTGGTTGAGTTATCCTGTACTATATGGACGAGTTGCTACTTTAAAATTCCAGGTTCAACAATGATAGCTATTTATTCTCCAAACCTTTGGGTATGGGAAGTTTGTGAACCAGCGACTAAACCTGTTCTGGTTTTCCTGTTGCTCTGCATCTTGACAAGTTGTCTGTGAGACAAGACTTTATTATATTATACTTCCATGATGGTCATCAGGTTTCAATTAGCAGGATAGACTTTAAAGAGGAATGTTCTTGGAATGGAAACATATTCCAGGTAGAAACAAGTGTGTGTGTGTGTGTGTGTGTGTGTGTGTGTGTGTGTGTGTGTGTCTGTGATGACAACTTCTGGGGCTTAGTCCCAGGATCCAGTTCTCCCCTTCCACTCTGGGTTCCTAGGATCAAACCAAGTCTTCAGACTCATGCAACAATCACTTTTATCTACTGAACTATCTTATCTCACCAGCCCTGTTAATTTTTTTTTTAAATAAGGATCAACTCAAATGATTTCTTCTGCAGTCTTACAAATATATTCTGAAAGTTGTATACTGTAGAATTTATGTCATTTAAAGCTTTCCTTCTTTCCTTCCTTCTTTTTTCTTGTTCCTTCTTTCCTTCATTTTCACCCTCATGTTCCCCTTGAATTGTATTCCCTCTGCTTATCTATCATCCATACACAACATCTGTCAGTGGGAAAATGCACAATAGTAATACACTTTCTCAGGCGTGAAGCAAATGACATGGGATCGTAAAGGACATCAATAGACTCATCTGTACTGTACAAGATGCTTGGAGGATTGGCCTGACTCCTCACAGCATGGCTCAACCTTCAGTTTGGGTGGAAGCACCTGTCTTGAAACTAAGAGCGATGTGGGGAATTTCAGGGTGGTCTCCTAAGTCACTTATAATGGCTGCTGATTGAAAATATTCAGCTGGGGATTTGATAGGCCATGTCAGGTGTATACCGTGCTTTCAAAGTCTGGGGAGTCATTGTATTTCACCATTGGGCTGGACCATGTGTTTATTTTCTCTGGGAAACCTCCAAAACAAAACTAAAAACATAAACTAGATAAAAGAAATACTAATGCAAGTGACAAATAAAAAAAATCCATCAGCCAAAGGGAGGCTGCCTTGCATTCTGTCTCCTCCAGTGGAAGATAATCTATGGCTGACAAGGGCATCTCTTGGCTGAGTAGTTTAATCAGGAGCACCTCACAAGCAGGCTATTGTTATGTAGAACAGACCCTCTGCTCTGTGGAGCCAATAGGGCTGCCTCCTCACTCTAATGGAAGAGTATTCATAAGGGAGGTGTTAAATCTTCAGTCTATCCCTACAGGGACTTCATGTTCCCCCCCAATTAATTACTCCACTGGATGTCTATATAACTCCATCCTCTAGCGGTCATTATGAACCAATGTGATGGCTCCTGGAGACAGCTCCAGGGCTTCTAGCCTGGTGGTTTGGGAGCCCATGGAGACCTGTTCCTTGCAGCCAAGAGAAGAATGTGACTGACATGAATTCCATAGGCACATAAACACACACTACATCACACACACACACACACACACACACACACACACAGTGCAGCTCACTCAGAAGAACTGCTGAGATGGCTTTTATTTTGGCATACAAAGTACTTGTCAGACACATCAGCCGATTGCATCCATGGAGCTGGAAGAGGGAAAGTGAACTGCATCACAAAGAACTCAGATACCACTATGGGAAGCTGCATGCTGACATTTATATTAGCTTCATTTGACATGTCCTGATGGGTTCAGACCAGACGGAGAGAAGCTTTTTCCTATTTGCCCACCCCATCCCCTAAAGCTAACCTTTCATACCAGGTAAAAGATCATGTAAAATCTTCTCTGATCGTTGCTCTCTTGGGATTCGAAAATCCCAGGATAGCAAAAACCATCATGTTTTCTATAGAATTCCTAAATGCATTAGAAGTATGGGAAAACATTTTAAATAAAGTGGAATCCTCCAGTCCATGCAGACAGAGGAGCAATTAGAGTATTTGATTAAAATTCAGATTTCTGGAGCTGGGGAGATGGTTCTATGGGGAAAGCTTTCCACACAAGCATGGGCCCATGTTTGAATCTCCAACACCTATTAGGAAAGCTGGACTGGATAGCCTGCACCTATAACCGTAACACTGAGGAGACAGGGACAGGAGGATTCATGGAGATAATCGCCATGAACTTGGTTAGCTTCAGATTCAGTGAGAGACCTGTCAGTCATTAAGACTAGGGGGGGAGGAATTTACAAAGATATCCAAGATTGACCTCTTGACTATATATATACATGACATATTTACCCATACTCACACATATACACATCAATGCACATAGAACCCCCCCCCCACACACAAGAACCTATATCACACATAAGCAAAATGATTAGATTGCAAACAAACAATATAGAAATCTACATATTTGGCAAGCAGAGTCTTACTATTATTTATTATGATTGTAGCTAAACACAGGATACTGTAGATATTAGCATGGTTGGCAAACATTATCTTTATAACTATTTTAATATTATTAGGGTAATGTTAGTCCATGCACATCTATTTTTATCCATTTAATATTATCATATGGTAAATATGAGCTATGATATCAGACCATGATATGTTCCGGCTATTTAGAAGCCACCAGCCAATAAAGTAGAGCAAAGGGCTCAGTGGATGTCTGGTAACACTGTAGTCAGTCCACTGACTTGAGAGCTTGTATTGGTAGGAAGCCAAGGGAGGCTTGAATTCATAATGCCAGTTTGGGGCAATGCTCCACCTCCAACATTGATCTTCTGATTCTCATTTACAAGGTCTTCCAGGCTCTTGAAATGACCATTCTGTTCATAATCAGAGGTCTCTAGCAAGAAGTGCCTCATACAGTCCTCATCTTTGGCCTGTGAGACAGATCATTTAAAAGGAATTCAGATCTGGGGAGGGGAGTGCAGGACCCACACACCCTGTACCAAGAAGTTGCACCTCCAACCCATTGATACATATTTATGGAATGATTTTGCCAATGAGATATGTGAAATTTAGTGAATTTAAATAACTTGGCCTGTTCTAGTCTTCCCAGTAAATGAGTGAGCTGTATTCAAATCCAGAATCTGGGTCCTCTATTACAGTATTCAACTCTGAATCAGCATGCAGTATGCTCATATTATTCATTCTTTCTCCAAGAATATAATGGTTGTCTGTGACTTGCCTATTCCTGGACCAGGTGACGGTGAGACACCAATGCATGCAACATACCCTCTATCCCCAGAGTCCTCAAATCCAACCAGAAAGGAGTGGTTACTCTTACAATAACAGGCATGTCACTATTACAGTATAGGCACGAATTCTTGGCAAGTTTTACTGTCTTAACATGTGGTTTTGGCAGACAACCAAAAGCAATGGTAATAATTTGTGTTATTTAGGGAGTAGTCTCTGGGGTCTCCCTAATCAATATCTCATATGGAGGTACACTACATCTACCAATATGATTTTCACCTATGTTTTCTGGGGGAAATACGGTCAGCCCATAGAGAGTATATCCATTTAACTTCTCTTTTCTGAGTTACGTTCTAAAATTAGCTTACAAAGCAGTAGATCTCCATAAGACTTTTTCACATATCCTTTGATGTGGTAATCAATTTTGATTATAAATTTTCAATTCATAATAAAATAGTAAATTCTTATTCTTGGGCTCTACCCTCAACTCAGGCTCTAACTTCTATCAGACCCTTGAAGAAGTGACTTATTATACTCTGCCCTCTAATGACCCTTATTCTTATGTTCTCATTCCTGCTTAAATCATTAACTTCCAGTACTCCCCTTTTTGGCATCATATCACGTGTGTGCTAATATCCACAGTCCTTAAGGCCTTATTTACTCTCATGAAATTGTGTGGCTTCCTGACATCTACAGATACTACAAACAAAACACACAAGCTTAAAATTTGGAAGCTAGGATCCATGTATGTGAGTATACATGTGGCATTTGTCTTTCTGGGTCTGGGTTAACTTACTTAGTATAGCATTTTTCAGGAAACTCATAAATTCATTTATCTTTATGGATGAATCATATTCTCTGTTTATGTTGTGTGCCATGTTTTCATTAATCACTCATCAGATGATACACATGTACGTTTACTCCACTTCCTAGCTATTGTGAATCGAACAGCAATGAACATGCATGTGCAAGTATCTCTGTGGTGGGACAGGTTAGTCCTTGGTTATATGCCCAGACGTGGAATAACTGAGTCATATTGTAGTTCTTGTTTTAGCTTTTGTGAGAAACCACCACATTGATTTCCCTGGTGGGTGTACCAATTTTCACTATCACTAATAGTGGATCCCCCTTCCCCACATCCTACCCTGAATTTGTTGCCATTTGTTTTGTTGATAGTAACCATTCTGACTGAGGTGAGATGATAGTACAAAGTGATTTTAAGTTGTATGTTCCTGATAGCTAATGGTGCTGAGTACCTCAGGAAATGTTTGCTATCCAGTTTTTATTTCATCTTTTGAGATCTCCATTTTCAGTTCCACAGCCATTTTTCAAATTGGGTTGTTTACTGTCTTTGTATTTAGTTTCTCGAGTTCTTTGTGTATTCTAGTTATTAATCCTTTGTCAGATACATAGTTGGCAACAACTGTTCTTCCATTCTGTAGGCTGCCTATTCACTTGATTGACAGTTTATTTATGCTACAGAAGTTTTTTAATTTCATGAAATCCTATTTATTGATTATTATCTTATTTCCTGGGCAATCTGAGTCTAGGCTTGCATCTTTTTCCAAATTAAAATAATAGGAGATATGAATTTCCACCTTGTAGTTTATCAGCATCTAAACATTTACCATGACTGTGCATTGGGGATAGAGGTCATTAGTTTTAGCACTGTCTGGTTAAAAATTGGACATACAAGCTCTGTGACCCTGAAATTCTCATTGGGAAGATCATTCTACAGATATCCTGGCATGTATGTGCAAAGGAATATGTTTGAGGATGTTAATTGCACCATGTTTCAATACAGCAAATGGCTTGAAGCAAATGCCCATCAAAAGGAATTTATCCAGTAAATCGTGGCAGAGGGACAATGTAAGTCAGTATAACACGGAGCAGATTTTCAGATGAATAAGGCAGCTTATTTATGCATCATGCTGGAATGATCTCCAAGGATGTGGCCACTGATATTAAAGAAAGTAATTATACATTGATACTCACATATAAATGAAATCTCTCCGAATAAATGTGTAGTGATCTGGCATATGTGTTCCATCCAATAGAAACAGCTGGGTGACATAGAATGATGGAAATATTCTAGAATTTTTTTTAACTTTTTTTTAAATAATTTTTTATTTCTTCAAGTTACATCTCAATCACAATCCCCTTCCTACTCCCCCCTCCAGTCCCACCTTCCACCCTCCTCCGCCTCAGCCCCACCATCCTCTTCCCTTCTTTTTTTTTTAGTTTAAGGTATTTATTTTTCCCCCCAACAGCTCTCCCTTTCAGTCCAAATAATGGTTCTTTTTCTTATAACTATAAATACAATACAAAACAACAGAAATAAATAGGCCACGATTATAAGAGTTATATGGCTTAGCATACATTCCCAATGTCCAGTCCATATGTATTTGGCACCTGACTTTAACATTCTACTATCTAACCATCTCCATGAGTTTAAAGTTCTATATCTATCTCAGCTTTCATACTAACTTGCCTCATAATTTTAAAAATCTCTTCTTAGATCCAGAACACCCTCTTGATTCCTAAACAACTCAAAATTTAACTATGAGACTCTAGCTATCTATTCTTCAACCACCTCAGAGACCTGAGAGGGATAAATATATCTGATTATATAGGAAGTGCAGGGCCTGCAGCTTCCAAAACTAAAAAATGACATACCAGTGGCTGCCTGGACAGTTCCCATTTTCTCTCCATTCATTACAGCATCAATCTTCAGCCATTTGGCCCCATTTCTCTGACAGACATTGGTTGTAGAGCAGGAATTATGAAGGACTTACCTACCCTGTCTTGGCAGAGCTAGGCTGTCGACTTACCTGTTTCCAAGTTTTGTCCTTTTTGGACAGAAGTCTGTCTACAGTTGAAGCAAGTGGTTTTTCTTGCCAAGAGAGTGGCTTACCACCAATTCAATCATCTCCCACTGGAGATTCTTCGATGCTCATCTTCTACTTGGAGTAATATAGGGGGTGCTGTCAGGAGCTGACATGTCTCAATATCAAAAAATCTTAAGTTAAGAAAACATCTTTGAATGCCATATTCTGCAGATCTCTTGAGGTTTTTGAAGATGCCCTATCTATCTCTTATATTTAGATAAGCAAATATTGCTTGTCTCTTAGCAACTTGATTTCTGAGTAGCTTAGAAAATAACTGTGATAGACTGTCATAGTAACTAACAAAATGACACGTTTTCATGACTATTAGTTTCCGTTTCTTAATTATCCTAAACAGTTTATGTGGGTTGGTAGCGAGAGGTCAAAACTTGACATTTCATTTTTAAGTATTACTACAAACAATACCTTTAAGAAGCGTTACCCTTAATTTTGTATCCATATACAAAGATCAATACCAATGTGGCCAAATATAATCTTAATTTTGTATCAATATACAAAGATCAGTACCGATGTAGCCCAATACAATCTTAATTTTACATTAATATACTAGGGTCAATACCATTGTGGCCAAATATAATCTTAATTTTGTATCAATATACAAAGATCAATACCGATGTAGCCCTATACAATCTTAAATTTGCATTAATATACAATGATCAATACCAATTTAGCCAAATATAATATTAATTTTGTATCAGTATACAAAGGTATAAAGCTATATTCAATAATCTGTCCTTTTTTCTTGTTCTTTCCTATACTATGTCTATGTCCCATTTTTCTCAAGTCTGTTCACTCCTATATAGGAGAGAAAGGAGGATACAGAAAAGCAAAAGAGAGAAGTCCCTGGGTCTAACCTCCAAAACCCATTTAACAAGACCATTTAACAGCTTGTAGTCTTTTCCCCTAAATAACAAAATTTTCTATTATCTATCAAATAACCAAAGGGGGAGAACACCCTCCCCACCTTCTGGGCATGGGACGTTGTTCTCTTAAAATGACTTCCTGCTGATTTGGGACATAGTAAACCTGTTTGGGGCCCAAATAAGAATGGAAAAATGGTTAAAAATGTTAATAGAATCATTTGATGTTCAGTCCCTTTGTGCTCAGCTATTTAGCTGTCCTACGAAGTTCATAGACAGAAGCTGATCTTCAGAACTTTACTGAAGATCTGGCTGGAGTAGTCTGTGGAGCTGAACGATCTTAGCGATTTTGAGTTGTTGTGGTTATAGACTTTTGAGGAAACTGCTATTGAAGAAGTCTGCAAGGATGGATCATCTGGGCCACTCGTCTTCTTTGGTGTCTGATCTGTTTTCTGCTGAGGTTTCCGTTGTCCAGTTGTCCCTGGATTCCTTGAATGGATGCTTTAAATCTCCTGGAAAGATAAGAACAGAGCCCTGCCCTAATCCTAACTCTGGGACAATTACCTTTTTTGGGGGGTCAGGTAATATTTTTCCTGGAGCAAATTTGTTTTTTTTGATAATATATAAAGTATTACCTTTCAATCCGGATTAAAGAAGAAATTATTTTGATATTTTGGAGCTAAACAAACCTTTAGTGTATATATTTTGAGATCTCAAAGGACAATTTGTTTGAATTGCAGCCTGCCTTTTGTAAGTAGCTTTTAAACTTAAATCTTTCCAAATCCTATGTGCCTGTCTCTGCATTCTAAATTTTGGGATCAAAGACATGTGGTTTCCACCTGATGGGATTAAAGATGTGCTCCTCCACTCCCGGATCAAAGTTTTTCTCTGTTTAGAGCTTGTTTTGTATCAGGTGGCCTTGAGCTCTGAGATCTGCCTGTTTCTGTCTCTAGTGTGTTGGGATTAAGGGTGTATTCTTCCCCAATGATGTGACTAAGGGTGTGCACCATCACCACCCTGTTTCTTGTAACTCTAGAATTTATAAGACAACTAACTCTATAGTGATCCTCCTGTCTCTGCTGGAGGTAAAGGCATGGGCTAACACCATGCATTATTTTACCTTAGCTCTAAGTTTTTTCAACTCTTGGAGGTTTGTAAAACCAGGTTGAACAGCTGTCACCTTTAATTTATTTACAGTGTTTTAAACCTGTTACCTGCTTTTTAATGCCAAACCATGGAAATAGCCTATACCTCTACAAAAAAACTAAAAAACAAAAAAAAAACTTTTAAGCTGCTATCAAGTTTGTGTAATCTCTGTAGCCACCTGCAGTCTAACATTCTAATCTGAAATTTAGGCCATTTTCTTTTCATGCCAGTAAGGTAAATTATAGTTTGAAAATTTTATATTGTATTTTTATTATATTTTTAAGCTTATTAATTCTTTTCTTAAAAAAGTATTATTTATTTCTAGAACATAGTTTCCTCCCTCCTCCCCTCTTGGCCCCTCCCTTCATCTCTCCTTCCCTCCCTCTCTCCTTCCCTCCCTCCCTCCCTCCCTTCCTCCCTCCCTCCCTCCTTTTTAATTCCATACCTATCAATAATATATTTTTACTTCTTTATTTTTGTTATGACTTAGTCTTGTGGAGACAGGGTGTCTCTGTGTAGTATGGCCTGTCCTGGAATTGTCTGTGTAGACCAGGCTGCCCTGGAATTCTCAGAGATCTGCCTGCCTCTCCCTCCCAAGTAAATCCTGATGGGATTAAGGCATAAGACACCATACCTGGTTAGTAACATATTTTTAAAGAAGATCAGATGTTAAGACAGATGGCAAATGATAATAAAGACATATATGGAGTTTTATGATACATGCAACATAAACTTGACTGTGATATTCACAAGAATATCACAAAAGAACATGGACAGTTCACCATGTGTATGTTTTCACACCTACAAAAACCTGCCATTGATAGTGAGGTTCCATTAGTAATGTGGAACTGAAGTGTGGGTAAGGGTTAGTTGCTCATGTGCATTTTGTACTTTATTACATATAGTAGGAGCCTATAAAAAACAGAATAAATGAAAATTCGAGCTTTGGTCGTGTGATCCGGGAAAAAATTTTAACTTTTTACATTTACCGGTTAAGGGAAATAACTCTTGCCCTTACAGCAGGGGTACAGTGTGCAACTATGAACATCAATGGGGATGCGTTGTTGTTCACTTATGCCACTGTGTCCATGAAAAAAAATGACTGCTAGTGACTTGCTCTTTCTCTGCCTTCTGTTTGCAAAACTGACATTTATTAATTGTTTAATCATTGATTAATTTTGATTATCAATTTTCAATTCATAATGAAAACATGAATTCTCATTCTTTGGCTCTAGCCCAAATTCAGGCTCTAACTTCCAACCTGACCTTGAAGAAGTCACTCACTCGCTCATTTTTTTTCTGTTTTTCTCATCTGGAGAGATCATAATAGAACTGTCTACAGTTGTCTGTTCTAGAGAATCTAAGAAAGGGCATCACAAATTACAAACAAAATTCTTCCTATCAGTAAGTTCAGGTAACCAATTTTCATCCATAAAATATTAATCTCTTTAATAAGTAATGGGCTAAGGCATTTTGTGGGCCAAATGGGTGGGCATGGTCAGAAACTCCGACCCTTCAGTCTTTGTTAATCAGTCCTTTTGCAGCAAACACACTGCATTATAAAGTCTCCCTTACACAATGGTTCAGGGCCATAGTTTAGCAAACACCCATAAGGAAGAGATTATATTTGAGAGATCACAGTCAAGGTTGAAAGATGCTGCTACTGGATCTGTACTAGTAGCTACCACTGGAAAGGATTAAAGAGGTTAGTTATTCTATGGTATAGAAGACACACACACACACACACACACACACACACACAAAAAAAAAAAAACACTAGGTGACTGAGTTGATACCTCCTGATGCAAAGTTATAAGGACAGTTTAATAGAAACTTGGACAAATATGACATTGGACCATGGGACAAGAAAGACTCAAGTGTCCAGAAGTTGCAAAGAAGTCACAAAGGCTAGAGTAAATTTATCCCAGGTGACTAAGCAGATCCTAATGCTTTATATTAGAAAAGTTCTATAGGAGATTCTTTTCTCAGCTGACCCAACTGGATTTTTACCACTGTTATAATCAGATATCAAATATTTCTAAGTTAACTGCATGCTAAATACCCACATGTGGTGATTGTTGCACTTAAAAGCTGTTAATGTCAATAGTTAGCCACTGAGTCACTAAATTGTATAAAATTTGTAGGATTATTTCACTTTCCAATACAGTATTATTTTGGTTCCATGAGCCATCGAGATGAGTTGGAAACTCCAATATTTTGTGGAGCTTGTGCCCTATCAGTTATGAAACCCTGGAATTAATAGTGTTTGTTACAAAAGACTCTCATAAAAGAATTAGTGTTTGAAAAATATCCAGTTACATAAAAAAGTTAACATTTATGTCTGAGCATCAAATATCAGTGGGAAAGACCATAGGCTATGCTCCTTCTGTACTGACATAGACTTATTTGGAAATTCTGCCACTGCAGAAACCCACATGATTGGGACTTCAAGACTAGGCCAGATGAATACAATGTAAAGAAAAAAAATGAAGTTTCCAGTTGTTTCTCTAAACACAGTCATTGTGCCTGTCAGTCAAGCCATTTATAGTGTTACAGTCCATTTAATTGTTATGTTTTTATTTTAGTGTGAAAATGAGTACAAGGGGCAGGGAAAAATCCATGTTACAGTAAGAATAATTTTTAGGAAAATTATACATTGGGGAAAAAATAGCGATGTACCCACAGTTCAGCTCAGAAAAATCTTCCAGACGTTTAGCCAGAACAAAAGTGCTCCGAGTTCATAAGTCATAGCAACACCAAGAGCAACAGACTAAGAGTGTCAGCAGTCTGGAAAGACCTCCAAGGCTAGGATAAGGAGCAGATCAGATCGTTCGGATGACAGCTCAGTGTGAAACAAGCAGTGTTTCCATCCAGCCTGCCCTGCATGGATGTCAACAGCAGCAAACGCTCCATCACACAGCTAGTAGATGGACACCCCGGCTGACCTTGTTGCCCCAGGAGACAGTACCTCCAGGTCATGGGTGAGGGAGACTGGCAAGGGTCACTGAGGGGGGCATGCAAGTACTGCTGCCTACTCAGAATTCATCCTCTAATCAACAGGGTTCAGCCTCGAGGGGTTGTCAGGCCAGCCCTTCACCAGCTTTCACTGAGAAGTGGAAAGCCAAGCCCAGGGGATACTCCCCTTGGTAAGATTCCAAAGCTGACTGCAGAGAAAAGCAAGAGGAGTCAGATGGCAAAGATCCATTCAGCCCAGGCGGGTGGACCCTAGCAGGTAATGGCAGAAAGCAATACCCAAGTGATTTCTCTTTCTTTCTTTTTCTTTCTTTCTTTCTTTCTTTCTTTCTTTCTTTCTTTCTTTCTTT
>CAJQZJ010009840.1:10124496-10135505 GCA_907164525.1 Lophiomys imhausi | reverse complement strand
TTTCTTTCTTTCTTTCTTTCTTTCTTTCTTTCTTTCTTTCTTTCTTTCTTTTTCTTTCCTTCCTTCCTTCCTTCCTTCTTTCTTAATTTATTAATTTATTCAAATTACATCTCATTCACAGCCCCTTCCCTCCTCCCTTCCTAGTCCCACCCTCCTATCCTCATCCCCCTCTCCCTCTTCTCCTTCTCTTCAGATGAGAGGAGCACCCACATATCAACCCCTGTCAGTTCATCAGTCACAGAAGGCTAAGAGCTTCCTCTTGCATTGGGTTCTGACATGGCAGCCCAGCTAGGGTAAGGTGTCCCACTAACAGGCAATAAAGTCCATGACCCCTCTGCTGGGTGGAGTTTCACATAGGATGGCTATGCTAGGTTCCTGTCTCTTTGGGTCTGTGTGTTGTAGGTTGGTTGTCCTGTACTGTATGGCTAATATCCAGTTATATGTAAGTACATACCATGTGTATCTTTCTGGCTGCTTTCTTGCAAAGACTGAAAAGAGGTGTTTAAGGGTACCAACAGAAAGACAATACATAACTGCTGGATGATCATATAGGCAAATAGCCAGAATATAGTTAGAATATCCACTGAGGTGCATAATTGCATTCTGCATCTATGACCACATCTGTACCCCAAGCATCCTCTCTTCTTGCACATGTGTCCATACAAAAGCACCCTGACTCTGGCAGTGGGTAGTGACACACAGATACCCCTTCTACAAAGGCAGAGGTTTGGTTCCAATCTGTTGTTTCAGGATGAAATCCTGCCTTGCCATGTCTGTAATCCCCGAATTCTGCAGAGCCTCAGGGCATACCGCCTCTATGATTTATTGGGTAGCTGGAGGCTGTTTACATTTGGGACCACAAGAGGAACCTGTCCTGACTATGTTAAAAGAGCTATTGACACATTGTGTCCTATCCCATATAGAGCAGCTTTAGTATTAAAGATATCTAGGCTCCTTGATCCCGTTCCTTCCCTTAATCTTTGCTCTTCTCACCATACACATGGGTCCCCTTTCTTTTCTACTTACCGTTCAATTGATTTTTGGCCAGTGACTACTAGAGGGTCTGGAAGTGGGATATAATGCTGAGCTAGAAAATCTAGTTGACTGTGAGCTCTTTGACTGAAGAAAATTAACAGTTGGTAGTAGTCTCTCTGTGTAGAAAAACGAGGTGTGTTTCTCATACAATTGTCTATAACAACTATTCAGGTGCATAAAAATTATTACTAACACCTACTACTCTGTCCTGATTTATTGCTCATTACAGGGAAGGAAAGAAAGGGAAAAAAGAAGAAAGATGGAAGGGAAGCTGGGAAAGAGGAAGAAAGAAAGAGGGAATGAAGCGGAAGGAGGAGAATGGAGGAAGGAAAGGGGCTGGCAAATCGTCTGGGTATAGCCACACGAAATTTCATGTGCTCACGGAGGCTCCAATGCTTGAGGCTGAAAGAATGATTTCCACTGTAGGGTCAACCGTAGGTTGGAGCAGAGCATCACACAGACACATCTGCAGCAATATGTTTAGGAGGAACACACAGATTAAATATCCAAGAAGCTACACACATGGTTTTGTGTCACATATTACTAGTAGAACTAATAGGTAATTTATGAGTTCAAGTAATGATAATGAGTAATACTGTTGGGTGACTCATCAGTCTCTAACTGACATTACTGGTCTTTCTGACAGTTGTGTGGACCATCTCGAAATCTTTCAGTAACCTGGTGAGTCAATAGTTTTAATTGAAATCCTACTTTGTACCTGAGGAAACCAAGGCACAGAGCCTTAACATTCAGAATGAGTAAAATCTCAGGCATATAGCACCAGCCGGCACTTAGATTTCAATCCACTCCACTTAAACACCATGTCTCACTGCTTCCTCTAATTGGCCTGGGTGAGGCACGCCTTGGAGCTCCCCACTTGTTAGAGACAGTGAAGACAGTTATAAACAAAGGTGTATATTTGTTCACTTCTTATCTTATTCATATTGAAGGGAAGAGGTAGCAGTGCTGCCATTTCACAAATGGAAGTACTGCCATGAGGAAGCAGAAGGCAAGTATCCCATAATCAAGACAGGGACACCCCACTTTGGATTAAGGACTTTGAACTTAAGAGTTGTAATTTCATGTAAAAGGATTAATTCCAGTGTGTTGAGCTGAAGCAAGATAGAAGGAAAGGCCAGCTCTGTGTTCTCAAAGCAATAATTTTGTAGGAGGAGAATCTAAATGGAAGCAAAAAGAAGACAGAACTTGACATAATGTGATGTAGCTTAAATGCATCTAAATGATAGACTTCCACAAACTTCATTCCCCCAGGATCTCAAATTTGAAAACTGACTTAAGGAAGAATGCTCCTGGGAGATCTTTAATGGGTAGGGGACCTCTTTGATCCTATTAAATCAAAAGACTGTCTATAATATTCTTACCAAGTTTCAATCAGCAGACTAAAAGGATGGCTCTGGGAACAAGTGAACAGGAAAGACATGCTCCCACCAAGCACTAGGTGGGTAAAGACACCTGCTTTGACTTCGAGACATGGGGTGATTTTCTCACTGCCCTACATTTTTCTTCCACTAGGAAACATATTCTGCTTGTGTTTTACAGTGACACAATGAAACCAAGGGGGGAATGTCTTGCCTTCCAAGGATGGAAGTGACAAAAATTAGTTAAAAATAAAGTAAAATGAAGTATAACATCATTTGCTATAAACAAAGCCATGGACAATGGAAGTAGGTTAATGAGAACAACAGGGTAGATGGTGTTCTGAAGAAAAGCACATCATCCAGATGCCCCAGAAAACATTAATTTTGCATTCTACACCTGCCCCCTGCATGTATGTTAACAAGCCCATGTTTGTTTTGTCTGTGAAAGTACACAGTACATGCAGGCAAGCACACTTGCCTGTGTTAGCCAGAGGACAACTTCTGGTGTCATAACTTTTTTTTTAACTTTTAATTTTTAAAGACGGCATTATTCTCTGGCTTGGAACTCTCCAGGTAGGATAGGCTGGCTGACAAATAAACCCCAAGATTTTACTTGTCTCTGCCTCCTGAGAGCCACAAATAAAAGACCTACAACCACTCTGAACATTTTAAAATACGAGTTTCAGGGATTACACTCATGTCTTCTTCATGCTTACAGAATGTTTTATTGATTAAACTGTCCCACAGCCCACACATCCCTTGTTCTTTATGAAATCCATTGTGAACTACTTTTTAGAACTTAATGTGTGTAGTATTCATAATTATCATTAAACACCCACAAACAACTCGTGAGTTATCTAGTAGTCCATACTGCAAAGAAATAGTAATTCCTCAAGTGATTTGTCTAAATTACATCAACATTGTGTTATGCACACAATTTTCATTTCATCCCACTAAATCCAATTGACATGGCAAAGTAGGGATTATACAGGTGCATTTTCACTACAGAAAACTGAAAGCCAAAGAAATTCAGAGAGGTGCTCAAATTAGGCCTGCTGGTAAGAAACAAGATGGTACAACCCCAGTGTACCAGCTTGTTGGTGTATTCTTTGGTCCTCACAGGAAGCAGAAGCAACAGAATCTAGGGGATGGTGATCTTGACATTCTTCTGCAAAATCTATAATTGAAAGCTCCTCACACACTGAATTCTCTTAAAAGGAAGATGATGAAATTTTCTTCCATTTCCTTCCAGGCAAAGAGAAGGCTTATACCATGTCTCCAGCTGACTCTCACAAAAGCTGAATTTTCTCCTGAGACACTTGTGTTTGTATGTGTATGTGTGTCTATGTTTATGTGTGTTTGTATGTGTGTGTGTCTATGTGTATGTGTGTTTGTGTGTGTGTGCCTGCATGCATGTCTGTGTGTAGTGTGTGTGTCAGTGTGTCTGTGTGTTTGTGTATGTGCACATGGTGTACATGAGTGTGTATGTGTTTGAGCATGTGTGTGTGTGTGTGCATGTGTGCAATCATGCATGTGTGTTGTGTATGTGAGTGCCTGCATGCATGTGTAAACTGTCTTTGCTATCACAAATATTGGAAATGATTACAGAGAAAAAAGGTTTATTTTGGCTTGTGGTGCTTTGATAATGTTTGCTTTGGAGCTTGAGAAGCATGGTGGATCCCTTTGGAAGTTTGTGGTAGAGTCTTGCTTAACAAATATTGACTAGCAAACAAGATGAGTGACAAGAAGGAGGTGGGTCCCAATATACACGTTAAGAGCACACCTGTATGATCTAATTTCCACTAACTAGGTCTAACTTAGCCCCTAAGGGCTCTACAAATATCCAGTAGTGTCAAAGGCTAAGGGGCTCATAATGAGCCTTGAACATAATGGCTGTAGGGACATATTCAAGAATTTGAGAGGTGGCATGTGAACTGAGTCAAGGCTTATGAATGCTTTCTTTTGGAGAGAAGGATAACGTGTCAAAAAGTGCATTCATGTACTCATGTCGTGACTTCTTCCAGATGAGCAAAAGCCATCCTGTACCAGAGGCTGACAATCCAGAGGACACAAAAATGGAGAGTTTTTTTTTTTTTCTCATAGCACCTAGATTCTGGTAGAGAATCACATCACAGATCAATAACAAACCAAATAATAATTTCTATACTAAAATGTCTAAAAGGAAATATCATAGAATCATAGAGAAGAGAGAATAATTGTTAGATGTAGGTGTGTACAGTAGACATCATAGATTGGGATGTTCAAGAAAAGTATTTTCTGAGGAGGTCAATGCAAAGGAGGCACCCTGGTTCCTTGGAACCAAGAGAATGACCCAGTAGCAAAGAGGAGAATGATCTGACAGGACCTGTACATGTTGATGCTTGCCAAGTTGGACTCCTTCAGTTTCAGATCAGAAAGTGATCTTACATTTTCTTCCTGAAAAAAAAATGACAATAAACACTGACATTGTTTTTTTTAAATGTAAATAAATCTTAATAGACAACAAGACTGGGGAAGGGAAATTTGAGGTGAGTGGAAACAGAGATTCACTTCTAAGCCTGGTCTGTATTTGAAAAGTTTATTTTAAGATCGCTGCTTAAGAGATGAGCAAAAAAGACGAATGATTGTCCTAAGAATGAGTCTGGTGTCTCTGTTCATAAGCAAAGCCAAGGACATTGGCTACCATCCTGGGTACCATGAAGCATCCTGTTTTGCATGCAGTTTGATTTCTGACTGCTGAGGAGTTCCCAGCTATTCACTGAGCATCTTCTGTCATGTTCATTTTCAAAAGGATATAATTTCCTATCCAAACTGTAACACACCAACTTTCAAAGGAAGCTGCAGCAGGTAGGTGGAGATGGCACCATGTTTCCTAACTGGTGATTAGCAAATTTATTGCATGATAAACCATTTTCAGTGCAGTTTTGAAAAATAAAAACATGCTTCTTCCTGAGTAATTAGTTGCTCTTTACCGCCAACAAACTGTAATTTTTATTCCTTTTACACAAGCCCATTTATTAGAGAGAAGAGCTAGCAAGCATTTATGCTTTTGTGTTTATAGCACAGAGAAGACATGGCATGGAAAACCTGTTATGGGGATTCTGAATGGCACTATATTTTAAAATCCACATTAATTATAGATCCACTTATTCTTAGAAAAGACAGGAATTGCAGCAGGGTGGTGGGTGGGGGGAGGGTTTTGTGTATAAATTGCCTCCCAAAGACCTCACTGAAATTTCCATAACGTTCACCACATGACACTGATGTGTGAAAATTGACACAAAGATTGGAAAATTGGGACTGAAGGAGTCCAAGCATAAAATAACTTCAATTCTACACTCTCTCTGTCTCTCAGAGGAATAGTGCATAAGACTGACCAACACAACACAAACAAGCCGAGGGGGGGATATCCAGGGAGAAGGATAGGAGTTATTAAGGAGAAAACACACTTCTCACTCACAGAGAGAAAGGATGATCAATGGATTTAGTCACAGAGAAATTCAAGCAGAAAATTGCTGCTGTTTTTTATCTGAACAGCAGAAAGTTTAACCACACCAGAATTCTCAGTTTTGAGACAGACATCTACAGCTACTTGTGCAAACAGGATAGAGTTGGGTCTTTGAATCAGAGGACCCTCACTGTTTATTTAAATGAAGATCAGAATTTTGATTGGGGGGAGGGGTTGCGTCTGAAACACCCTGGGTCAAGGTTAACGTCTGTTACAGCCCCTCACAGTTTCAGACTGTATGAAATAAATTATCTGCCCAGTTCCAGTGCCTGCCCTTGGACGAAAATAATACCCACAAATAGTATCCAAAATGAATGTGAAAATGGTACATCGTCCCCTGACATCCCCCTGCTAAAAATGACAAATATAAAATAATTACTAACAAAATGGAATGTGCTAGCAATTCTTCACCTGGTAAAAATATTTAAAAAGCAGTTCATATCCCACTCTCTTAACAAGTGCACCTTTAAGTCTTGAGAAAATCAGAATGGGAAGGGATCCTTTTATCTGCTTAATACTTCTGATTCTCTGGATTACTTTTGATGAATAAAAAAAAGAAAAGAAAGAAAGAAGGAAAGAAACAAATTAAAGACCCCCAAAAACCTGCTGAGAACTAATGTAGTTGAACTGCATAGTTTTGGGTAGAAAATGGCTGCTAATTGTAGAATGATTTCAAAGAAGACCCTCCCTAGTAGTATTAGGAAAATCAGAACAGATTGGAGAGACAAAATATCATGTGTAAATACTGCCCAGAGCTGGAAGGCGGACTCAACAGTGAGCCCTCCTCTAGAGGAAGTTGTAAATGTCCAAGTGCTACAATGGAGTGCAAAAGAACACATGACTTTGTGGGGACTGTTTAGCCAGGGAAAGTTGTAAGATTTTAAGTCAGTGACTCATTCCCATAAAACCAAATTTCTTCCATTGTGAACAACAAAAACAAATGCCATTTCCAAAAAGATTTACTTCAAGTCGGCTGGGAGAAAAAAACAAATTAGATGTTTTTTTTTTCACTCTGCATGAAAATATTATATAAATATAAGCCAATGATAGCTTATTTTAATAAAACCCTGTCATCTACCCACAGTGCTCTATAGAACAGAGATAACAAAATCTTTAAATGTATGCAGAGTTTTACAGTTGCTACAATCTTTGTACATCCATTTTTTTAAATTTCATATTTACTGTAGTGAGACTAATACTAGCCTCCTTAAAAGAGCAACCCTGAACCCTCAGGGATTTATCATACAGAAAACGCTCTTTTTATTCTGGTAGGCATTTAACACAGTTGGTTAAGTCTCAACAAACTTTATGGTCTGAGGACTATACTCTTAAAATGTCATTCTGTCTCCATTTCAGGATTTGGAAGCCTCTTCATTTCGTGAGTGTTCAACATTTTGGATCTTTCCTTATGGAATTTTTGTCTGTACTTTTCTAATTCAGATTTATTGTGATGTTGAACTTCTACCTGACAGAGAAACTTGGTTTGTCTTGCTGGCACGTGTGTTCCATTCTCCAGAGAGTTCACACAGACTGGAGACAGACACTTGAAAGAATGACTTCTGCTCTCTAGACCATTATAGAATATGGTTAAGTGCCTCATTGTCCAGAGTCCTGTGGTCCATCTGAAGGCTGATGACACCACTGCTTTCCCATCACACAGTGGCATGGTGACCTCAAGCAAGGGTTCCAGGGCTACTTCACTGCATTTGACTCATGAGCAGTTCTTGTACACCACATGATTCCACTAAGGTTCCATTGGCTAAAAGGCACATGACCCCAAAGAGAGGACAATGAATGGCCTGTAACTCTGAGCCCAGAAGTGATGGCATCATTCCTGCCTAAATTATCCCTGGGACCTACAGGACATACCTATATTTTATAAACCATAGTCAATGCCGAGCCTTTAGCAAGGTGCATCCTTGCTTGCCAAATAGAAGTGCCAACTGGTACACTGTATGCTGAGCTACGTCAAAACGTGTAGCATCCCCCTTTCATAAGAGGAACTGCTTTTCATTACTCCACATAATAGATGGCTCAGGAAGGTGAGGCAGAGAAGTTTAAATCACCTTGTTTTATTCCTGCTTCCTAGGAACCAGCCCAAGACAGGAGAAAGGGGTGTGTGCACTTTCTGACCTTGTTGATCTACTTGTGTACATTTCCAACTTTAAATTTTGTTGACAAAGCCCTAATTTGTCATCTCGGATGGCTCTAGTAACCACAAGAAAAGAATTAGATCTTCAGGAGAACAAATTTCTTCATTCATCGCAAGAGATCTGAATAAATATTCAGATGGTATAAAGCAGAAGGCCCTAGACGCTTCCTGTGGAAAGGTCTAGGTTCTTTGGCCCAAAAGACAGTTATTTTCTTTCACCTCAAACAACTTCAGGATATTGCCCTGGGGCCGTGGGAGTATTTTGTTATTTTCTGTGTGAAATATTATAGTCCCTAGCCTATGCGGGGAGATTGTATTACTGTCCTGATTCCCTTAGTTGACACAACCCACAGTGCTGATGACCTTGGTGCTCAGGGTTGCATCCAAATGTGGAGCTTTTTCTGCAGGCAGACCACAGGAAAACACAGATAGGAAAGAGACCTGGAAAGGAACCAACGCATCCTGGTCCTCCTCAGACAGGTCAACTGCCTACCTGCTCAGGTGGTACCTTACTAGTGGAAACAGTGTGTCTCAGGGCTTGCTCTAGGTAACTGAGATGTCCCTCATAACCCCTGACACTCACTAATTAGAATCCAATAGTCATGGAGTCAGTTGAAAACATAACGGGGTCTCAGTTGAGTTTTCCTTCCTTTCATATAAATGTGTTTCTAATGAAGAAAACCAGGTGGAAGAAGGAGAGAGAAAGATGCAGCACTCGCTTTATTTTCATTTTCACTCACCAGTGGAGTTTTGCTACTTCCTTGAATCGCAGGGACTTCCAGAGAAAGATAGGATGCCATGAGAAGAGAGTTATGGTATCAAATTGCAGAAGAACTGCCCTCCTTCTGGGCTCATTTATTTTTTACTTTGTGCTGTGTTAGGTCTGTGATTTTTCCTAAGATGATGATCTACAAGACTGGGTGTTTGCATGCTCTGGATCTCATTTATTAAGAAGTGAAGTATGTAATCGTGAAAAATAGCTCAGTGGGTTTCCTCTTCCTCTGGAGTGTCCCTGCAGCAACACAGCCGGCTGCACACACAGTCGGCTGCACACACAGTCAGCACTACAGAAATAAATGAAAGGAGCGCTGGCCGCTAAGGCTATGAGAGCAACCTCTGTGCCAGTTCAAAGCCTATGGCAACTCATCTTCTCCATTTTTATGCATCAGCTTGGAGGCTCTAGGGACCTGGGTCACTAAGATGGTGTCTACATAGACCCATATGTGTCTCATGTTCAGTCACTTATTTTCTTGTGTGTGTGTGTGTGACTGTTCTCTGAACACATGCTGATGGCAGCAAATCATGTTTCTCCCACACCTCCCAATCTGTGAAATGAAACACCTTGAAGACTCACCTGCAGTGACTGGAATGGTCCTGAACCCTGCAGAGAAGGTTGGGAAAACTCTGTATGAGGAGAAGAAGCAGAGTTGGATTTTTAAAAATCTGCTTCTCACCTGCACAATTATGAATGCACCTGCATTTCTAGTTACCTGGGGAGCTCCATTATTTACTGCCCAAAACCCTTGTCATTCCCATTTTACCTTACTTGTAAAACTCAGCCGATAGTGGCAAAGCAACACATACACACCTTGGCCTAGATCATGAGCTTTATCAGCAGTTCTATGGGTCACAACCTCTTTGGCGGGGGGGGGGGGGGGGGTGCCAAACAAACCTGTCACTGGGGTCACCTAAGACCATCAGAAAACACAGATGTTTACATTACAATTCATAAAAGTATCAAGATTAACAGTAATGAATTAACAATGAAAATAGTTTTATTATTGGCAGTCATCACAACATGAGGAACTGTATTAAAGGATTGCAGAATTAGAAAGATTGAAAACCTCTCTATATAGACATCATCCTGGTATTTCTAGCCATGTTACTACATTCCAAAATTAGTGCACCTCCCTTGTGCATTTAGCTTTCTTCTTTGTAGTGGGAAATGTATTTTCTCAAAGACATGCTAGATTTTACAAGCCTAAGAAATGATAGGATCTAAGATCTTGCCCATCAATTGGATGAGGAACATTATACAGTTTTCATCATTCAGCCCCTGTTATGCTGTGGATCTGGAATATCTCTGACTGGAGAATGATTTGCATGGTTTTTTCCCATCTATTGTTTGAAATTGTGAAGTGAAGTGTTAGTTGGTGTGCCCAACTAGTGAAAGTAGGTCCCTCATCCCTGGTTTCTGTTGGGCTTTCTCCTTTCTGGATGTGGACAGCTTGTCACATCATCTGCCAGCAGGAATTAAAGTATTCCTCTCTCCCTTCCTAGTCATGAAACCCTCAAAATCAATTATTGGAAAGGAATCTTTCCTCACTTCAGGGGTTTTTGTCCAATACCACGGTCGTATCAACATGAAGGTAACTAACAACTAAGGCTCCCTAACTTCCAAAATGCTATGCTGATGTTAAGATGCATCTTCCACCATGAATAGAAAAACAGGACTTCAAGGAAATTAATTTGTTGAAAGTCCCACGGTTATTCAGTGAGGGAAGCTGTATGTCCCTCAATGCTCTGATTTCAAAATACTTGAAAAGGAAGCTACAGAAGAGGAGAGGGGTTGCTGACCTGAAAGTCAGGAAACTGGAGCAGGAGAAGGGGAAGGAATGACCCAGAAGCCAAGCAATGAAGATTCTGCTTTTCTCTTTAAGGAGCCAGCTTGCTTTCCTGTGTAACCCAAACTTAGTTTTTGTTGTTTTTTTGTTTTGTTTTGTTGTTTGAAATAATAGAATTATATGATTTCTCCCTTCCTTTTCCTCCCTGAAAACACTCCCATATACTTCTTTCTACTCTCAAATCCATAGCCTCTATATTCATTAATTGATGTTACATATGTGTGTATGTGCATTCTTGAATACAACCTGCTCAACTCATTTGATACACACACACACACACACACACACACACACACACACACACACACACA
>CAJQZJ010009840.1:10085330-10115468 GCA_907164525.1 Lophiomys imhausi | reverse complement strand
CACACACACACACACACACTCCCACGCACACACACACATACACACACACTCACACACACACACGCACACACAAACGGAAAGCAGTACTGCTCACAACATGTATGAAAGCCCAAAGCGTTACGGTAAGTGAAGAGAAACCACAATTGAATGATTGATGTGATCACTTGTATTTGAAATTCTACAAAGTTACAGCCATAATGATGGAATATGATGAGGAACCAAAGAGTATTGGCTGCCAAATGGAGACAGGACAGTTCAGTATCCTGTCAATGAAAATAGCTACATAACTCCTGTCAAGGCGATCACTTATTTTGTATGCTTTCTATTAAATTTAAATAAAATAACACATTTAGAAAGAGCATATAAAACTGGTTGAAATCAGACACATATAGTAAGCAGAACATGGTGGTGTACACCTTTATCCCTACACTTGGGAGGCAGAAGCAGGCAGATCTCTGTGAGTTTGAATTCAGCCTGGTCTAACAGCAAGTTCCAGGACAGCTAGAGCTGGTACACAGAGAAACCTTGTCATTTAACTGAGAGAGAGAGAGAGAGAGAGAGAGAGAGAGATCCTAATATTGACTTGACCTACAATAACTAAGTAAGTAAATAGAATTATTATTCTATTTTTCCAGCAAGCTAATGCATGTGATGTGTAACCAACTGGGAATAGTTAGCAGAGCCTGGACAGGAACTTAAGGACTCTTAATACAAGCCTAGATGAGCCAGTTTCAAGTAATCAGGCATTAGTCACTATACTTCTAATAATTCTTGCTCCCAACACTTGTTTCTCTGTATTAATTTTCTTGGATTGTTTGTGTAGTTCACCTCAGCTACCCTGGAGGAGGAGCTGAAAGAAGCTTCCTTTTTCTGTGCTACCCTAAAACGAAATGTCATCTCAAAGTGATGATGAGGCTTCCAGGACATTCCAGGCTATTGTGCTGGAAGAGGTCATCAGGAGCCAAAGCCAATAAAGCACACAGAGGCCGTTTGGTGTCTGTGAACCAAGCCCTCAGCAATGATGTGACATCTTCAGGTCAGACAAAGACTTTGCTCTGCTGAAGAACAGTCACCTCTAGACACCTGCAGAAGTTTCTCATTCAGGGTTCTCCTTGACAGACTTCCTAGTCTTTATCATGATTAGCAATTTCTCATTTATTTTGCAAATATTTCTATTCATATTACAAACATGACTAAGATAGAAAATCTTACCTTCCTATTCTCAGGCATTCCTGTGAAGTCATGTGCTTCCTTTTAGTTTTGCCTCCTTCCACCTAAATTTAGCCTATTAGTTTATGATGCATAGGGATGAGACCATAGCCTCTAGGGGGTTTGTAGCTGTTCATTTACAATTCCCAAGTTCAAGGATGTGGTCATTGTCAAAATGCTTGACCTAGAAAAATAGTCAAAGCAATGTGCATTCCTGCTGGTTTGACTTGAGTGATAAATTACACTGAGCATTTTTAGTTTGCTTCTAGGAGTTGGTGCTCTCTGCAGAAGCTGGGCTCCTTCTCTTGCTACAGGCATTTGGAATTAAAAAGCTCCAGGCGTATTGGCACTCGTTGAGAGAATCCTATAAACCACACTGTGTAATCAACAGCATGGAAGTACTCTTCTGCAGCAAACAAATGAAAATGAGGCAGAGCTGTACAATAACTGGAGTTGTGACTTGAAAATGAAGCCACACAGCCTAGAAATCACAGCCTGTAGAGGTGTTTCACTTTTAGCCAGAATTTTTTTCTTACATGCTAGGATAAATTGCCACCATTCTAATTCTTTACCATTCACACATAGTTGACTGGCATTTTACTATAGGATGAAGACTTCAAAGTAGAAGCTCAGAGCCAAGTCCTACCCCTCCTTAAACCTGGTGCACAAGCAGGGTGTGACTTTCCCACACTTTCCTTTGGAGTTGAACTAAACTTACACATCTGTAAATTGTGTATGAACTTTGGATTCAAACCTTTTCTTAAGAACAACACAAAGGAAACAAACAAACAAAACTTTGAGTGCATAGGTACCCTTGAGTAGCTCTCTGCATTTATTCATGTAATAAATATATGGGAGGCATGGGCTTCTCCCCAGGGACTGTGTTATAGGCACCTATGAGGCATAAATTACTTCAGGAAAATAACTGCAAGAAAATATTCTGTGATCTAATGCTGTGCTCACCCCAGGGGATACCTAGCCAGGGAAGAGTAGTTCTCCATAGAGAAAGCTGCTCAGTTTCCGAGTTCCAGTTGTTGGCACCCCTCCTGGCTGTGTCTCATTTTCTTCACTAATTTACATCACTTTGCTCCACTCCTGTCTCTTTGCTTCTGACTTTCAATGTCCTGCATAAGTTTCCAGTGTGATTCCTACAGTGAATATCCCAGTTGTGTGGGAAAGGCAGGCCCAGACTGAAGCTGATCCTGGGGCTGGGCAGCAAGGCTGAGAGTCTGGTTCTGGTTCTTATGTGATTTGAGATCTTGTGCAGATTATCTAAGGCATTGCTTCTGTTTCCCTCTTGTTCCACATGGTTGGTAATACTCCCTAATGCACAACAATTATTCTTCAGCATACATAGAGAGGAACCCTTGACCCTGTTTATTAATTACATACAGGCTTAAAGATAGAGAAAATTTCTCCTATCTCTTTCTAGTGAGGTCACAGGAAACAAGACACAAAACCACGGTTTCCATTGTGGAGTTAATAACTGACCAAGCATCTTATCTTGAGATGCACACCCTGCCTCTGATTCCAGTATCTTTATGAAAAAAAAAAAAAAACCTCACTATGCTTTTTAAATGTTTTGTAAACACGGTATAGATGACATTTTCTCCAGTGTATTCATAAATCAGAGAAGCATTCTTTATAAATGTTGTTACTTATAAAATTATTTACCTCTTTTTCAATGACACAGTTTCACTTAGATCTTAGATACAGCATTCGACTGCAAATACTAGGATAGCCCACAGCTGGCATGAATTATGTTAAAAGTGGCCATTTACTTTAACAAACAACACAACTCAAATAAAACATCTTTTTCTCCTAAATGCATACTTGGCCTTCTGTGTCTTACACCTTGTCAAATTTCTCACCATTGTGTGTTCAGCCCAAATGATAAGCATTTACCATACCAAGTACTATGACCAATGTCTTTACTGAATCATTTTACTCAGAGTTCTCAGAGTCCTTGGGTCAATTTTCATTTCCGTTTCCTGTTAGAACAATGTGACTGGAAGAAGTGATGTGACTTGCCCAAACCCATGCAGCTTCAGGTAGCATTGAGGAGCACTGAAGCTGGGCACCCAAGTCTGAATCCAGTGTCCCTTCTCCTGTCCTCTGCTGCTTCATGCAAGGTTGGGATGTGTCCTCATCCTTAAAGTTTGATGTGAAGCAAACTGTATAAGAACCTTAGGAGAAATTAGCAGACCAGCAGAGTCTCAGGCAGCCATTGTGCATGTGCACCCCATGAATATCTGGGAATGAGAGCAGCATGCTAGTTTCTAATATATCAGGTAGCTCAGCTGCCCACACATCTTTGGGGACATAGATTGGGGCTCATTTCTACTGACCATTTTTAATTTGACCCTTGCCTTGCTCCTCCTACCTTGCAGAATAAGTAGTTGGTATTTTCAATATTCATTCTACCTCCACTTCTCTGGCTTGTAAACTATGAAGTAAAGTGTGCCTACCTTCAACAGCTTAGGAGTCAAACGAAACCCACTTCCTGATAATCTCATTTGTCTTCTCCAATCACCACAGTCTATGTGATATAACTGGTGTGTCTATGATAATTATAAGTCAAATGGCATCTGAAGGGTGAGCAAAAGACTATGCATCAGGAATCTGCTAAGAATAAATTCACAGAGAAAATAAAAATCCATTTCAAAAAGTGGCTGATTCCTCATAATTTAATATTGGAATAATAATCGTGTTTTCTGAATATATAGAATTTCACTTCTAAATTTTGTAATAATTCTGTGTTTATAATCAAACTAAGTGTATTAAGTATATAATCACAAGCCTATCCAATCTCTGTGTAAATATTTGTGCTTAGCTGAGATATCATTTACCTACAGAGCCAAAGATTGAGAGACTCGTGTAAGTCAGACTGCTTCCCTCCAGCTTTGCCACATATACCGTAACAGATTCACCTCCATAACAAGTAGGCATGTTTCAAATAAATCGAATCACCTGCACCACAGTCAAGGATAAAACAAAGCAAAATTAAATTCTGTGGTTGAAGGCATGGCACATCATCATCGTATTCACAATACTGTCAATCCTTAAAAGCTATGCAATATTTTACTACTGTGTGCTAAGACTTGTCGCTTGTCCTGTACTTCAGTCAGGACTTCTTATCAGCTGTGGAAAACAGGAACGAAGGTGGAGCGAAGTTAGTAGAACCATAACAGTGTGTAAAGTATTGCATACATTTCCTTCTTTTCAGATATTTTACATTTGTTGAACCTTGAGATTGCAGTACGGAAGAAGAGGAGATATGGAAGCTAGGCAAATGGTGGCTGTGCTGCTCAGTTTCTGCCTAAGACTGCAGCCATGCCACACCATAGAGACCACCTGGCTCTCTTGCTTCCTCTTCAAACAGTCTTTTCTTCGATCAATAAAGTGGTCCTACTGGCAAGTGTTATGAGGGACTTTTGAGACCCCAGTTCTATATGAGGCCATTTGTACCAATTTGGGATAGATCTGCCCCTTCTGATGGGTTTAGATTAAGTCACTGAATGTGTTCTCTATCCCTCCCTCCTCCCTTGCCCCCTGGCTACTTATTTATTTAGTTTTAGTATGCCTCACCTCGTATCCTATCTGAAAAACTGGCATAGCCTATCCTGTCCATAGAGTTTTCCCTCCATGGAATTCTTTAGAAGTTACATTCGGTCACACTAACAGTTACAACAGGACCCACCTTCTAGACACAGTGCTGTTACCTTGAACAACAGCAGCGCTTCTGCTTACAGCTAGTAGACATTTGGTGACACATTTAAAAAGTGACACCACAGCAGACATGTAAAAAGGAAAAAAGTGTGCTAAAAACTTTTAACTTACAACATGGAAAGCTGGGTCTCTAATTAACCAACTTTCTGGTCTAGGGCCAAGGCCTTGTCTGCATATGGGCCTACTGACAGGAATGTCACATCGTCTTTCTGCATAAATCGCACCCATTAAGCAGCACACATGATTTCTAGTTTCTCCAAAGTGGAGCAAGAACTTACAGACTCACACCGCAATCTCAGAAAGAGAATTCATCTAAATTTTAATGATCTCTCCCAATCTTATACATTTGTCTAGCTCACACCTAATTTACAAGCAATTGCGTCTGAGCAAATCGCCTTCATCAAGTCTTTCCCAAGCATTCAACTTAGTTTTCATAGACACAACATCTCAATTCCTCCTAACACTAATATTTCACCAGTTTCCATAATGTTTAATGAAACTGAGCAATTAGAGTAACAGATGCAACTGGTTTAAGTAGAAGCAGAGACCAACACACCTGGTTCTTGGAAAGAATCCAGCTCTGTGGAAGGCGGCAGAAGTGTGTGTGTATTCTTGAAAGTGCTGTGCTGTCTTGTAGGTATTCTGTACACCACAGGAAACAGAAGGGATGTAGGGAACCACTTTGGTATGGAGTAGTTGTGATGAAAATATATTCTGGTTATCTGAGGCAGATTTCTATGGAAACATTTCGTTTTACTAGACACTGACTCAGAAACGACGAGGGTCCATACTGCGGTTTGAACATGTCCTCCAAATTTGGGAATCTTAATCCTGAGTAGAATTCTGTTGATAGGTAGAGCTTTACTGAAAGAATTAAGTCAGGAGACTTCTGCCTTCATGAATGTATTAGAGTTGCTTTCCTGGGAGTGGTCTAGTTCACAAGTATCTGATGCCTTCTTGTCCCCATTCATGTGCTCTTTCATGAATGTGACACTTTCTGCAATAAGATGCTGCATAAAAAGGCCCTCTCTAGACTCTGGCATTGTTTGCTCATTTGTTTGTTTGTTTGAGACAGGATCACATGTAGCCCAAGCTGGAATCAAACTTGCCACGTAACCTAGGACAACTTTGAACACCTCCTGATATTGTTTGGCATGCCTCATCAAGTCCAGCTTTTGGGATGTTAAAGTTTCTAGCCTCCAAAATCATGAACCAAATAATCCCCAGTTGTTTATAAATTGCCTTGTCTGTGGTATTCTGTTATAGTAGCACTAAGTGGACTGAGACAGATGACAGGGGCCTTCAAATGATTCGTGTAATTTAGATTACCATTGAAATTTTTTTCTTGCAACATCCACAGCAAGGTTTTTCAATATCCTCAAGTATGCTCTATGAGACTGGGAGCTAACAGAATAGCCTATTTCATAGTTGGACAGTTCTCAGATCTACAACATTGCTCTGAACAGCAAGTCAAGACTTTTCTTTGCCATGTCACTAAGTTCAACCTCCTTGTGTTCAGTAAGTATTCTTCAAATGAAGGGTCCACTAGACTCCCTACTCCTTTTACACATTCTCCTTTGGGCATGTTCTACATTGAAGCTATTAATTTCCCTCTTGCTCAGAAATGAGACTGTTGGCTTCTTCCTACTGCTGAAGGAGAATAGGAAGCAGAAGGCTCCCGGGCACTGCCTATGCCTGTAGGTCTTCTGCTTGTATCCTTACATTTCAAAGTAATTGTATCAGACTTCATGCTCACCTTTGCTCTGCCAGCCCAATTTCCAGCCATCATTACCTGAATTATAGCAATCTACTTATTTCCTTCTTGCTCGGTTTTGCCTTGTATCATTCTCGTTTTTGTCACAGATTCTGGCTTGAAGTTTGTTTCTATCATTCATTGGAAGCACATTAGTTTGTGTAGACATCATTGCTACTGTTATGATTATTACTATGCTGATATTTTTTAAGTGGGAGTTATGGAACAGGCCAAGTTGTAAGCACTGTCCATGTATCCTTTAATCATCACAGTGACTCTGCCAGGCAGTATTGTAAAAAGACTGCAATATATTCAAAGATGTTAACTTGTTTTCCTCAGCAATTTTAGAATCATGGTATGTGTTACCATGAGCTGAGCTGGTGATGGTGGTTTCATGGACAGAAGAGAACTGAGAAAAGTAGAATCCAGGGGAAACAGATTAGTTGTTTGAAAATTTTGTTCCTTCTTAATACTATATAACAGAGGGACTCCCTCATCAAGCCACCTAAAACTGGCCTCTTTGGGGATCTAAGAATTCTTTCTCTCTTATGATTTATCATATTTTAGGCCTCATATTTGAACACATAGGGTGATGGCTCCATTTTCATTTGTCTGTTAAGTTTAATGTAAGAGTCCAAATCACCCTCCTGTGGTAGGAGTTTATTAAAATAACCAATTATGAGAATGTTTTTATTTAATTCCAGGTGTGAGGCTGCTTAAGACAAAGGTATACAGTATTAATGGTCTTGTGAGCTAGAAGGGGTGTGGCTTAACCAGTTGAGCAGGTTTTAACTCTGAGGTCTTGGGAGAGAGGATAAAAAGCGAGACCCCCAAGGAGAAGGGGGCTCTACAAAGAAATAGGAGAACAGGAGCTGCAGAGAAGAAAAAGGGGGCTCTACAAAGAGGAGAAAGGGCTACAAAGAAGAAAGCGGTTGCTGCTTTCCCGGCTGCTGGTGCTCCCCCAAACTGCTGCTTGTTTTTCCTGCTGCTGTCTCCTGGTTTGCTGGACTTCTACTGAGACTGGTATTACCACCAAAGCACCCAAGGACCCTAATCAGTAGGAAGTAGCCTAAACATAACTACTCCCACTTTCACCTTTAACCTTCCTTTCTCTCCTGCATAGTGTTGGGTTGGAAGGGAGGTAGAGGTATTAAGGATAGTAAAATAAATGAGTGTATAATTAAGTTTACTAATAAAAATAATAAAAGCCTCTTGTTACACCATCCTACTATATTTCTATTAATACAATTCACTACAGCTATTTTCTAAATGAGAAAAATATATGTTAGCTGAAGCAAAATATACAAAAGCTTCTTTTGTTGCTTTTTGTTTTTTGTTGTTGTTTTTGCTTGTTTGTTTGTTTGTTTGTTTTTTTTTTTTTGAGACAAGGTTTCTCTGTGTAACAGCCCTGGCTGTCCTGGACACAATCTGTAGACCAGGCTGACCTTGAACTCACAGAGATCTGCCTGCCTCTGCCTCCCAAGTGCCGGAATTAAAGGCATGCACCACCATGCCCAGCAATAGCTTCTTTTTCAAAGTCATACGTACAGCAACTGGTAAATCTGAGACAGGTAGCTCTGCAAGGTAGAGGAAAGCTTCTTACCATTATCCTATGCTATATCATATCTCAATTCATCTGTTTCAAAGGAAACGAGTTAGAACTAGATCAAGCGTCATGTTCTTAAGAGAACCAACCATATTCAGTACGTTGAGTCCATTAAGGGCATTTAGAATATACATTATTTTTGGTCATAGGTTTATTGGTACATAACTCTATTGTAAGTTAGGAGATATATATTCTCATAGAGACCAGGGTTGAATGGATGGATGTACATTATTTTCTTAGAGAAAGAGGGTACGCCCTGTAACAAGGTGACAAAGAAGAGAGAATCTTACATCCTCTGGCCACCACTCCTCAGGAGAGAATGCAGCCTGTTGGACAGGCTTTGTTTCGACACACGGGCCTTCCATGTTGGGGCTGGCCACTTCTTTAAAGTTAGCCAACCACTGAACAAGAGTCAAAAGAACACTTATATATGACTCAGAGAAATAATTAATCATTTTGGCAATTATCTCCGTCTCAAATCGGCCTCCCGTGGAGCTCCCCAACACAGCTTCTCTTAATTTCCTGCTACCAGCACTTCCATTTCCCAGCTTCAGGCGGCCAGCCACCAACCAGGGAAGCAAATTAAAGATCTCTTTCTACAGACTCTTTGAGTAGATCTTACTCAAAGAAAATGACAATATTAATAAGTAGCTGATTTTTCACTAATGATAAAAGACTCATTCATGCAAAGAGGCTGGTTTGTGCCCAATAATGTAATTTGATCATCAGCCACTCTTTCTTTTGTGATCTATGCATTCCTTTCTTAGAGACCCTAGGAGTGTATTTGTTTCCTTTCATCTTTGTACAGCAATTATATGCAAACACATAAAACAACTAACTTACATCCTATGTTTGCATAAGTATTTAGATTCATTTAGATATGATGTATGCTGTTTTAGAGCTATCTGGAATGTGTCCCCCAAGGGCTCATGTGTTGAAATTTCATTCCCATTATAAAATATTAAGAGCACAGGTGGATACTCTGTCTAATTAAGATGTATAGAGGTAGAGTCTTTGGGGACTGATTAAGATTAATTCAAATCACCTAAGTGGATACTGCATGATCCTGGTGGATTTTTAAAAAGTGGAGACCAGAAGTCACACTGCTGTGTGCACATGTTGACCTGGGTTCTTACCCCATATTGTTGTTTAAATATAAAATAATCCCCATAGCCTAACGCATTGAAATCATGGTTCAAATATTGTTGGCCAACCAAGAGATGATTGATTCATAAAGGGACTGACCTTACTAATAGATTGATTCATGATTGGGAGTCAGTAGAAACTGGCAGAATGTAGACCTGGGATAGAGGAAGTGTGTTAAAGGATGAGCATGTATCTTGAAGAAGCCCCATCTCCTTATCTGCTTCCTTGATGCAATGAAGTGAACGATGCGTTCCATCACCAGACCCCACTGCCATGTTATTCTGCTTCACCACTGGACTAGAAACACAGATCCATATTACTATGGGAAAAAAACCCTCCAAACCATGAACCAAAAGTAACATCACTGCTAAACCTGTTTTTCTCAGTTATTTCTCATAATAATGAAAAGGTTTGAGTTTTCAGTACTCTTCAAGTAAGAGCATATCCCAAGATGTAGTCTTGCATTTCCAGAACTATTACTTAATAAACATTCTTTGTTTATAAAGTTACCTAATTTCAGATCTCTTTTCTAAATTTTATGCTCTGGGATTCAGAGGAAAGTGTGGTGGGGCTTCTTAGTCTTCTTTAACTGAACAGGTCTTCAAACATTTGAGGTTTAAAATAAACTATGTGTTTCTATGTTATTTGTCCTTTGGACTGAAGGAAGCAATTAGTTTCTCTGGTTTATAGTTGTGGCCATAGTTTATGGACACTGTTTAGTCACTCCTTGTCTTCCCTTTGGAATACATAGGTCAGCTTTCATCTCCAAATTTAATCTCAGACTTTCATGCAGTTGGAGTATACTACCTGCATCCTGGAATACCTGCTATGGAATTTTCATTCCTTGTGTGAAATATTGTTGTTATTTCCCTGAATTGATGGACTAACAGAGAAGCTATATGGAATATTCCTGGTCAATGTGGGCTTTTAGATGTGTTTGCTTCACTTTCAGTAGTTCTCATTCCTTTGTAATGACTAAAGGAAAAAGCCATTTGTCTTTAGGTTACTATCAGCAGACTTTGGCCTCTGTCTTGTCTCAGAGCAAACAAAAATATTCTCCAAATTGCATTTTTGGGATACCATAACAGCCTTTCTGTTTCTGTAGAATTCACAATAACAAGAATGGCAGATTAGTCTGTGCTAGGGCTCTCAGCATAGTTTAAGTGAGAGAAGGATTCTGAGGAAGTCTGTGTATATTCTTTCTGAGATATTGATTCTTATTTACTTAGCAATCAACATTTTTTAAACACCTCTATAGTGACATGTAATAGATGAGATACAAAGATGATTAATTTAAAACTAGAAGACGAAGATCCAAAGCATGGTATGGTGGAAGGGAATGAAAAACTTGATCTGGTAAGGCTTTGGCATTAGAGAATGAATGAATGAATGAATGAATGAATGAATGAATTCAAATTCTCTGAGGACTTAAGTGATATTCAGGGCTAATACCTTGCTTGAATTCATTCAACTGAGGACAGGCAGACTCTACTTTAGAAGCCCAGAGTTCTCAAGGTCCTCATTCCTACTATACATCCTTACAATACTAGACCAAGGCATTAACATTAACACTTGTAGCAGTGCTAAAGAAATGTCAGGGTAGAAGATGGAGGACGGAAGACACAAGAAGTCAAGTGAGCTGTGACAAGCCTCTGTGACAGGGTTATAATGCTACATGGGACTTCATGGGGAAATAATATGGAAAATCAATTACATTTGCATGTGGGAGAGAAGGAAATTGAAAGCTCTATGTGGAATGGGGAGTTGAGCCAGACCATGTTTTAGAAGAGAGAAAGAGATAAATTGAATTAAAATAACAAAATTACTGATATAAGCACAAACATGTATGAATCTTTTCTTTGAGTCTTTGGTTCACATGAATTAGAAAAGTATTTGCAATGTCTAATAGAATTGTAGTTATATATATTGGAAAGAAGTAGAAATTCTCTCTGCTCCTACAGTCTCTGTTTATAAAGACAAACATCTCAATTAATAAAATAGACCTGGAGACACATATTAAATCACTAACAAAATATCAGTAAAATTCAGTATGTCACGAGAGCTGGAGGCACAGAGGTGAATCCATCCATTTAAAAAAAAATGTTAATAACAGAAACCAAAAGTAGCTTTTCATGACAATCCATTGACAATTTCAGGCTGGAGAAACGGCTCAACTGTTAAGAGCATGTGTGTATGTCTCTTTCAGAGGACCCAGGCTCAGTTCTCAGCACCCACAGCAGGCTGTTCATAACTTCCGGTACTCTAGCTTAAGGGGATCTGATACCCTCTTCTAGCCTTTTCAGGAACCTGCATTCACAAACACACAACAATACTCAGAAGCACATGCATGCATACATACAAACATATACACATACAGTACAAACATATATACATACATACATCTTAGAAAAGAAGAAAACCACAGAAAGTCCTATTTCCTAAGGATTCTTTTTAATTGACATGTTCTCCACACATAAGATATCAGAGTATGTTTGAGCTGTGATGCAAAAACACTGTACTCTAGATGATTTAAACAAAAGTTCACCTTTCACGGATCTAGAAGCTTGAAGTTTAATAAATTTGGGCTTAGGTGAGGGCCTGCTTCCTATTTCACAGAGAACTTGTATCCTCAAATAGTGGAGAACAGAACAAACTTTGTGAAGTCCCTTTTTGTAAAGGCATTAGCACCATTCAGACAGGCCTCACCCTGCACCCACTGCATCAGCACATACACACACACACAAAATTCTGGTAGGAAACTTAGCATATCACAAAATTATATCCATACAGTTGTTCATGTGAATTTTGTGACAATAATTTTATCAGTGTTTTCAAATTCATGTGAAAATCTCCCCAATTTTAACTGGATTCGCTTGGAAACTTTTCTTGGTGGCTGTAGACATTTGTTATTCAAAAAAAAAAAAAACAAATACAAAACAAGGTCCAAGGAGATGACAAAAGTTGCTTGCTGGTCAAGCCAGTTGGCACTGGATTGTGCTCTAAAACCTAAGCCAGAAAGTGAACTACAAGATATAAGGGCAAAGTAAATATCAACTAGGTATAATCTTGACAACAGAGAAAGAACTGGAAACAGGCCTGTCTGCCTATGGGAATTCTGGGTGTCATAGGACTATTTGAAAGCAAGTCTCAAGTGAGCTTATGATAGGTTTATCCTTTCTAAAACTCCAATTAAAATGTAATTCCATTATGAGAGATCAGCAGGTGGTATGCCACACATGAGCTTTAACTGTTAGTCTATCTATGCAATCAATGGGTTAATAAGGAATGTGTCTCATGGAGTCACTTTAGTCTGGTCCGCTGTGTACCCCTTGCCTGTCGCCATGAGATATCCTTTACTAGGACTCTGTCAGAAAAATCATAATCATTTATGTACCACCTTGACCTTGTATGAGAAACCCTCAGTCAAAATAAATCTCTTCTTCCTAGTGTAGTGTGTCTGTGGGATTATATGACTAGTTGCAGAATATTGAATAACAGTAGAGGTAACAACTTCATTCAATTTGTCTAATCCACACAAATTAATTTTCTTCTATGTAAAGTGAAAATTATAGCAGCACCTACCTCACACACTTGGGGATATGTATCTGGGGTTTAGGAGACAAAGCATGTAAAACAGCTTAGTGATCAGCTGAGCAGCGCGAGATGAGTGTGTAATAAACGCTAATGTTTAGCATGGTGAGATGAGAGTTTACAGGAAGATTGCCTTAGAGATTCCTTGTTTTGTTTTTTTTTTTTTTGTTTGTTTTGTTTTGTTTTTCTTAACACTGTAACCAAATACATGACAAGGCTCACTGTAGGGAAATGGACCAAGGTGATTTATTTCAACTCACAGTTTAATGGAAGACGAGGCATGGTGGTTCAAGGTTTGCCTTGGTGTAGAAGCCTGCAGCTAACCACACATCTATTACAAAAGGGAAACAGGGCCAGGCTATACCAATACACTGGCCTCTAGTGAGCTACTTTTCTGAACTAGCCAGGCCTCACCTCGCAATAGTTCAGTCACTCCCAAACAGCACCACCAGGTGGACAATACTTGCTCAAACACATGAGCCTCTAGGGGAACATGTCACATCAAACCCTAACACCTTAGGAAGAAAGAGGTTGGAAGAATCGGAAAGGTAAGTGGACCATTAAGAAATTGTATCTGTGTGGAAACACACATCAGCTTAATGTCTCTATGCAAGTCACTTGTCACAGGAATAGTAACAATAACAAAGGAATTTTTACTATTTCCTAGCTTTCCCCTGGTGCCAGGCACTAGTCTGGGATCCTTACATGAACTGATCCATTTCCCCATCACAAGAACCTTATGACATAGGTACAAAATCACAACGTTGCCATTGTCCTCTGGGTGTACATAAGGAGGTTCTGTTAGAGCGCTGGTCAATACTTATCCCCATCTAGGCATCTAGCTTTAATCCAGCACCATGAAGGAAAAGGTATCTAGGGAGAAGATTATCTAGAAATGGAGACACAACAGGTCTCTTTAAAGTATGCTAGAGCCTCTTCATATTAAAGAAAATATTAGAAAATTTTCACTAATCAATTTCCTCCTGATAAAAGAGCTGGGACAGTGGCAATGGGCCACTGACTCAGTAGATAACTGTACCAAGGACCCTGCTCGAAGCTGCTCCTGGAGTTCAGTACTTTAGACCGAGTTCCTGCCAGCTTGGGTGTTTAACTTCACCTGATGTGGCTTCCAGAGCTACCCTGGAATTCATGCCAAGGCAGAATGGAAGATTTTCAAAGAGATTTGTTGCAATCCTGTCACACGGTCCTACTAACAATCTCTGTCTCCTTCCTGTATCCTGTTATAAATGAAAAATCATAATCTATATTTTACCTACCACACACACACATCATTATTCTTTTGTGTAATGTTCTCAACATCTTCACTTGATTGCTTTCAAATACTTGTCAGCTTATTATTAAGTCTTATCTGTTTTGTTTTGTTTTGCTGCATTGGTTTGGTGGCACCTTTCCTTGTCAAAAATCAGATGACCTCTCTAGCCATGAGTCATCTCCTTCTTAATACTCAGGAGCTGATGGAAATCTTAACGACATTCCTCTTTTTCATAAGAGAAGAATGTGAGGTGGTTTTAGGTTGTTTTTAACATTCCAATGAAAGTCAAGAAAGCAGTCATAGTAATAAAATTACCTATTTAATAACAGTGACATGTTTGACTTAATGATTGTCTGCTCTTTCATCAAATTTGCAAAATAGTTCCATTGTTTGAGAAAGTCAATCATAATTATGCTACATTCCACATTTTTAGGATAGTAAGAATAGTAATTATACTCTTGGGAATATGAGTAGGGGTAAATACATGGCAGGGAAAAAGATTCAATTGTATGTGTTTACTCAGAACCTCAGGATTTAGACTTTAACCTACATCTCTGATCTTCCCAGTATAATACATTTCCACCTAATGTTATTCTGGTATATTAGATTCAAATTAACTGAAGTTAGAATGCACTGTTTCAAGATATTAACGTATCTGGACTAAAAATAGATTTTTTTTTCACAATACATTGTTTGAGTGTTATCAAGCACAGGAATGTTGGAAAGGAGCCTTGCATTTAGTATGCTCACTTTTCAGTGTGATGCTTCAACATGGCAGGGACTCTTCTCAACTCACCTTTTCCACTAATGAGTTTTGAGATGTGATTCCAGTTGTCAATCATTGGTTGGGTCATTGTAGAGAGGGGTCCAGAGCAAGGCTCTTTGTGAATGAATAGGGAAAGCTCAGAACTCTTGTAGCAGCATGTCTTCTCTGAGATAAGCTCAAGGGTTTTGCCTTTTTCCATGAGGACTCATTCAGTGAATTTTGTGACAATTTCTCTGTGTGTGTGTGCCATATGCATGCACTCACACATTTGGTTTCTCTCCTTAACCCTTTCTCAGGAAAGTTGTCATCATTAGCTGTTTTCAGAGGCTGCTAGGGTAAGTAAAGATTCCTATTTCTACGATAGATACCTCAGAAGTCCACATCTCACTGTTGGTTGACAAGTCCCAGATACTGTAATGTTTATGCTTGAGAAACCCCAAAGGATACCATGAGGTCTATGAGGTCTACTGTGATCTACTTGGATCTAAAGGAGATGGTAGTAGATGTGGAACAAAATATAACCTCATGACTCACATTCACTAGAGGCCTATTTCTGAGCAATACCCTCCTCTGGGTGCCCCTACCTTCTCTATCTGGTAAACCCTCACTTCCTTCCTCAGATCTTAACCTAAGTAAATCTAGGGAAACTGTCCAAGGTCTGCTAATGCTTATCTGTTTACAAACCCATCGTTCCATGATTAGACTTGGTTTCATTTTGGAATTTAAATTGTATCTTCGGGATCTGAGTGATACATAAACAGGGACTCAATTTTGTCATCTTATAGTCCCTAAATCTTTGTCCAGGGCTTGCTATATCTCGTTGGTCTTAGTGCCATGTGACTAAAGATTACCCTGAACTCAACCTGAGGGTCCTTCGTCAATCAGGATTTATCAGCAGGGGAAGGCAGAGTGTGAGTTTCCATGTTTGGGTATCCCATGTACACTCCAGCAAGGCCTCTGGCCCAGGTTCTATGACTATTAAAAATGTGCTTCACCATTTGGAAGCAAAAACATGCCTAAAACATTGGCACGGGTGGGATACTCATCGAAGTCAACCTAGCACTGGGTCCCATGGCTGCTGAAGGGTAAAAGGAAAGAAAATCTCTCACAGGAATGCAGATGGACCCCTTCAGATTGCCTAACCAAGGCTTCTAACATTTTCAGTGACTCATCTAAAAGATAATTTGAATAGCCCAGTGAAGACACAAGGCTAGGCATTGAGAGAACAAAGCTCAACACAAGAGAAGCAGGGTTACAGTATTTTGTAGTGAGCAGGGAAGGAATTCTACAGCTTTGGTGAGTTCTGGAGAGGAGATCAGTGAGGGAGGTAAGCTTTGGGTTACCCGAGGAAGTACTGTATGTACTAAGTATAGAAGGAGTTTGCAGAGAAGCAGAGAGCTGCCATTCCTGTACAAGGAGAAAGGGCCAGTGTGAACTAGCCAATGGGTGGGTGGAGAAAAAGACCACAATAATACCCTCGAACCTCTATTCTTCAGCAGAATAAAACACCCAGTCAGGAATACTGGCTTTAAAATACCTTAGGACCAAACCAGCTGCATGAAAGTAGTTGGTTTCTTGGTTATTTATCCTCTGATTAAAACTTTTCTAATTTCAATTTTGCAGGATGGTTGGAGACAAGCAGAGGGTTGAGTGGGTGGGACAGTCAAAAGAAAACTTGTTCTGGGAAATGGTACCCTTCATCTTCACTCCCTGCTTCCATTTGCATTAGAGGAACCCTCAGTGTGAGGTTCAAATCTCTGCCGGATTAGAAGATACCAGAGGAGAAGGATCAACTTCTCTGAAAGCATGTGCTATGAAAAGGGGACATGAGGCGCTCTTGGAGCCTGGTGAGTGGAATCTGTCAGATTTGAATGTTCCCATCCTGGACAGCTGCTGTGTGCTTAGAAACAAAGCTAGGTGGGTGCTGACTTTAATGGTCTTTTCCGTTTCTCTCTAGACAAAGATTAAAGTTGATTAGCGGTACATTCCAATCTTATTAAACACTGTGGCTCCCACCAGAAATTTCAGGAAATGAAGCATCCACACAATACAAATTCTTTTGTGTTTCTTCTTCTGTGAAGGGTTGAGCTGAGCCTTCAGAAAGGGGATGAGGCAGCTTTAATAACAAGAAGGGAGGGGGGAAAATGAAAGGAGAAGGGAAGAAAGGTGCCTCAGTTGTCTCGGCAGCTGATCAACAAAGGAGCAGTCGTGAGCTGTAACCTCTTGGAGCCGCAGCCTGGAACATGACACATGTCAGCCCATGATAAATGGTGCAGAGCGTGTGCAATTTCAAGAGCAATGCCCTTGAGATGCGCAGGACCCCGATCGCAAATGTTATTGTTAAATTAAACCTTAAAGGAAGGATTGAAACAGGATGGGTGTGCATGCCCAGGAACGTGCATGCACACACACACACACACACACACACAAACACATAGAGGAAAGAAAACAACATGAAGAAATAAAACTTTAATTTTTACCTACCTAAATTAAATATATATATATATATATATATATATATATATAAACCATGAATTCTTCTCATAGGAAGCTTGCTTTTCTTTTTCCTACATTCGGTATTCTAAACTACTCTAATAAGCAGAGCTTATACTTTCTGGCTTATGACTTAATCTGTTCATTTTTTTTAATCTCTTGGGTCACTTTCCAGTATTGGCCACCTGCACTGTTTTAGGACTCCCTGTGTGTAGGGGCATCCAGCAGTCATGAGTATGCATGTGTGCAATGAGTATTTAGCTCACTCAAAAGTAACCAATTTATCTCTTTCTCCCTGTCTCTGTCTCTCTATCGCTCTTACCCCCAAAGGAAAAACTCCACCACCTAAGCTAATTAATTTATTCAATGCATAAGGCAGAGAAGCATAAAGTAACAAAAGTGTAAGGGAGTTGGATAGAAGAGACACAAGTGTGAAAGATGTCCAGATGTAAATTACCAGCTTCGTTCAGTGAGCGACAGGAGAGGCTAGCTAAAAAGGAAGAGCAGGGGTCCACCAAAATGAAAACCAAAAAAACGTCAGGTTATCAACTGTTAAGCAGCTTTCACAGAGAGCAATGTACATAGGAACAAGAGACTGGGTCGGAATCTATGTCACGTGATGGCGCCTGCCAATCACAATGCAGAATGTGCCTCAAGATGTTTGTAGCATCAGGCTTAGAAGGCAAAAGATCTGACAGATTGGGTAGTGAACAAAGATGTGTGACTATGTTCTGGACAGAGTCCATGCTCAACTAGTTGGTTTTCTTTTCCTCTCCCCACAACACATTTAGATGAAAGAATGTTTTAATAGTGGAGTAGAAACCCCAGATCACAAAGGAAAGGGCACCCAACAGTGGTTTTTTTGCATTTTGGCCAGAGTTGCCTAGCACTTATAAAAAACTAGAATCTTTTTTTTTTGGCATGTGTGTGTGTGTGGGGAAGTCTTTCGAAAAAGTTCACCCAGGTTTCTTGTTGTTAAAGAAAATAGACATCAGACAAAACAGGACTTTATCAAAACGATAAATAATTCAATACAGATGGACTTAAAAGGCAAGCAGATTTTTAGAGTAGGGAACGCTGCAGGGTTTGGATGGGAACAGGGAATACAAACAACAACAACAACAAAAAGAAATGAAATTATGAACTTGTTGAGAAAAATAAATAGACATATAAAACTAATTGGAGAGAAAATAAAGAAGGGAATTTCAGAAAACAAGGCAAACTTCCCAGAGTTCTGAGCAGAGGCACACTGCCTGCTTGTTGACTGGAGGCAGCCCTCTTGGAGGGCTATCACTGAGGCTGGGCAACAGAACAAAGAGAAACAGGTCCCTTGCTTTGACTGTCAGTAAGAATCAACTCCTGGGTGGGTGGAGTCACTTCTGCCTCAGGTTCACATCAAAACCTCAGGACTTAGTGGTCTGGGCCCCTGGCCTAGAGCGTTTCAACCAGAGGACGCCATCGCTGCAGTTAACCTCTGAGCAGCACCTCATCTAAACATCAACGCAGCCTCACTCCACACCCAGCACCATCTCATGGAGCAATAACAACCCCCATGTCCAAACTTCCTTACTGTCCCTGAATTCCAGAACAGGAAACCCCACAGGCCAAAGAAAACCAAATCGTCAATACTTCTGGTAAGGATCAAAGGGAAGTCTGGGAGTTGAGAGATCTTGAAAAATGTTCTAAGTTGAGAAAATTGCTGGCTCTCCCCAGTCACATAGGAAAAGTTTTCAGCACCCACAAGGCTGGATTTCCTTACCACACCTTCTCTGGTAAGCTTCTACAGAAGGTGTTTGTGGGCGAGCAGCATGCCCATGTTTTCCCAAGTGAAGATGAATGCAGACTCTCATTGCTACCACATTAGCGGATGTCTCAAACTTGCTCCTTTCTCTCCTCCACGTTTCCTTTGCGCCAGCCTTTGCCGAGATATAAAGCGTACTGACAGATCTTTATTGATTTATTGAAGATGAATTCATCAAGGCTCACACTGAGTTATGTATGCCAGGTAACAGCAGAAGAGAAACATTTTTATATTTCTGGGCAATATCAATAAATCTCCCAGGAAAATTGTGGAGTGGATACAAACACATTTACAAAACTGTGCAGTCTTTGTTTTTAATCAGTCAACAAATGCTGTGTAGACATTGGCTGCTCAGATGTCCCTTTGATAACGTCTAAACTGTACATTTTTGGTGAGAGCCTGCCCTGGGCAGCACAGCTACGGCCTGTGATAACACAGGGTTCTACCAAGTGACCACAAAAGCCTTTCCTGTTATCATGGCTGTTTTCAAAGACGGTGTAATTGTTTCAAAGTTGACAACTGAGTCAGAAGGCACCTGCTATAACTATCATACTGCCTCCATCTCTGGCTTTGAAGGCCACAAATGTCAAAGATTACCCATAAAACACCAAGAGGAATAGTCTTAAAGTCTTTAAATGTCTTAAAGTTTCTTTCACATGGTTATAGCAGAAAAGAAACCCTTAGGCATCTGATTAACTATGACACTTTAGTTTATTTCATACACGTACACAGGGCTTTTCATTGTATCTATATCAACATTCCTATCCATTTATGGCTCAACCCTTCCCTGCTGTTCCTTGGAATCCCCCGAGGTCTGGATTCTCAGATTCAGTTTTTCAGGAGATTTGGTGTCTTAGAAAGGCATCTTATCAACCCTAGTTGATGACACGGTAATTACTATTAGAGTGTTTGAAATCATACATGTGCCGTCGTGTTCCAGTTTCCAGATAGCACAGTAAGCACTGTAAATCAAGCTGGCATCCTGTTGTTTCTGGCTGGTACATGCATTGCTCAAAATACACTGAGGGGATTTCATCAACAGTGGCTTATACTGGGGCATATGTTAAATTTTAACCATCCAGCATGAACGGCATCCATTTAAAACAATAGTAACATTTATCTTATGCTTTATGATCTAATTCCTTAACTCTCTTCCTTTTTTGTGCTTTGTTGACTAACTCTAAGGTGAATTGAAATTTTGTGTTTGTACACACACACACACACACACACACACACACACAATGTTTACAGACAGGATCTCTTCATGTAGGCCAGGCTGTCCTCAAGCTCACAACTCATTTCTTCTTAGCCTGCCAAGTGCTGGTATTAAAGATGTGTTCCTCCACACCAGCCCCAGTGATCTTACAAGTCTTTCGTCCCTTAAAATAGTGGGAAAAGTGCTCAGGGGATGAGGAAAGTGGGTATGGCATAAAAGAATACTGTTTGTATTGACTTTGGCAGTGTTTATACAGACTTCAAGCTTCCAAGTTAAATCTTTATCCTATAGCCACAAAGAAATGCTCAGAAATTCTTTTTCCCCAAAGGACCTTCACTCATTACTTTCTACAACCTAAACTCCTACCAATGTCCATTATCAGCTAGGTTCTCTCCTCACAAGAAACTTCTTGATTTGCTGTACTCTATACATTATCTACTTTCTAATACTTGCTGTCCTTACTGGAAAGGCTCATCCCTTCAGCTCTCCACATACCAAGAGAAGACACTAAGCTATCCATGAGAAATCTCTAAGACATCATGACCTTATAGAGCTGTAAATGACCATACTCCATTCTCTTCCCTCCTCTCATCGTTGGTTGAAAATATTGCTGTGCTCTTAGTGTCTGGGACTAGCAACATCAGTTCACAGAAAGGTATGTGGCTTTTACTCTCAAAAACATTGTAGTCATCCTTTTCTCTTCTTCCTTTTTGTGGTGTGACCGATGTGGTCAGATCACTCCACATCAAGAAAGTGTCTTAGTCCCTTGCCTATATTCATGGGCTGAGTTCCACGGCTACAAATCCATACCTTCTGCATCTGGGATGACATCCAATAAAGATTTAAGTATCATGCTGTCTTTAATTTTTTTCCCAAAATCAAGATAGAAAAGTATGTCTCAGTCTGAATTAATAATAATGAAGAAGGCAATTGAGAAGCAAAAAGATGCACAGCACACTTAGAAGCATTGAGCAAATATGAATGATTCTACAATGGCCTCCAAGACACCATTGCTGCCACTCAGATGGTGGGAACTGTTCCCACACACTGAGAAGGACTCCAGATGCTTTGGCTCAATTCTCTAAACTCTGCTCATTCCTATTACTTTATGCTTCTGGTGATGGTCTCACATTATTGCTGTTGACTTTCAATTAGTAGCAGTTTTCCAAAAATAATATTTTCAGGAAACTTCTATTCAGATTCCAAAAGGCCTCCTCCTGAGATGAAAATGTTCAGAAAGACTCACCGCCTTCCAAACAAAAGTGTTGATATGACTAAATAAACAAGCCATAAACCATCTTCCCTCTCAGTATTAAGACATTAACTGTAGATTCCTTAATTTGTTTCTTTAGAAATATGAAACTTATGCTAGCTTATTTCATTGATTTTTCTATGATAACATCATAAAGCCAGAACTTGAGAGTACAAAATGATGGTTCATCTAGATGTAACAAATTCCAGCTAAACCAGACAAGAAAGAGTATCAACCGACTTCAATCAAGGAAACAGCTGAGAAATCCTTTTTCATATGAAGTGTCTAATTGCTGTTGAGAAGTCCAGAAAGACTCAGGTGAAGACTCATAGGGAGAAATGGAGGCAAAGAAAAATATATCTGTATGTATTGTGTAAACATAAATATATGCATATATACATACATGTGCATGTATATACACATTCATGTATCTCCAAGATACTGAAGACTATGAAGGCTTTGGATAACTCTGGATAATTCAAGAAGTAATTTGCCTTTCTAAAGTTCTCACTTATGTGTTTACTTTTAATCATTATGTGAAGTTATGAAATATAGATCATACATTTATAAGTGTAGGCAAATATGTAACACCAAATCAAATATCACAAAATTGATATCTTCATTTCTCAATTTTCATATACATTTTCTATGATAAATATTGATTGCTTCTTTGAAATCCTAGGGATTGAATTTAGGGCCTCATGCAAGCTAAACAAGGACTGTATCCCTGAGATATATTCTTGACCTGAGATATATTCTTGACCTGAGATATATTCTTGACCACTATGGTAAACTTTACATAAAGCTCACAAAGAGTGCTTTGTATCTACGCCCTCTGTACACAGACACAAACATATGTATATTTTGATGTAAGACTGTGTTTTACGTAATAGTTCATTTACGTGGCTTATTTGAATAACTCATAAAAATAGCTATAGAAATGTGCTTGTGACAGATTGAAAGTGGAGCACCAGGTCTTGGCTCAAATGTCAGCCAGGACAGTCACCCTGATCTTAAGCTGCCATTTCAATCTTCTTCCGACATCCCATTTTCTCCTCTGCAGGATGAGTTAGTCATCACATCTTGTCCTCCTCATCAATTTGGATGAAGAAAATCATCCTCATAAACATAGATGAGCTCTCGCTGCAGGATCTCAACCTGGTGTCATAAATTTCCTTTCTGTCTTCTCCATATCTTGAGAGCTTGGGACTGGGATCAGCCTTTTGTCTGTGTTGTTTTCCTGCTGTGCCTGTGATCCTCTGAAGTTATCAAAGTTCAAGATGGGCCCATGTGTATAAGGTTCTCATGCAGAGAAAAGGACTTAGAGGGTGGCTGCCAATGTGGCCTTAATCCTAAGTAATCGTTAGTTTTAGTTGACATCTGTTCTTTTTTCTCTTCTGCGGTTGGTTCTTTTACTCACGTCAGAGAGTATGAGTAATGAAATCACTATTTCAGACTTCAACACACATCAAGTCCATTGCAACACCAACACCTCTGTGGATCTTACCTATTCCTCCAGCAAAGTAATTTACTCTCAGTACATACTTTCAAAGCCCTTTATCCCTAGGACTCAAAAACACTCACAGCATGAATTTGTGGTAACTTAAATGTCTGTCTCTTCTATCCGAATGTAAGTGATCATAGAAGCAGGATCAGTTTTATACGCTTTTGCTTATAGAGTTCTTTACATGATGTCCTAAGTATCTGGTGAGTGACAGTGTATTCATTACTCGGTCCATATGTGAATAGCCTCAGTTGTCAAGGAATTATGTCAAGGCTCATTTTTTCATCCAAACATCTTCTACATTTAAAGTCATCTCATTGGCCTCTGAAATTTATGAGCATATAATGTTCATTAACTTGTAAAATCCATAAAAAATTTGCTCTATTTTTACATTATTATCTCTCCTACTGAAATATGTACTAATGAAGACTGGGTATAACATCTGGCTGGGATCATACTTTTGAAAGTCTTTGATGTTAACACATATCAGATGTTCCATTTCTTTATGGAAAAAAAAAGCTTTCAACATCATCTGTAGTACACTGTAATCAATAAAAACACCCTTGGACATCAGAGGTCATTTGGAGTTTGCCCTAGTTGTTCAAATAGTTATAATCATGCTGATTAATTTGATGACAACACCTTTCAGAAACATTGATAGCTTTAGTATTCTGTCTGTGTTTCAGATCCATGGAAGAATTCAGAGACAAAAGAGAAAAGTTTCATTTAATACAAGGCCTAAAGAGCAGCTGGTACTTGGTAGGTCCTCAGGTCAGCATCTGCTGTAGAAATAAATGGTTGTCCTGCATGTATTGGATTTTCAACGATGTGCTGCTTTCTGTTTCTAGTTTTAAAGCCAGCTTCATACATCTATCACATCGTTTGCTATGCACTACCTCTCAATGAACACTCCCTTCCATCCTGGTCTCATCTTACATGACTGGAGATGGATAGAAAAATGAGAAAAAACCCTCTCTGATCATCTCTGATGACTCTTATTAACAGACTGTTAGCGACATGTTCTTGAGTTCACCTTTGCTTAGGGATAGGCGGATATTTGCCTAGTCTCAGACAAGTACACCTCAGTGTCCAGTAGCTGAATGTGGTCTCAGCCCATCAGATGGATTTATATATGAACTCATTCCCTTGTGCACTTCTCTGTATCCAGATCTAGTTATCATTATTGGAAAACAAAGGCCAAGGAACTGGGTTCCTGTTCTTTCACTAATATTACAGAAACCATGGGAAGCAATTGATTTCCCTGAATCATCATTCAAGAAAAAAAAATGCTGTTTCAAAAGTAAAAGTACAGGAAGTGCAGAGCCAGCAGCTTTCAAAACTAAGAAATGACAGACAACTGGCTGCCTGGACAGTCCCCAGTTTCTCTCCATACATTACAACATCAATCTTCAGCCTCTTGACCCAGTATCTCTGACAGACATTAACTGAAAAGCAGGAGTTAGGAAGGACTTGCCTACCCTGTCTTGGCATAGCTAGGCTGTCGACTTACCTGCTTCCAAGTTTTGTCCTTTTCGGACAGCATTCTGCCTACGGTTGAAGCAAACCATTTTTCTTGCCCAGTGACAGGCTTGCCACTAATGCAACCATCTCAAAATGGAGATTCTTTGATCCTCATCCTCTACTTGCAGTAGAATAGGGGTGCTGTCAGGAGCTGACATGTCTCAATATCAAAAAAATCTTGAGTGCATAATCAGATATATTTATCCTTCTCAGTTCTCTGATGTGGTTGAAGACTAGATAGTTATAGTCTCCCAGTTAAATTTTAAGTTGTTTAGGAATTAAAAGGATGTTCTAGGTCTAAGAAGATGTGTTTAAGTTGGTAATGCAAGTTAGGATGGAAACTGAGTTAGGTATAGAACTTTAAAATCATCAAGATAGATACATAATAGAAAATTAAATCAATTGCCAAATACGTATGGACTGGACTTTGGGAAAGTATGTTATACCTTATAGCTCTCATAATTGTGGCCCAATTAAAGAAAAAAAAGAGAAGAATTATGAGTTCTGAGAGAAGGAGGAGTGCGTGGGAGGGTGGGGCCAGGAAGAGTGAGGGAGGTGTAACTTGAAGTAATAAATAAACACTAAAAAAAAAGTAAGAGTATTAGGGGTTCACACAATGAGACCGGCAGCAACAGACTGAGGTTTACTTAGATGTCTATTAAAGTCTTCATTACTTTGGCGGTTCTTCAAACAGTCTGATATACCACATGCTACGAAACAAGGAACAGGGGATTTCCTGCCCACAGGACTGGTTTAGATCATGGTTCCATATATTCTAAGATAGCAGAGTTTCTTTCTGCTGACCTTTATTTCCCTTATTATTAAATAGAGTGAGTTGTTAAATGGATTACAAATGAAAATACATCCAAGAATGTATGGAATAGGTTTACTTCCCCACATGCCACTGGTAGAAAGAAATTACAGGACATTAGTTCAGTAGATGAACTGAGCAACATAGACTCTCATTGTAACAAAGATTCCCTTGCAGAGGAGTTAAAGATTTGAATAGAAACAGAGAGGTCATCATACTTACCGGTTTTCAAATGTTTTCTTAATAAAGAATTAAACATCACATTGTCTATATATTCTCATATCCTGTACAGTTGAAGTGAAGTTGTATATAACTTGGCATGAGAGGCAGAGGCCCAGTCTCTGCGCTATCTCATCAATCATCTGAGGCTGTCCATCAAAGAAAATCCACCTCAAAACTTTGAAGTCTGAGGAACATCTACCTTTTTTTTTCCAGTTAAGTAGCACAGTATGCAATGTCTCCTCCATCACCTATAAGCTTTCATAGCAGATGAATGATTCAGGTGGTCCTTAATAACTTACCCATGGCCACTCAACTAACTAGAAGAACAGGAAACAAGCTCAACTCTCTAACTAGTAACATGAACCATTTCATGCCATATTCAATAAAACGTGCTAAATTTCATGCCAGTGATAGCAAAACAACCCAGTGTCGTAAATGAATGACTTTTCTTCACTGACATAATCTAAAATCATTGTGGGTCTTCTTGTTTAAAGCCCACATTAGATGTTTTTATCCTGATAAATGATTGTCTTTGGAGATTTCTTACTGTGAACGCAAGGTTACAAAGGAGTTGGTGAGTTAATCACCCCTACATAGATGTTTTAATAGAAATAAGACACACTAGTTGGGTGTGGTGGCACACTCCTTTAATCCCAGAACTCGGGGGCAGAGGCAGGCGGATCTCTCTGAGTTCAAGGCCAGCCTACTCCACAGAGTGAGTCCAGGACAGTCAAGGATACACAGAGAAACCCTGTCTAGAAAAAAACCTAAAAAAAAAAAAAAAGACACACTATTTTCTTTTTTCATATGTCAATGGCCCAAATACACACACACACACACACACACATATACATATATATACATACATACATACATACACACACACACACACACACACACACACACACACACACACACAGCAGATGAACAGATGGCTAAGTATGACCCCAGAAAGAAAGGATGAATTGATGGCTCACACAACTGCCAGTCCCTGACTGAACATAGGTATTTTCATTTAATGTCATATTCTAATATCGGTTTGAAACAAAGAATAGTACTGCTTCCGGCTATTCTTACAGTAATTCTTATAGTATTCTTATAGTAATACAGAGGTTGGGCCAAGCTGTGAGCCACCTATAGGATTACACATGGATTTTATTACAACAGTAGCCAAATCAACTTGATATTGAAGTCAACTTGATCACCTGCTTGGTGACAGACACTTCTTGTGTTCTAGAAGAATCTCACCTTGATTTGTGAGCATGAGTGGGTAAAATAGGTAGCCTTCAAAGATCTATGGATCCCTGGGTACTGCTATCAGTAAGATGGCTTATGCTGCTGCGAAGAATGGCTGACTCTACTTCTCTTGAGGGAAGGGATAGCTTAAATACCAGCAGGGTCTCAAAGAAAGTTTGCAAAAGGAAGTAGACAGACGGGCGGGCGTACCTGCTGCTGCAGGGTGAGTGCATTGTTTGAATACAAGTCCATCTCAGAGTCCAGAAGCGTGAAACACAGCTGAGTCTGTATTCATTCAGGGTGGTAGAACCAGAGAGCAATGAAATGCAAGTGTTTACGTCATAGTTCTCTACCAGAGGTCCACATTCTGGAATGAAAGCCTCTTTCTATTATAATTATTACCTTTGCTATGAGAAGGCTATTTGAAGACATGAAGGAGAGAAAGAAAAAGAGTTCCTAAAATGTGGGAAATGATGTTGAGCTGAGAAACTGCCAATCAACCAACCAAACAAAACCCTGCAAGTATCTGCCACACATGGCTAGGAAATACACACAAGGCTGTAAATGGTCCATCTCAGAACCAGGCTCACCTCCCTCCTCCCCAATAGATACATCAAGCTCAGCTTTGAAGCCAGAGACAGTCCCTCTGGCTTCACCAGCGTCTTCTCTTCCCTGCTGGAGATAATCAAATGCTTCCTCTTATTCTTTTGTATATATTGTTTAGATTCTAGGAAAATGGAAAACTCCAGACTCAAGGTCTTTGAAAGGATTGCCTTTTTAATGAAAATGTATTGTTAGAGGATGCTCATTGTTACTATATCTCCAAATAACACTCAACAACCCAGTTGTTTTCCTAAAAAGAGCCTATTTGTGAAATATAGTGGACAGGGGAAATAGAAGCAAAACAATCTCTTGTCAAATTGTTTCTTGCTATTTAGATCCCAAGTTTTTTGCTTATAATTCTTCCCTTGTACTCTTGCACATAGAGAGAAACTGTAGTGGTTTTATGGCTTGGACATATCAAGATCTCAAACGAAGTATGTAAGTTTTAAGTTCAGTTGTAACTCATACTGTTTGTTTACATAAGTTTACTTCAGTATAAACTTTACCCTCCTAGGAGTTCTTCATACAGTGGTTTCACAGAGTGGTTCTTTTACTTTATGGTTTAAACATTTCCTTTTACAGCTTCAGAGATGGCTCAGCAGCGAAGAGCATTTACCAGTCTTGTAGAGGGCCCAAGGTCCATTCCCAGTACACATGTTGGGCAGCTTCCAACTTCCTGTAAATCCAGCTGCAGGGGATCTACCGGTTCTACTCGCCCCACCCCGAGGCGCCCAGACACACATGGATGCACATACACATATGTACATATAATTAAAAATAATAAAATAAATCTTTAAAAAACTTTTCATAAATTAAAAAGTGTCCATTATAGGTGAAAATAGCAATAATTTAAAACATACTATTTTATAATGAAAGGAAAATCAAAGACAAATTGATGACACTCTGAAATACACATTATTTAAAAATTGGGATTTCTTTTTTTTTTCTTTTTAGGCTTACATTCCTCTCCTACACTTTAATTGTCATCACACACTTGTTGGACACTTGTCTCTGAGGATTGTTCTATAAAATACTAGGAAAGTCCTTGTGGACATTTATGCGAAATTGTTTTGAAAAATTTTAAACATTATAAATTATGTACTGAAATTAATTTCATTAAGTATTAAAGAGAATCAGCTTGCATGTCCTTCTGTCAAATGTGTATGAGGTATGTGTATGCAGATGCAAGTGCATTGTCACCAGCAAGGAAAACTTTCAGGTGCACTCAGTCATATTTCAGGGAAAACTTCCCTGCTGCCAACGTTTTCTTCTCAGTCAGAGACCCTCTATTGTCTTTCGTCTGGTAATAAATGATAATAATTAAAGGCAAATACACAATAATTAGTCACACTAGGTCTATCCATCTGGCATACCTGCATCCTAGCACGGTGTCTTTGAAACAGATGACAAGCAGCATACTGCAGCACATCCCGCTAATGGGTCTACGTGGGAAACAGGGAGGCAAGGAGGTCATTGAAGGAAAGTCACCAGCAAAGAACAAGAGCATTAGACTTTTATTGTCCTACAGAAGTGACCGTTGTCCACTTAGTTCTGCGTCCTCAAAAGCAGATGTGTATTGGGGAAGCAACAGTCAGCTGAGGTCACTCAGCTAACCTGGAGGGTCTACAGAAAAGCATTCTCTCTTCATTCCCAACCCCCTTGAACATTGTCATCCTCTGTATATATTGCTTGCTTACTCTATACCAGGCACCATCTCATTTTAAACATTATTTTCCCTACTTCTGACAGTCTTGAAGTTATATATGAAAACCATCTTCAGTGTATACACGAGGGAATTTAGTCGAGGAGAGATTGCTAACTTTCTCAAGATTGTCTAGTTCAAAAGTTCTGAATGAAAGATAAACAGTAAGTTTTTTTTTTTTCGGGGGGAGGAGTTGGAAGGAGTGTGCTGGAGCTGCACAGTTGATGTCTCCGATGACAGGTGATTTAATTTGTGAGTTGGGGCTTGGGGACTAATTTTGTATGCATGATAAACTTTCAGAGCTCAAGGAAAAATGTCTATCAAACTCATCAAATTGATATAGTGATGAGCTATAACCAAATTAAGTTTAAGGTCTAAGCAACATATATCTTATATTTTCCTGGATAAGATATGAAAATTGTATTGAGGGAGAATTCTTTAGTTTGGTGTGGTGGGAAACACCTCTCATCCTAGAACTCTGGAAACTGAGGCAGAATTGTAGCAGGTAGACACAAGTCTGAGCTACACAGTGAGACTTTAACTCAAAGGATTATTTTTTTCCTAAGAGTGACTTGTAGTGCAGTGGTAAGATACTTGTATACTGACATAACATATGTAAAACCCTGGATTTCATGCCAGTCTGTCTGTCTGTCTCATACACACACACACACACACACACACACACACACACACACACACACACA
>CAJQZJ010009840.1:10038774-10068902 GCA_907164525.1 Lophiomys imhausi | reverse complement strand
TGTGTGTGTGTGTGTGTGTGTGTGTGTGTGTGTGTGTGTGTGTGTGTGTTCTTACAGTAGCATTTCTGTTTTCTTTTAAAACCCTCATGTCAGACTCAGGTGTTCAAATAAGGCAAGCGAAAGTGGATAAGAAGTGTTCATTCCTCCCACTTTGATATTAAGCTGAGGCATCTGTTGTGGTTGTCATATTCTTTTGGAGGAAGAATCTCTCTTTAGCCAAACAACAAAGAGAAACAGTCCACATTTAGAGATAAACAACTGAAACTTTTCTTAAATGAAAGTAAAAGTACTAAAGGCCCAGAAGAGAGCTCGGGTTCGAAGGCTGTGTGGCCACTCCTAACAGTCTGAATTCCATTCCTGGGATGCACAGGATGGAAGGAGAGACTTGATTCCTGCAGTTATCCTCTGACCTCCACTGATGCATGGTAGTATACACCCACGCCCACCAAACAATTCAGTAAATGTAATTTGAAAATAGATTTTAAAAGTCACTGTTATATGATGTCACAATTTATAGTCTCACAGAGAAATTTTAAGTTGTTTAGGAATTAAAAGGATGTTCTAAGTCTAAGAAGATGTTTTTAAGTTGGTAATGCAAGTTAGGATGGAAACTGAGTTAGGTATAGAACTGTAAACTCATGGAGACAGATAGACAACAGAATAATAACATCCATTTCCAAATACATATGGACTGGACATTGGGAATGTATGTTAAACCCTATAATTTTCATAATTGTTGCCTAATTGTTCTTTTGGTTTTATATTGTATTTTCTGTTATAAGGAAAAGAACCTGTTATTGGACTAAAAGGGGGAACTGTTGGGGAGAAAAAAAGATACACCTTAAATTAAAAAAAAATTAAAAACAACAACAAAAAAGCAGATAGGAGGGTGGGGGGGGAAGAGGGCGGGTGGGGATAACAGGAGGAGGAGGAGGGAGGGGACTTTGACTGAGATGTAACTTGAAGAAATAAATAAATGTTAAATAAATAAATAGATAGATAGATAGATAAAAAAACAAACGCAACCCACTTCATACTTGTTGGGAGAAGTGTCAGTGGTATGGTCCATTCTCTTTATCTGTCAGCATCAAGTGAAGTGTTCTTCTGAATCAGTTCCATAAGCAATGAGCTTTGGATTTTTTTCTTTTTTATCATTTTACCTCTGAAAAATGGTATAAATGAGTTCAGGATGATTGATAATTCTGGAGCTGGGATCATTAATGCCAACAGAAAAAAATTCACCCTCAATTATAATTGTGATACGACGTCAAACAGATAGAGGAAATCCTAATCCTGAGCTCTATTAAAATGCACTTATTTCAATTTCCAGTTGCTATGTATGTCCTATTAGCAGCCTGACATTTTGAGTAGTACACTAATTCATATGAATTGGGTTTTAAATGAAAGCTTTCAAGTCAAGCTCTACGGAACACTGAGTGTAAGATAAGACAAGAATTAGCAAGGGAATGAGCTACTACTTTTCCTACCAGCCCACCTTCTTGTACAAAGGATCAAAATCCAAATGTTCCAAATTACAAAATGCCTTTGTCTCAAGGACTTCACCCTTTTTCTACAGAGGTGATTGGAAGCAGAGGCAGTTCTAAGTCTACAGTTAGAGTATTCAGTATTAGAGGCTAAACGTGAAGGGTGCTACCAGGATCTCTACTAGTGGGGGACTATGGATATCAGACAGAGTGGGCAAAGTTGATCTTTACCAAGGTTAATAGCAAGAGAGAAAGCAGGGGCCCCTGGCAGTTCATTTACCCACCACAGAGGCTGCGGGGACTATAGCCAGTGGGCCTCTGTGTTCTAGGGATCTCCTCCTCTTCCACCATAGGTCTCTCTGGATCCCAGGAGGTCATACTTGGCTGTCTGTAGAGAAATCTTGCTGTGCACACAGGGAGCTAGGAAGTAAACATGGCAAGTCCACTGCAGAGTTGAAGAGCCCCCACCTGTTGAGCATGAATCTCTACCAGAGACTCTGCCACTTGGTGATTTCAATAGAACGACTTTTCCCACCTCAGCTTATTTATCTGCAAAATGAGGAACTTAGAAGTAATGCTGAGGTTCCTAAGAACCAACAGGTCCTTTCTGCCTCTAAATACGAACATCACTGAATCCTTTGTAATTTGCGTTAAATTCACAAACCTTCACCATAAATTAAGTCCTCAGCCATCTCTACAAGTAAACAATAATGATCAGTTATGTGACAAAGAACTCTGAAGATTTAGGAAAATTTTTATGTTTTTCACCTTTCAGGTACTAGATTAGATAGAGTAAATATGCACCATAGATTTTACTGGTTGTTCCTTTACATAATAAATCTGGAATGGCCTGAAACTCCTTCACTCTCTTGGTTGTTTTTGTTGTTGTTGTTAAGTTAATAAGGTCATTGGCCTCTATTCCTATAAAATCCCAGCCTTGATAAGAGGGTTTGTGCCAAGTTGTAATGTAACTTGTTATACCGTGTTCAGCTGATATCCCTGGGAGGCCTGCTCTTTTCTGAAGGGAAATGGAGAAGGCAAGGATCTGGAGAAGAGAGGTGGGGGAGTGGAGCTGGGAGGATAAACTGTGGTTAGTATATAATATATGAGGAAAGAATAAAATACAAACAAACAAATAAATAAATAAGTAAACATTTCATAAATTCAAAACAAAATAAAACAAAAACGCTCTTTTCTCCAGGTCCAGAGGACAAAAGCATTGTGGTCCAAGACTTTAGGGAAGAAATAGAGCTGCTATGGCATCTTCACATGTAATGTCAATGATGCAGAACAGCTATTTACTCTTCTGCTTTGTGGAAGATTCCAGGATAGAAGTGATGCTGAGTTCTTTGGAAGGAATCCTGTCAGGTACAGTTTCCTCTTGTTCTGTTGGTCAAAGACTTGTGACAATAGAGACTGCAGGCTCAGCTGTTCATTGTCTTTTGCCAGTGGAGAGTCTCACAGCAATGACAGCTGTGGGTAACTATGGTCATAGCTCAAAAGCACACAAAGTAGGGTAACTCATAAAGATAAGGGATGTAATAATGTAATAATGTAAAAACAAAGAGCCGGACTTTTTCTTCCAGCTAAAGCAATTGTGCATCTCAGTACTTAGAATAATTTCTGTAACAGCACAGCAGATGGCTCCTTTGGCAACATGCTTACCACACAAGCATGAGGACTTGAGTTTGAATCTCCAGCACTCATGTAAAATTCTAGTGCGGCAGAACCGGCAGTGACACGGAATAATGGGTTGTTTGCTAGCCAGTCCAGCTGAATTACTAAACTCCAGTTTCAGTGAAAGACTTTCTTTTTAAAAAACAGATAAAATTATAAAGGAGATAAGAATTAAGGAAAACATCTGACCTTAATCTCTGGACTCCACATATATGTGCACAAATAAACAAACACATTCATTCATGTGATACACATAACTATTAATATTTTGTGTGTGTGTTGTGTGTGTGTGTGTTTATTCTGATCTACCTAAATCCTTGTGACTTCTTGGAGTAGATATTTTTGTACTATTTAATTCTGTAATCCCAACATCTGACAAAACACTTGACATGAAGTTGCAGTCTGAGACATAAGTAGGGCTGGCAATGGAAGAGAAGGTGTTGAGAGAGGAACAAGTGATGTGGGACCAGCTAAAGATGTGAGAAGATCAAGTCATTTGTCACCAGAGGGAAGTAATCCAGGTGAAAGAGTATCCCCAACAACTGAAGAATGCCAAAGTCCCTGGTGAGTTGAGGGCATCCCCTGTTTCAGTGGGGTCTGGAACAAAAGGATTCTTTGAATTTGCAACTACATGAGATATCAATCTTTGTATATTCACATGAAAGTCTCAATAGGTGAATGTGTATTCTCCTCTTCAGAAAACTCAGTTGCCCATCACCCTACATTTATCAAGCTAGCTTTATCCTTACCTGAACTCCATTAGAACCCATGGCCTGTTACTGTTGTGTAGCCTAGCTGCAAGATCCAAACCTTTTCAGGACTGTGTTGGCACATCCATCTTCAATAAGTTCCTCTTTCAATTTCTCTGATGATATCTCAGGAGCCACTTACCCAAGCCCTGCCAAGCTGCAGCGCAATGGAACATAAATACATCCAGAGCCTACTCTATTCAGCTGATATGCTCACTACACCTTCCACATATCCTATGTGGCTTGTTTTTCATTATCCTTCATTCTTTTTTTCTGCAACAACAACAACAAACATTCATTTTTGAAAACCATTCAAAGCCAATTTCAGATTATATTCTTTAAGCCCTGCCCTTCCCTAAATTTATTTGAAGACATTCAATCTTGCATTTCATTACCTCCCACATCCAGAGTTGGATGTCCCTGTTCAGTGTCTCCTTGTTGTAGGAGTTCACTTCTATACTAGCACATATCACTCTGTGGAGCTACTATCATGTGTCTATTCCCCATCATTCACTGTTCTTTAGGGGAAAATGTGCTATGAACCCAGTTACCATAGAGCTTCCATAGTTGTAAAGGATGATTCTCAGAAACTCACAACTGCACCCAATACAGAGATCAAAAGATCATGGGGAGACTAGGCCCAGTGACTACATCCACATCACAGCTCCTTCATTTATGGCTCAGGGAACATTATGGAAGAGGGAGTAGAAAGCAGGACGTTTGTTGTGAAACAGTCTTTCCTCCTAAGAATGGATGTGCAAACAAGACAATGACAATATCAATGGACATATTCATGTGGACTAATAAATTTTTCAAAGGGTCCAACCACTAGATAAAGAATTACAAGCAGCTAATGACTGCTGGGAGAAGGAGATTTAGTCTCTCCTGTAGATGAGCCTGTTTGTTGGTTGTATGTACAGAGAAGTCAGCTCTGAAACCATATAGACACAAACAACAAAAATGAACTCAGAAGGTCGATATATATACATTTATATTTACAAATGCATTTATGCATACACACATATGTAATAATACTATTCAAAGAAAAGGAACCTATCAACGTAAGAATCAGGGGGCATGAGAGAGGTTTGAGGGAAGATACATGAGAGGGGCTAGAGGTAAGAAATGGAAGATGGAAAGTGAAATAATTCTATTGCAATTAAAAACCATAAGAATTAAAAGTATTCTGAAGAGGTCAAAGAAAAGTGGGGGAGGATGCTTATAATTTTCCTGTTCTCATTTTCTCAAGATTGCAAGGTTTGTTGTTTGGTGTAAGGGTATGTTCCGATTAAAATCAGTAGATACCAGGAATCCAAGTGAGTTTGAGTTTGTTCTCCAAGAACAGAAGGTAGCCCCATCCTCTTGAAGGAAACACAGGCAAGTAGGCATGTGTGGCATCAAGACTGAAGCTCACATTTGGTGAACACTGGAGGTGGAAGTGGCTTGGGGCAGCTAGGAGAACTTGTAACAGTTTCTCATCTGAGAATCTGCTTATTCAGAAAACATTTGCTTTGCTTAACCTTGGACGGTGGAAATGATGGCATGTATCCGTGCGTCCCATAATGCTGAAGCTTTTGATGCCACTTGGCAAGGAGCAGAGAGGTTCTAAACGTAAGTCTGAGTAGGAACAGGCTAGACATTTGTCAGAGCACAGGTTCATGCTCATTGAAGGAGGGTTTGTGTGAATACTTGGAAGAAAAAAGAGAAGCAGAGCCATTTGAGAAAGCTTCCTGTTTGCCTCAGTTTCCAAGGCTGCTGAAGGATGGCCCTGTACTCAAGGATCACTACAAAATGGAACTTTGGAAGTGTAAACTATAACAAAGACATTTATTGAAGGGCAACAAGAGGACTTCTGCTGTGTGTGTCAATAAACAAAAAGAAAATCCCAAGTTTTAAGAAGTGGAAAGAAAAGAGCCAGCCTAGATGTCTATTAGGGACTGGATAATAAGGGGCAGGAAATAAATGCTCTGTGTCCAATTACACCACACAGCAGGACAGAAGAATCCCTTTCAAGATGATAGGCTACTTTTCATTCCTCCAAAGCCTTGAGATCAACACCATGGTGTGAGCTATGGGAGCAAGGGAAAGATTCAAGACAGGAGATTTCATAGTAAAGACAAGTGGGGATGAAGGTTAGGCTAAGGAGAGGGGATGACAACAATTAGGCAAGAGGGTGTGGACATCACTACTGTTTCCCTCTCTCTCCCTCCCCCTTCTCTCCCTCTCTTTCTCTATCTCTCTCTGTCTGTCTCTCCCTCTCTCTCTCTCTGTCTCTCTCTCTCGCTCTTCTCTCTCTCTCTGTCTCTCTCTCTCTCTCTTCTCTCTCTCTCTCTCTCTGTCTCTCTCTCTCTCTCTTCCCCTTCACACATTATTCATTGGAATCCTGCCTCACCATTAGAGATGAAGCAATCGTTCCACAAATGCTATACCATGGGATTTTTATTAATATGATTATCATTATGAAAATGAGGCCAAGTGGGACAGTGATAATATTGAATTGTAAAATGACCAGGAAAGTGAGGACAAGAGCCTGCTTTCTTTACATGCTACACATGTTAATATATGTCAGAACATGGGAAAGAGGGTAGCAGAGGCAAGAAATCCAAAAGAAGAGCTCAGCACAACCAGAGACCAAGGCCTGACCTGCCAGGAAGATGTTTTTAAGTAGATGTAGTTATTATACATGGCCAAGCCCTAGAAATCCATTAATCTCTCAACATTACTTCAATCAGTTGGAAAAAGAATGCTGACAATGAACTGTCATAAAAATTACATATGAAATCTTTATAATCGAAGATTATAGTTACTGGGGGCTCTTGGGATTAACAAAGAGAGGAGCCAGAGAAACTTCAATAAGAAGACAATAATTATGCTTACTTATATCATTCCTTTATGGTGTCAGTTGAACATTTTTAATTTAATGTGAAATTTAAGAAGAAGAATTATGTTAGCTGAATAAAAGAGGAAGAATGTTCAAAACTCAAGGTTTGTCTTCACCCTAAAACTTTAGTCTAACCAAACCCCAGAGGAATTCAAAAGTACACAAGAAAAGTTTCACCCCCCCCCAAAAAAAAAATAGAGTTCTATGAAAACAACAGCATGCTAGATGTGAGTGAATTTAAACTTCTGCTTTCCTCTCACCGGCCCACGGCTGTTCCTCGTAGCAAAACAACCAACAATGAACACTGAGTGTTAGAAAACATACATTCTCTGAGGCCCGGACACCCCCTAAAGAAATGTTTTTTTTTTTTTTATTTTACTTGTGTTTCCAGAACAGTCTGTGAAAGGTCAGATAAGGGAGCCTGCTTCTCATAATCCCTCTCATGGAGGCAGCAGGTTCAGACCTTGTCACATGTCATTGCCTAGTTTCCCAGAAAGAAAGACCAGCACTAATGCTGTAAGTTACTTTCTCTTTGTGTCCATATGTTTTCCTAAGGCTCTCTCATCACGTGTTATACAACCCATATCAGCATCACGTCCCATTTGGTCAAAAGGCATTTCCAACCCAGTGCTTCCTAACTTCTTTTAGGGGTAAGCTAACATTACCATGCCCTGACAGATAAATGAGGGAACCCAGCCAGAAGCACTGTGTGTTCTTGACAATACAGGTCACTTTCTATTAGATTTCCATTCCTGTAATAGGGTCTGTTAAGAACTTGCCTTAAAGATAGTTCACATATCCCTGGTTTGACTTCTTTTGCATCCCATTCTAATCACACCAGGAATACTGTTGCAAGGGCAAGCAGACTGTCCTCACTCACATCGTTCATATTGACAGGTAGCAGGCTGTGGGCTGGAAATGCAAAGAAATAAACTAGATCCCTGCAGGCAGACTGGTGCAACTGTTGAAGCCAATAGACATGGAAGAAGGGAGTTCTAAAGTGAGAGCTGGGAAATTAGGCAGTTGACCTTAAGCCTTTTTGTGAAAGTGTAGTAAGCCCTTGGTTAGTAGGAGGACATACAATGGCTAGACCTTAGAAACTGAGATAGGAGCTAGAAAAATCATAGATAAAAAATTCAAAAGAAAGATATTTGAAAGTAGATATATTGCTAAAATAAGCCTTAAAAATGTACTTACTATGGAATATTTGCAAATAGAACTTACAGTGGAGAAGAGAGGAAAGAGGACTATGTGGGCACAGGCACCACAAAGAAGGGCTTAATGCCCCAATTAGACTACCGAGAACTTGGAGTAGAATGCATAAAGCAAGAAACAAAAGGGTAAGAAGTGGTCATGGAAAGACATTCTAGGGACAGAAATCAGTGACAGTTCAGGAGATGATGTCCAGCCACCTTGAATGCATGGCACGGAACACCATAGGATGTGGTACCAATGTTGGGAAGACAGGAGTATGATGATCAAAGCCTTCACAGCCATAGGTGGGGGGTGCATCTGAAACTGTGGGAGAATGGTAAGCACATGACCCTCAGTGATGTGGGCAGACTGGTAAGAGTTCAACTGAACAAATTTGTTGCAGATTTGCCCCAGGCTCTGGGGTAATCTCTAATTCTTCTGCCAGCTCTTAAATGAGATTTCTTCTTTGGGGTACTCAAATTCATAATCTTCTAGGCTTAGCCCCTAGTCCTGGGATTACAAGGATACTTCTCCATGTCTTGCAATATAAGCTCTTTTTTGTAAATGATTCAATTCTTTCTCAGCTTCTGCTTCCCTGTTAAGATTGGGAATGGACACCCTTATATGTAGAATGTTCTAAAGGTTTATATGCACACTAGTCTTACTTGCAGAGCAAAGGTTCTACCCCACTTGGTTTTCTTTGTACTTTGGTCCAGTTCATTCCTGTCATGTAGGATGCACCTTACTGAGTCTCATGATGCACTGTCCTAAATGAGAAACCACAATCATCAGGGCTCACCTCCTCCTATTGTAGACCTTCCAGTTTAAAACAAAAACAGAAGCAATTGTCAAGTGGCTTTGGTAGAGTAGGACAGTTTGAGATACCTCCTCCTGGGTCTTGGGTGGAAAATTACCAAGAGGTAGTTTCCAGAAATATCTAGTACAAACCAAAAGCTTTTACATGTTGCAGCCATAATAGCCAAGGGCTCAGTGTCTCCCTGAAACAGCAAGCTATTGAGAAATGGTTTCTCTATCCTTTCAAAATGATAACATTTAATAGGAGATTATCCTAGGAATAATATGATGTACATGACTCATATTACCTGATCTGTGTAAAATGAAAATATGATTAATGTTCAGACATTTGCAGCTCTTATGAACAATGTTCTCCCAAGAAGATAGATAAAAGCTTGCGATTACTTAGGCTGCCTAAGAAGGTGATCCCAAGGAGCCCCAGTTACATATAAAATTTTACTGCACTCATAAAATTTATGTCAAACTTAATGCAGTTGAGTGGGAAGAGAAGTGGATCAGGAGGTATGATGCCTAATTTTGCTTCCCCAACTTTGTTGCTATATGTCTCTATTCCCCTAGAAATTCCCTTTGGAGGCTCTTTCTCCATCGATAAAGTGAACATATCAAACTAGGTTTTCTTCAGTTGACAAAGACTGGGAATCTGTTGGCCAATTTATTCTGAGAGTAGTCCAAGAATCATTTATGACAATACATGCAAAGATGTCTTAGAATGTGTTCTTTTTGAGAAATCCAGTTTAAGACAATAAACTGTTTGTAATAAATTACCTGTCCTAGGGGAAAAATAAACTATAGCCAAATTCATGTGATCAATACATGAGTAAAGTGTTTGGTCATTTATGGGGAACAACTCATGGCCAGTCTATATACTCAGGAATAGTATATACTATTTGGTTTACCTATTATTTATAGGGAAAGAAAACATGTGATTCAATAGTCAAGTTTGAGGAAGAGATGGCTAATATTTATTTCCTATTGTTGCATGATAGCACTGGAATCCCTGCCAGAGCATTTCAAAGAATAAAGACAAATTTCAAACTATTATTTTCCTTATGCTACTGGGCTCCTCAGAAATGGTGAGATTTAGCAAAGATGATGGAAATGTGCACACGGCATCAGTCAAGTAATGTTATTCTCATTCATTTCCTGTCATGTGGCCACCTTCCAAATCAGGTCTGTCCTCTCGCTCTCAAGGCTGGCAGATGCTGTGTGTTTCCAAGCTCTTGTAGATGTTGCTTCGTCTACCTGGATTTTTTTCTCTGCATCCATTCAGATCCAACCTGGGCCAGTCAACCTTCTTGGTTGTAATCTAGAAAAGCCAACCTGTCACTGAAGCTCAAAGAGAACAAAGAATTCTCAGAACAATGAGGGAATGGGAAATAAGACTTGGAAAATGAACAGAAATAGGTTTCTCCAGAAGGTCTGGACACAGTCTGCCCACTCAAGAACTGTTGGATGCCTAAACTGCCAAGTCAATGGCAGTCAGTTTAACTTAAGAACCAGTAACCCCTGGGTTAGGTGAGAACTTCACACAACAGATCACAGGACAAGTATAGTTTCAGTTCAGGACCAAGTAAGTACCTGGCTGCATCCTGCAAAAGGGAAGTAGAATAAATTCCTTAGTTGTAGCAGTAAGAGGAAACAAGGGATAACAATGTAGACTTGGCTTTTCATCAACTGTGTGCTAACAAGAAAGACCAGCCACCAACCAGAAAATACTATAGTGCTCAAGAAAGTAGATCAGATGCTGAACAACTGCAAGCTCCTCCTGCCACCCACAGAACTCATTTCCCAACTCAAATGCACTCTCTCTCCCTCCCTCCCTCCCTCTCTCTCTCTCTCTCTCTCTCTCTCTCACACACACACACACACACACACACACTTCACTCCCTGTCATTAACACACACACACACACACACACACACACACACACACACACACACTTCACTCCCTATCATTACATTTCAGGAGAATCATTGCACAGAACACACACACTGTTCAGTGCTTCTTGGAGGGGTTTCCAGGGTCTTCTGACCTTCTGTGTTTCTATTTAGTGTTTGCATAGGCTATACCCATCAGGTCTCCTAAGAGGCTCTTGCTGGATTCAGAAAGGGGTAGACCTGTGCCTAGCATTAATAATAAAAGGAAACAGTCATGTGTAGGGAGCTGGTTTCCATCAAAGGGCTCATGTATGGCCAATATTACTGAAGTTTCTGGGGAGCCCTGTGCAATCATGAAGCTGTAAACTCATTTCATTAGAATATCCACTTGATTGAATGTGTTTTTCTACCAAGGGCTCTATACACTACTTGGAGAGAAGGATGGGCACCTGCCTGTTAATTCAGTTGAACACTAGAGAGCATAATCAAATGGACTCACTCTATAAATTAAAAAAAATTCAACAAGCTTGAATTTAGGAAGTACATATTCCTTCCTCCTTTTGTTGTTAATAAAAAGAAAAGAGAGACCAAATAGATGGTTCTGCAGCTTTTTATTGCAGAGGGCCAAGTTTCTGTTCCCAGTATCCACATTGTAGTTCACAACCATCCATGACTCCCATTTCATGGAACCCTATGCCTTCTCACATTCCTGGGCACCAAGCACCCCCACTTGGGACACATACACATGTAGGAAAATCACTTCTGCATATAAAATAAAATAAATAAATGTTTTCAAAGATTTTTTAAGGAAAATAATTCCCCATCAAAATGAAAGCTACTCTTTGGGATCAGCAGAGATGTCTTTTAAATTGTCAGTCAGACCAGTGATGGCTGACTGAAGGGTTGTTTGCTAAAAGCTCTGTAACCTTAAGCAATGTTATAAGAAGGCATTCACAAGACACAGTTAAAGAATATGAAGGTCTAGTTTTTAATATTAAATGAAAACAACCATAAATATTGCCCCTTACCTCCTTTCCTAATTAGTTCCTAAAATATCTGTATACAAATTAGATAATAGATTTATGTATTCTAAAGGTTGTTCACTTCTGAGAGAGCTTGTACTATTTTAAATTAATTTAAATTAAACTATAAAAATAATGTGTAGCCCTGGATTGCTTAGAATGCATCTGTGATTACTTTAAATTTTAAAATAGTTTGACATTTACTCAGGAGGTAAAAATTACTTTGAGAAATAATTCCTTTGAAAATGATAAGTTTGTGTATTTGTTTGAAGTAATGGTTAACATTCAGAGGGAAGAGGTTGACTGTTGAGAAGTAGATCTCATTTTCTAGGCCTTTTTAAAATATTCAAGTTCGTTTCAAATATACATGTTTCTGAAAAATACACGTTTGCATACATGAATCATTAATACTCTGTACTAAATGTTCTATGTTTCTCTAGACCTTCAGGCATGAGCTCAGAAGCATATTTCTGCTTGTCGACCAGTTCAATCAAATACTACCAAGAACTTCATCAGTGTAAGAGAAGCAGCATTTAAACAATGAATTGAATTTGTTGTGCAGTTTTGACCATTTTACAAAACTAGGAAAAGTAATACAAAATATCATAACATAAAAAATAAAATAATAACGGAATCAAGGGGTAGTTATACCATGAAATATCATGAAGTATCACGATTATGATATCTGAGAATATGTGCTAACTTTGGAAAATACTCATGATGTTTTCATTTGTTTTTGAAACAGTATCTTACTGTGTAGCCCACATTAGCCTTAAAGTTTCAGAGGTTCTTTTGCCATCAGCTCTCAAGTACTGGAATTTTAGGCATGAGTTTCATGGCCTATAGGCATATTTCAAATGAAGAAAGAAGAACTGAGCTTTATGCTCACCTGGCTTTCGTCATGTGTACCAGCATTTCTTTCTCTTCTGGGAGGTTGTATGAATTCCTTTCCTGGTGTGGATTCAGCATCTCAGCAGCAGGTGTAGTGATATATCTGAAAGGCTCTGGAAATGGTAACTTCTGGTCCAATCTTGCCTATAACTGACCTTTCACATAAGATTGCAAGAATAAAAATGGCTTTGCCAGGAGTAATTACAATGCCAAATTCATTGAAAGCATGCAGGTGTAACGGGTTACTTCTCACAGTAAGCATCTTAGAAAAATAAGAAGCAAACTAAAATATCTAGAAGAGGAAATAAGATTAATAATCAATTAACTTCACAATTATAAAGGTCACTTGGGAGACAAGGACCCATACAATCAGAACCAGAGGCATTGTTTGACTTTAAAATTAACACAAAGTGGTTGAGGTGACCTATGATCTTTCCAAAGAAGGGAAGATTAGAGTATGAATATGGAAAAAAGTTTCAAATGGGCTCATGACCCTCAACATGGGTTCCTGGAAGACAGAACTTTTAAAACTTAGATTTTAAATCAAATATCTACATATAAGCATATTGGAAAATTGTAAATTTATTAACCACTGTCTATCCAAGGAAAGATACTGCTGTGTATATAATAGCATATTATTTACCACACAAATTTGATGGAATAGCTTTCACTTTCTATTTATTCTTAACTTCATAAATGTCCTTTTAATTTTACATGTAACTATGAAAACTCGTGTTTACTGAGCACAGTGCTAAGTCTTTTGTCTGCTTTTTCTATTTAACCTCATCATTGCCATGATTTTCTCCATTTCAGCGCCTACCATTGATGAAATCCTATCAAGGATGAAGATCAAACTTTAACTTTAACTTTCTACTTATTCTTAACTTTATTAATGTCCATTTAAATTTCATATTTAACTAGGAAGACTAGCATTTATTGAGCATAGTGCTAAGTTTGTTGTGTGTCTTCTATTTGACTCCATTATTACTTATGGGTCTTTTTTTTTTTCCATTTCAGTGCCTTTCGTGCTGTCTGTGATCCTCCAAAGTGCAGCATCACAGAAGCCTAGAAGTAAGCCCTCTAGGAGCACTCTGTAACCTACATACATGTTTATCCCCTTTAGGTGCCTTCATATGACTGTCTATATCCAAGGTGATGCCTTAAAGAGCATCAGTGCTGTTTCTGCCAACAACAATACAAGGGAAACCAAGTCAAGGATCTGGGTCAGAAGCCAAATGCTCTCATATGGTAGTTATTTAGTTGGTAAACACACGTTTGAGACAGAAATGTTACTGCTAGTTACTTTGTCTGCTCAACCTCCCTCTGTCCCTCCGTCCCCCCCCCCCCCCCCCCCGTTTAGTAGGTTCAGGTACTGTATGCACATATGGAGGCCAGAGGTCAACCAAGACTGTCATTCCTGAGCTTTATCCTTCTTGATTTTTTTGAGGCAGAGTTTTTCACTGACCTGAAATTCACAGACTAAGCTTCACTGGTTAACTAGGGAACCTCAAGGAATTCATCTGTCTCTGCTTTCCCACTGCTGGGATTAAAAGTGGCTACTCTATGACCTGGTTTTAATGTGAAGATCAAACTCACATTCCTCATGCTTACTTGGCAAGCATTTTGCTAGCTAAGCCATATCTCCAATGGCCCCCTGTACTGTGTTCTATTCCTGGGCTTGAAGTAACTTCATCAGAAGAGTCTTAGAGTATGTCTCAGGTAAACACTTGTCTGCATCTATCTCTATAGGTAATCAGGAATTAGAAACAGGGAGAAGTAGCTAATCCCCTACTTACTCTTTGTTGTGTTCACCTGTCTTTTCTCTAGAAACAGAAGCTGGCCCCTAGGTAACATTGGCTCTTCCACTGATGGTCTCCCTTCATTCTGCTAATTCCTTCTGGCCACATCTTCATCTCAGGAAGAAAGTTAGCTTTGTATTTGTATGACTAGGTAGATCATTGGGAGTTTTTTGTAGACATCTCCTCAAGGGTAAACTCAGCTATCCAGGACTGATGACATATTCGTTGCCTATAGCTTTGAACTTGAAGTGATATAGGTGTTGAGGGTTGCAATAATTTCTGCTGGTTCTGTTTTATTTTTTACTCATAATATCTATGAGAATCATAGTTCATAGTGTGAGATTTGGTCTCCTCATTTTAGCTCTTGTTTTCTCTGAGAGACCTCTCTAGGTCAGTCTTATCACTTCTGATGTCCTTAGACTTCCAGGTTCTTCTCACAAACAGCTGTTTCTTCATTTGTCTTCTAACCCACGACCATCTCTAATTGGTATCTAATTCAGTTTCTTAGCTTTCTTTCATTGCAATTTTTTTTCTTGCCTGCTCCCTGAGCCTCTGAAACTTGCAGCTGTGGATCACCTCCACTTCTTGATTCTTCCTTCACAAGGATAGAAAGACTTCATCTTCCATTCATCTATGCCAATACCCAGTTCGTCTCTCTGCAGACTTTCTCCATGTTCCATGAACTAACAATTTTCCCAGCTCCAACCAAAGCATGAAAGTTTTAGTTAGCGAGAAGGGAGGATGGAGTTTCAAAATGTGGAAGAAGGGACAGGAGATGGCTTGGCGAGGAAAGTGCCTGCTGTATAAGCATGTATACCTGACTTCAGATCCTCAGTACCTTTATATAAGGTAGATGCTGTTGTGGGGATAAGGCAGAGACAGGAAGATCACAGGGATCACTTGCCATCTGGTCTAGTCAAAGTGACAAGTTCCAGGTTAGGTAAGAGAGTATTTCTCTCAATAAATAGAGAAACAAGTAAAGTGAAAAACTGATTGATGAAGACATCCCGTTGTCAATCTCCAGCCTGCATATGCACCTGCATAGAAAGCATGTGCTACACTACACACACATACCCACGTGCACTTGCATACACACACACATTCACACACATACCTACACACATACATACACTTACACACATACTCACACATAGTCACATACACATACACATATACACACATACTCATACACATACAAACATACCTACACACATAATACACTCACACACTCACATACACATACACACATACATACACTTACACACATAGACACGCTCACATGAACATACACACACAGACACACACACATGCATACACACACACACACACACACACACACACACACACACACACAAACACAGTAGAAGCAGTACCAGATAGAATCTCTGTGTATGACAGTCATCTGGAGACTGTTTCCCACTGACAAGAGGAACCAGAAGCTTAGCCAGCCAATGAAAGGTGAGAGGAGGAGGAGATAAGCCAGAATAAGCAAGCCTTTATTGCAGTTAAAGTAAAAAACCTTTAGATGTATTCTGGGAATCATATTTTAACTTGTAGAAGGCAATCTACATCTATTCATTCAGCTCACAAGCATCTTTCCTGTGATAATTCTCTTGCTAAGTACGGTGGATATGAATATGCATTAGGAATAGACCTTGTCTTCAAGAAGCTGGGTATTCAGTCAGGAGGCTCAACTCTCACAAGAGACGTTCGACACTTGTGCCAAATTGAAACTATGTGGTCTATATAAATATTATAGCTTTTTATTATATTTAGAATCCCCAAGTGTGTGACATGTGGCACAAAATAAATATAAAAAGCAAAGATGCAAATGTGAAGCATATTATATAATTAGAGCCCAATTTGATGTTGTAAAACAGGATGGTGCCATAACATTGTGGACATATTCTAAGTGGAAGAGATTAAGAACTGGAAATCCCCAGGACACTCTGGATGCAGTGTGTCAAAGTTACCTACCTGAACAAAGCTGAATGACCTTCCTTTAGGAATCTTACTCACCTAAATCAATGGTATAGGCAAATTAGTTTAATATGCTACAAAAAAAAGTGCAAGGAGAATCATTTTGTAATTACTTTGACTCATTATTTTAACATCAGAAGAGAAAAAAAAAGCAAGATTTTAGAGACACCAGAAAGCTGCTTTCATTGACTATGCATGGTGGAGCATCCCATGGGTCCACTTTAAGAGGGAAATTATCCCTGCCCTTGATAGCTTTCAGACAAACAGAAAATTGCAAGATGAGAGGCCGAAGACACTGGACCCTCTGGGTGGAAACGTCTAAAGAACAAATGAGAAATTGGGGAGATATAATATACTGTAGCAGAAGGGGGTATGAATGTGAGACATAACTCAAAGAAAAAGAGAGACCTGAGGAGAGAAAACTCATTCTTGTCAAATAGATCTTCTTTAGAGATACAGCCTTCATGTTGAAATAAGTGAAGCAACGCAAGACAGCCCCTATGGTTTGAAGGACGGTTGACAGGTATAAAAAGCAAAGGAAGTATGGCAAGGTAGTGCAACCAGAGTGACATACACAGAGAAACAGCAGTCAGGCAGGCTGGATTGAAGAATATGCCTCTACTTCTCCACTAAGACGGGTTTTCTAGTTTTCCAGGGTTGGCAGAGTACTACTGACTTTTGTTTTGAATTGCAGCTGTTATTTCACTCGATGTGGTTATCTCACAAAGGTAGAATGAAGCATCGGTGGGCTCCAAACTCATAACCGGGGCTTAGGAGTTCTAAGACCTTGGGTAGCTTACTCAAGAACTTTAAACGATGTTTGTCCCATCTCTAAATAACAGGCCTGTGAAATACGTTGTATGTCAAGTGCATAGAACACAGTTAACCAATATGCATAGCTATAGGGTCTATACACTTCATGGATCTTCAATTACAAGTTGGGGGATTTTGCAAAGAAGAAGTCAAGATATTGCCCAGAACCAAAAATTAAGTTGTGTTGCAATATCTACATCTTCAGAGGCATGTCATACCTGAAATTCCCCGATGAAACCCATCATGTTAGGGAAGACTGCATTCAGACTCTAACACAACTTTATTTGTTTAATATTTTTCTTAGCCTACTTAGCACACGCTCACTATTTGAATATGGATATCTTGATCCACTCTTCTTTTATATTTCACTTTGTAAAAACTCAGCCCCTGGAGTACTCACAGCAATCAGGAAAAGAGCAGCAAATCAGTTCAATGTCTCTTCTGGGACCATGTAGTTCTTTGGAATCTGATGAATGGCATGGCCTCATGCCCATAAAAGTGAACACATGCATACACAATTAAACGATCTCACCGATCTCTTTGGAGCTCTAGCACAGCTTTCCAGACTAAGTACTGATATTTAATGCCTAAGTGTACATTTTCAGTGCTTGCCCTAACTCTCTAACACAACACAGAAAATTTCCAGCAAACCAATTGTCTATTCCCAAGAAAAATCAGAAAGCTTTGGTTTGAGGTCATGTGTCCTGAATAAGTGTGGGAGACATAACAACTTTCCCCAAAGGTATGTGGTTATGGGTAGACTTGAAGGACAATCTCTATGCTTTTACCTTCCACGGGGCTTCTCAGAAGGAATTTGCCTAAAAATTCCCGTGGATGTTTCCTCGCTTCTCCTTTACTAAGAAAGGCCCCACCTCAAGTTTTAGCAAACTCTGTGTGGTTTATTGCTCTAAGAAAAAATTTAAGTGCCAAGTAAAGAGAAACTTTCCCCAGATGATAATTGAGTTTCCCAAATCCTAGAACCAAGATCCCTCCAGATGAGCAACCATTTCAATAGGGTTGAAACATCTGAAGTTTTTGTGTAAAATTTTGAAGTATCCCATTCATTGGCAATTGTCAAAGTAGCCCAGGAAAACAGAGGAAAGAGAATGCTAGCAAGAGCAATAGAAAGGTGGAAATTGCTTTTTATTTTACACATTCTTGTGTCTGTGAGTTGGTTGTTGTAGATATGTATGTGATGTCCATGTGTATGTGTTGTGAGTGTGGTTTATGTGTTTGTGTGATGAGTGTGGTTTATGTGTTTGTGTGGTATATAGATATGTATGTGGTGTGAATGTGATGTGTGTGTGTGTGTGTGTGTGTGTGTGTGTGTGTGTGTGTGTGTGTATGGTGACTGACTGTGTGTGGGATGTTTATGTTTATGTGTGCATGTGTTTGTGGTGTATATGTACGAGATATCCATATATTGGGTATGTGTATGATTTATACATATGTGAGTATGTATGTGATACATTTTATATTCTATGTTATTCAAGAAGGTATTAAAACCTAATCTTAACAATTGCTATTAACTATTCATATTAATTACTGTCAATGGTCATTTTATTTAATTCAGTAAATGGTTTATTATTTCCACATGATGGATATGAAAAATAATTGATAGAATCTAGGCAAGTATGGCAGCTCACACCTTTAATTCTAGCACTTGGGAGTCAGAGATATGTGGATTTCTGAATTTGAGATGAGCCTGGTCTACAGAGTGAGTTCTAGGACAGCCAGGTCTACATAGAGAAGCCCTGTCTCAGAAAAACAAACAAACAAACAAAGAAAAAAAATGATAGATTCTATATATTTGGTTGTGAGCCTAGCCTTTAACGGCTGAGCCATCTCTCCAGCCCAAATGATAGATTCTAAACAAAGTAATTTTACCTTTAAGTAATGTAGGGAGTGAATTTGAATATTGTTTTTCTTTTTTTTTCAGGAAATGAATTTTTTCACTTTTAATAATTGTTAGAACTTAGCATCTATACTGTTTATACATTAAGAACTAATAATATTATTGATATCTCAAACTGGAAATATGTATTCTCATGTTTACTAATTTAGAAAATAAAAATTAAATATTTTCTGTATGTATACATACTGTGCATGTTGAGTTATATGAAACAAGGAGATTGAGATTTTCATGTAATTAACTTCATTGGGCTAGCAGTCTGTGAAGAAATTGAAACATGAGTCCAAAAATGTGAAAGGAATATGAAATAATTGAATTTATTTAATTACAAATGTCTATTTGGCTGTGTTAGCAAGTTTTAAGGTATTATGGAATTTAGATCCTGTTGGATTTATTGAAAGTGTGATATAACCAACCATTTATATAAAAACATGCCAGAATGATACCCTTTCAAAATGTTCAAAATGATGGGAGCTTAAGATGCCAATATTTCTTCACATTATTTTCAATCTGGTGTAAATAAGACACCCTTTAGATCAAGGCTCTCTGTGTGTGCAGTCTGAAATCAATACCTACTGACAGCCGGGACATGAAAAAACTTCATAATTGCTTACACTTATGTTTCTTATTGATATCTGATCTTATTGCATGTCTTCTTCCCCTGTGTCTACAAGCTTTTTCCTTCCATGTAACATGATATTCAAATATTATAGATGAATTTATAGGCAATTTTATTTGTCTAGATTTTAGTCAATAATAGTAATAGACTTAGGAAATAACTTTGGGCCCCAGGCTCAGAAAGTTGGTACTTTTAGAAGTGAGAATCTTTGATCAATAATATAAAATAATCAGGCTGGAAAATGTCTCAGTGGGTAAAAACACTCGCAGCACAACCATGGATATATTTGTTCAGATATCTAGCACTCGCAGAAGAGTTAGGTATAACCACAAATAGTGCTTGTAACCCTGGCACTGAGTAGTGGTAGATACATAGTTGGGTCTTGCTGGCCAGCCAGCTGCAGGTGCAGTAAAAGAGTCTGTCTCAAGGAACCAAGTCAGGGAGTGATGGGGCATTAGAAGTCTTCTTCTGGCCTCCTCATATGCATGCATGGATGCACACACATGCATAGCACGTATACATATACACATGCTCAGAACAGATATTCGTTTATTTTGCACCACTGGAAGCAACATATGAGTGAGTAGTTTACTTCAGCTAAGCATGTCCTATCATAAGGGGCATCCTAGAAGCTGCAGAAGATGCACTAGCAAGAGCATCACAGTTCTGCCCAGAGAGCCTTCAGAGTGTGGATAGTGCTGTGGGAATGGAGGATATCCCACAAGGAGACGAGTTCCTTCACAACCATCTCCTCTTTAAAAAGGCAAGGGAAGACAGTGTGGGACTCTACATGGATATGCAGGCAATGGGCATCCAGAAGTGTAGAGAACTTGCTTTAGGAAGAATAATTAGAAACATAAAGGTCAGAGGAATGAATTATCACTAAAGTATAATTATCAATAAAGATGTCCCATCCTCTACTCATTTTAGTAAAGGTTTCATGTTTATTTCTGTGTTTGGCTTATTTCTGTGGTTCCATTTGTTTCTGCTTTGCAAATTGCAAGGTTGCAAACCATTAGTGGGCTGTGAAATCAATTTGGTGTAGCCTAACAGCCATTCAAAGATATCTAAGAGTAGAACAGAATAAAATATTACTAATGTAGGTGACTAAATTAGGAAGTAGAACAAAATAGAAAATTACTAATGTATACCGCAGAAAGTAGGGACTATTTTGTGAAAGTTTTATTCAGGTGTTTTCTAGCTTGAACATGAAATGTCCCACACAGCTTCTTGTATTTGAGCAGTTCATCTCCAGTTTGTGGCATTGTTTCAGGAGGTTGTGAAAACTTTTGGACATGGTACTAAGCAAGAAGACACCGGAAATACAGGGACAGTGTTGATGAATTAAATCCTAGCCTCGGTTCATGTGTGAGATCTGTGCTTCTCAATAGTTACTCAAAGGTATGGGTAAACAGCCTAACACTTGGTTGTCATGCCTTCTTTGCTATGATAAACCTTATCTTCAAACTCTTGGTCAGAATAAACCCTTCCTCATTTAATGTTTTCTGGTAGTTATTTAGTCTCAGTGTGAAATGGAATGACAATAAGGTGTGTGTGTGTGTGTGTGTGTGTGTGTGTGTGTGTGTGTGTGTGTGTGTAAAAACGTTTATTCGAAGCGAATGAGCAAAGTTCTTTGAAGGAGTGAAGAAATTTAGCACAGTAGTGTTAAATGTAGGAAACATGCAAGGGCTTCTGAAACGCAGATTCTTAAAAGGGCATTCAAAGTCGGCCTCAAGCCTTGTACCTGTGGAAAACACTTGGCAGCACATGGTCCTGGGCAAATAAGAAGTCATCCTGTATGCATAATTAGTGAAAGCCCAGGAAACTGGAAAAGGGGCTTTGGCTGGGCATTGCTTCCAAAGGAGGCCTCACTTTGAAAGAAGTTAGAAAGACTGCAGTCTAGGTGGGCAGAGTCTAGATTTGACTGAGGTCACAGAAGGGACTGTGAGGACACATGCAGACAGAGCCTTGCTGAGGTGCATGGCTCCAGAGAACTTGTGAGAGTACCCTGGGTAAGGGTGTGGTCAAGGATGGAGAGAGAGCCTGTGAGCTCTGAGTTACTGTGATAAACCTCGAGACAACCCCCTATTTAAGGATGTGGGGAGAAGAGAGAGAGAGGCTCCCACTCAAGAGACAACAAAGTGCAAAGTGGCATGTGCCATTTGCTGGAGCCAAGGCCTTACTGACTGAAAGGTAGACCTCAAGCAGAACTATGCAAGACAGCCTGCCCAAGAATGGCCTTGGCCCTGAGTCAGTAAAAAGTGGGCAGATAGAAGTCTCAGCACATAAACTGAGAGGTGGAGTCTGAGAGAGAGAGAGAGAGACTCTTACCAGGAGCCAGCACAAGAAAGCCAAGAAAAGAAGCACTTACTTACAGCTGGCTGGACATATATAAGTAAGCTCGGGCTGGAAAGAAAGTTCTTGAAAACTGGACACTGAGAGGTCTGTGGCTGACTAGTGCCATAGCAGCAGAAGCAGAGCAACTGAGGCAGACCAGCAGACAATGATGGCTGTAGTCTTTGAGCATGAAGAGGCTGAGAAGACCATGAAGGCAGGCGGGAGTTCAAGCCCTGCCATGAGGGTGAGGTATAGGGCTGCAGCCAATGTGCAAGTGAGGGAAATATGAGGCATGAGAGCTCAGTGAAGAGACTATGGCCTCAAGTGAGAGACAGCAACTTCCAAGTAAAGTTGTCATAACAATGCTAGAGCCAGGTTTCCACTGAGTGATTGTTGCCTACAGACAGACTATAAACCAAGTTGCCTCCATGGACCCATAGCTTGGTATCCTTTCAAAAGGGTTAGGGTTGGTACTTAGGTAATAGGTGTTTAGGTATTAATAAAATTTTCATTTACATTTAAACCTGATGGAAAGAAGTTGGGGTAGATACTTGCAGGCTACGTTTTGCTTTTGCTCTCTGGATATGAGATATCAAGTTAACCAAACAAATGAAAAGAGGAAGTGCAGGGAACAGAGGAGATATTTATGATGGGGTTGAGACAAGTCACAAGCAGAGACATTGAATGGCTGCCCCAAGGAGAGATGTTTCATCTGGATGCTTAAATTGGAGCTAAAATAACGAGAAATATGCTATACAGGTCTGTATCTATGAATTTCCCGAATATTAGCTATGATGTCTTATCTCAGTTGACAACTTGACCATATCTGGAATCAACTAAACCCCAAGCTTCTGAGCACTCTTGCAAGGGACACTTTTTTTTTCTTTTAGTCTTATATTTTATTTTTGAACCAAGACATTTTTATATTGAGAAAAAAATTTATGTGACAATAAAAAAGTAAATATTCTTGTGTTGCCTTTTACTCATTTGTATCTAGACATTTCTCCCAGATTCTCTCTAAAAAATGGAAGTTGTATTCTTCAGTAGAAGCGTCCATCAGCTGAAGTAATTGGAAAAATTCATATTTTTTCCATTGCTGAAAAGATTGAGTTGAAAGTTCATGACTCTGTCATTAACTTCAGCTAATATGTTTGCTTATGCTTGACCTATTTAAATCTGTTTATTTATTTATTTATTTGTTTGTTTGTTTGTTTATCATTTTACATCATGGCAGTCAGGATGCAAGGGATATTCTTTTTTATAGTAATTTTTTAACGCATTCATTTATTAATTCAAGTTTTATCACAGCCCCCTCTCCCCTCCCTTCCTGGTCTCACCCTGCCACTCTCTTCCCCCTTACCATCCTCTCGTTCTCCTCAGGTGTGGGTGGGCCCACACATATCTAGCCCCATCAGTTCATCAGACATATGAGGGTTAAGAGCTTCCTCTTACTCTGGGGTCCAAACTGACAACCCAGGAAAGGTAAATTGTCCCTCTAACAGGCAACAGAGTCCATGACTGAGATGCCCCTGTACTTGCTAAGAGATCTGTATGAAGACTAAGTTGCCATATATATATATATATATATATATATATATATATATATATATATATACATACAGGGGTGGCTAGATCTAGTGTAAACTTTACTTCTTCTTTTGGTTAGTGTTTCAGTCTCTGTAAGCCTCTTGGACAATCCAAATCACAGTCTGTAAATCACTCTAATAAATTCATACATACACACATATAACATTCACATATATATGTATATATATATATGATATTTTAAGGATTTCTATAGATTATATACTGAGGCTTCTATCTTTCAGTATATAATCAAATCAGTAAGGCTGTCATGAAGCCATCAAGTTCTGATAAGCACCTGAGTTTAAAAATGTCACTGTCAACAGAGCATTTTTTCTTTTCCTTTTGTTTTTTTTAAAATAATTTATTTTTTATTTCTTCAAGTTACATCTCAATCACCCTGCCACTCTCTTCCCCCTTACCTTCCTCTCCTCCTCCTAACCTCCATACTCCCCCCTCCAGTCCCACCCTTCCACCCTCCTCCCCCTCAACCTAACATCCTTTTTTTTTCTTTTTTTCTTTCTTTTTTTTTTTTAGTTTAAGGTATTTCTTTCCCCCCCCCCCAAGGTATTGTACCTAGTAATGTTTAAAAATGAAATGTAAAGTTTCGGCCTCTTGCTACCAACCATCATAAACTGTTTAGGATAATTAAGAAATGGAAACTAATAGTCATGCAAGCATGTCATTTTGTTAGTTACTATGACAGTCTATCACAGTTATTTTCTAAGCTACTCAGAAATCAAGATGTTAAGAGACAAGCAACATTTGCTTATCTAAATATACGGGATAGGGCATCTTCAAAAACCTCAAGAGATCTGCAGAATATGGCATTCAAAGATGTTTTCTTAACTTAAGATTTTTTGATATCGAGACATCTCAGCTCCTGACAGCACCCCATATTCTACTCTAAGCAGAAGATGAGCATCGAAGAATCTCCAGTGGGAGATGGTTGAATTGGTGGTAAGCCTTTCTCTTGGCAAGAAAAACCCCTTGCTTCAACTGTAGACAGACTTCTGTCCACAAAGGACAAAACTTGGAAGCAGGTAAGTCGACAGCCTAGCTCTGCCAAGACAGGGTAGGTAAGTCCTTCATAATCCCTGCTCTACAACAAATGTCTGTCAGAGAAACAGGACCCAAAGGCTGAAGACTGACGCAGGAATGTATGGAGAGAAAATGGGAACTGTCCAGGCAGTCACTGGTATGTCTTTTCTTAGTTTTGGAAGCTGCAGGCCCTGCACTTCCTATATAAGCAGATATATTTATCCCTCTCAGGTCTCTGAGGTGGTTGAAGAATAGATAGCTAGAGTTGCATAGTTAAATTTTGAGTTGTTTAGGAATCAAGAGGGTGTTCTTGATGTAAGAAGATATTTTTAAAATTGTGAGACAAGTTAGTATGAAAGCTGAGTTAGATATAGAACTTGAAACTCATGGAGATGGTTAGATAGTAGAATGTTAAAGTCAGGTGCCAAATACATATGGACTGGACATTGGGAATGTATGCTAAGCCATATAACTCTCATAATTGTGGCCTATTTATTTCTGTTGTTTTGTATTATATTTATAGTTATAAGAGAAAGAACCATTTGTTGGAGAGAATTCTTTCTTCATTGAATATAATCTAACCCAGAAAACTCACGTAGGTGAGCTCTCTCCAGATCAGTGGAAGACAAGTTGCATCAAGGCTCCCTAGCACTCACTAGTGTTACCTTAACAGGGGGCAAGAGCAAGGAGCAAGCAGCAAGCAGACAGACACATTTTCTTTTCACCTGGGAGCATAACCATGATTCACTGAGCACCCATACCCTAGGAAGGAGGCAGCGATGACTAGACATTTTCTCTGTTTACCAACCCGACAAACTTGTGAAGTCTTGGGAAGTTGTGGAGATTGCACAGGCTGTCACAGAAAGACCCTTGGCAGGGATGGCAGAGTCAAGTTGAATCTGATATCTAAGGAATAGACATCTGTGTTGGTTTGAATTTGAAATGTGTCCCATAGGACCATGTGATGACGACTTGGTCCTCAGATTGCAGTGTAATTTTAGGAGGTTCTAGAAACACCAGAAGGTAGTGCCTGCTGCAAAGTAGGTCAATGGAAGTTTGTCTTCCTCAACTATGATTGTCCCCTATCCCTCTCTCTCTCTCTCTCTCTCTCTCTCTCTCTCTCTCTCTCTGTTTCCTGTCATTTATTTGTAGCACCCTTCTCTTGTCCACGTTTTCACCGGTGTACCTCACTGTGAGTCCAAATATATACTGATATGTCTATGGGTTGGAATCTTTGAAAATGTGAACAACCTTTAGGTTGTTTCAAAATAGCAACAAGCAAAATAACTGGTAAAACTTCACTGATATACTAGAGAACATTCTAGAAATATGGCCGCCTTCCAGTCCCTTTTATGGGAAAGTAAGAGTATTGTACAGTATCTAAGTATCCCACAGTCCAGAGTTACGAGTATAATGAAATAAATTTGATTTATACTGTGTAATTAGATGTCTTACAGCTAGTTCATCCTGGTTAGGGGGCTTAAATTGTATCCATTGAACTAACGTGATGTTCTGTGTTGAAATTTTCATTCATTATAAGTACCGCTCTTGTGCATACACTGATATATCCCTGAGAATCAATTCAAGAGTTTCTTTTCTATAATCCATCAGTTACTTTGGACAGTGTACATAAAAATAATGACACAGCAAAGAAAAACAAAGTAAATAAAATGTGTGTGTTGCAAATCACAGGCATTCAGAGGGCACCCTCTTTGGGAATTATTTAGACTCCACTAGCTACCATTTTCATGTTAGGTCAGTTTCCCTCATGAAACTGTGTGCAACAAGTAGACCTTGTGAAGTCTGAGGGCCCTCTGTTGGGTAGCCTTTCTCTTGTTTGCAGACTAATGCTTAGGGCCTTCATTATCATCTTTAAAAAATAGTAGATCACATTGGAAATATCTGTGAAAGATCTTGATTATATTAATTGTGGCAGGATGCATCTCATTTGTGGTCAGGATCATTTCAGGGCAACAGATCCTAGACTATACGAAAAGAAAAAGTGAGCTGAGCACTAGCAAGCATGGCTCTCCCCCGCTCCTGAGGGTGAGTGACACATTGTCACCTGCTTCAATTTCTCACTGACTTTCTCATCACCCAAGCACTGTCCCCTTGATCTGTGAGCCAAAACAGACCTTTGTACCTTAAACTGCGTTTCATCATTTTATCACAATGACAGGAAAGAAAACTAAGACATGGGGCATTTCCTTCCTGATTATTTCTTCCAAAAGCAGCAATCTAGTGTGGGACAGAAGACTTAGCATTTCCTTCTTTGATTCTGTTGCCACCATTTAGAGTTCCAACACCACTCTCCAAGTACATTTTTGGAACTATTCCTACCTAATCATATAGTTTCCATGGCTACTCTAAGACATCATCCTTAATTGGGTGACTTACAGCAGAACAGCTAAGTTCTGAATATATGTCTGGATGCCAATCATTTGAACTAGAAATATCTGCATAGACACGTGCTCCATGTCTCTGTGTAGATGTTGTTCCTGCCTCTTCCTGTTTTGTTGGATGTTTCTTTGCTTAGGTTTTCTGTCTGGATTAATTCAAATATTATCATGTTCACATAGCCTGCTTTCTGTATTCTGTTTTGTGTTCTTTCTTTCTTACTTTCTGTTTATTAATTACTTCAAGTTACATCTCCATCACATTGCCCTCCTTCCACCCCTCCCAGTTTCACCCTCTCACCCTCGCCCACCCATCCCACTCCTCTGATGTGGAGTGTCCCTACAAATCAGCCCCTCTCAGTTCAACAGTCCTATGAGGGCTAAGAGCTTCCTCTTGCACTGGGGGCTTACATGGTAGCACCCCTAGGGCAAATTGTCCCATTAATAGGTAACAAAGTCTATGTTCCTGATCCTTTTGATGTGTTGGTTGTAGGATAGTTATCCTGTACTATATGGCTAAAATCCAATTATAAGTGAGTATATGCCATGTGCATCTTTCTGGGTCTTGGTTAGCTCATTTGGCTGTGAATTGCATGATTTCCTTGTTTCTGATAGCTGTGTTTTTCCTCTAAAGATATTTATACTTTTGTTTGAGAACCCCCCTAAAATGTTCCAGGATGATCTAATTCTTAAATTATTAATGTAATGAATTATTTATTGACCAATTTATAAACAAGGCAATATTATAGATAGCAAGAATTTCACATGTATATCTTCTTTAAGGTAAGATGTTCAGCCAACATGAACATGATCAAATACAGATATATTCCCAGTCACCAGGATCCTCTCAATTCTGTGGCAACAGAAATGAAAAGGGGGGTGGATCCCCACATGGCACGTCCCAAGCTGTTGAGTATAGAGACATCTCATCCAAAGAGTTTCTTGGGTCTTACCAAGAAGAATCAGTTTATCTTAGATTAGAACAAATGAGATAGGCTTAACATAAAGCAATGTATGCTTTAAAAATCTGTTATTGTTCATAAATTGTGTAAATAACAATTGTACAGTCTATGGAATCAGACAGTTACATGTACGTATACAAGAGACTCAGATTCTAATGAACTGTAATTATATTAATTGCACAACATTACTGTTAAACTTTTAGAAATAGCCTTTAATAGTTCTCTCTACTAGAAGTGTCCAAAATAGGTTCCAAAGTAATAAATTATTACACTGCCCAAATGCTGGAAATTACCACTATACAGAGAAAGCATTGTTCATAGGCAATGAAACTGCTGCTTGCAATTATGCTTCTAAAGAGTTTCTAAGTGTATGTTTGTGATTTCAGAATATCTCAGTCACAGAAACCTAGAACCAGTGCAGTTGCATTGCATGCCATGTTCACCCTGAATTTCATCTGCCTTCACTAATCTGTGCTTCACTGAGGATGGACACATTGTATGTCCATCAGTATAATGGAAAGACTGATTTGTTCTTCATCTGTTTGAAATCCCACCTTCTAGCAAACTCTACTAACCCACTGCACTCCACTATCATACAAAGATGTAATGATACCATGCTCTGTACTAGGCCACTAATCTGGTGACCTAGTTTGAAATAGAATCTCATAGCTTTATAGACTTATCACCTGTGAGCTTTGTAAATGATCTTGGAATTGGATTGTTAAAATTCCTTTGCACTCTTCACTTATAAAACCTTAAAATGTTTTTGTTGTTCTTGCTGTCTTTATTCTTCTATATGCATTTAAGAATAAACTGATTAAACTTTATAAAATTCTCTTAGTAGTGTTTTGTATGTTTTTTATATTTCTTCCATAAAAAGGAAATTCTGATTTTATTTTTCAGAAAAGTAAATAGGTTATGTAAATTGCAAAAGAAAACTGAGCTCATGTACCAAAGCCAGACTCTATTCAGACACGTTACTTGACAAGTAAATGACCCTCCAGAAAAGGACTCATAAGACATGTCTGGAATTTCACATGGTAATGATGGGTGGAATTTTGCTTGTCATAGGTACAGTATATTGTTCCTTCTTTCTTGGGCATTTCGTAATCAATATGACTTGTGGAGAACCCCAGCCGCACCTGCTTTTTTAATAATTATTATTACGACTTGATTTGTCCCAGTATAATTGAATAACTTTAAATGTTTGTGTAGGTGTGTCATGTTATTCTTTCCATATAGCAGTACATCTATTTGTTCTTGTTACAAAGGTTTCCTGTTTTAATTGCCACAGTGTGATGTTACAGTCCTCTGTATATTGAGGAATGCTAACCCCACGACTTCTTTTCTCAAAACTTGGGTGAACTTCTGATTTTTCAAAGACAAATTCCAAAATGATTTTTACATTTATTTGAAAATATGACCTTCATATTGATACCATAGTAAATAATCTAATGCATTGGGCAATTGTCCATTGTATAATATTTCAAGTAGGGTAAGTGATCTCCATTTACTAATCATAGTGCACTATGACAATAAGCTTTTATTCTTCTGAGTACAAGTTCCACACAATGTCAATGTTTATTTCTTGGTGTGAAAAATATTTATTACTCCATATGTTCTCCTGTTAATGATTTTTTTCCTGAGGTAACTCAGAATTGACAAAAGTATTTCCACTAATGTTTTAATGGGAATACATCCAGAATTTAACCAACATCTGTAGGCTTTGTAGTAAATTTCAGACCTTTCTATCACATCAAGAGTCAGTTCTTCAACATTTAGCATGGATAATTTTATGAGTTATAAGTGTTAGATTTTATTAAATGGATTGCAGAATTCTTTGTGAGGATCATAGTTTTTTTTTCTCTTACCTATAGCACAATAAATTATTTTAATAGCTTTCTTAATGTTGAAACATCCCTCAATTCAACTCAATCTTATTAATATTTAATTTAGAACATTTACAACTGTATCAATGACAAGACAGAAAAGTATGCATTTTTAGCTGTCATGTGCTAACATAGTAAAAATGAATCTGTAGGCATTTTTCCATCTTTCCCACCAGATATTTAATATAGTACAGGAATTCTATGC
>CAJQZJ010009840.1:10025832-10038764 GCA_907164525.1 Lophiomys imhausi | reverse complement strand
TTGACTTTCCATATTTACTACTGCTTTGGACAAATTTTCAACTTCCACTGTAGTTTGACCCTTTTGCTTTCAAAATTTTCTTTAAAAAGATCCCATTAAACATAAGGGGTGGTTTTAGTGTTTTTGAAACAGTAAATAATAATCAATAGAATTCATTGCCTATTCACTATGTATCAGAAAAAATTTTATACACCTTGTATGTATTATCTTCATTCATTCTTCAATCCTCTGTAAGGATTGTTATGTTGTCCACTTTATGTATAAGGTTCTTGAGGACCAGAAAAGTGAGCCTGTCCAAAGTGTGCAAAGGCAACATGAAGTACAAAATGATTTCTACTCATCTGATTCAAAAGCCACAGTTTTAAACACTAAGTGATGACCTTAATTGTAGTTAATAAGCACATTTGATTTTAAACTCTCTTGCTTAGTTTAAAAAGTACATTAAATTTGCTGGTGGTAGCAAGGAATAAAGACATTGTCCCCAAAGGTGGGGTGCCAAATGTGATCCCCTGAATCCACAGACTGGAAGGGGAGAACTAGCCCTTGCAAATTGTCCTCTGACCTGGATATGCACACCATGGCATGTGAATATGCACAGTCACACACACCAGACACACACACATGCACATACACACACGTGCACATACCCACACACGGACTGAGAGAGTATAAATGAATAAAATGTAAAAACATTCTGTGTAGTTTGATAACAGGCCTGCACCATGATTTGATTTGACGGGTCATGAGCATAGCAAGCCGTATGTTGACATTTCAACTTACAAGTGAAGAATGCCCAGAAGGAAAGCCTCTTTTACATGTGGTATTGCACAAGATGGAGTAGGCTTTGCAAAGGCTTTAAACTTTGTTAGCATTTGCATTCTGTGGTTAACCTCAAAGATAAACACTGTGGTCACAAAAATGCAAGTATTTGACTTGTCGGGACAGCTATGATAAAGAGTAGGGCTCATACTATTAGATTATAGCAAATTTGTTAAATGAATTACAGCTATATGCCGCCTTGATATGGAAAGTGCTCATTTATATGCACTGGTGTTCCTCTACCACTCTAAGTAGGATCTAATAGAGCTAATGGCTTGGACTTAAATTAATGAAGCATACATGATGAGACTGGAATTTTATACATTCAATTCTACAACTATTTGTCAATATTTGCTGGGGATATTTGCACATACACTAGCCCTTTTTATATGCAGTAGTACCTAAAACATACTTAGCATTTAAAAAGTTGATAAGTTATGACTTGCTGAATTTATCTGGAAATTTCAACAAATAACTAATATTCTATTTGGGGTTCCTGGCTTTTACATATCAGTCATTTTTTAAAAATCATTAAGTTTATCTGTTCGCTCCAACACAGGCATCAACATATTTGCAAAATGTTGTTTTTGAGTACATGAAGATTCATTGATCACTCTAGGAAGTATTACGAGTGCTAACTAGCTCAGTGCTTTTTTGCAGTTGGTATATTGTTCAATTAGATCATTTAATTTAATTTAATTTATTTAGTTGTGAATTTTTGGTGTATGTATGTGGTGCATGTGTGTGTGTGTGTGTGTGTGTGTATGTATGTATGTGCATGTGTGTGCTTCAGCACACATCATCACAGATCAGAAGACAACTTTTAGGAATCCATTATCTTCCTACAGTATGGAACCCCTGGATCAGATTAACCTCAGCTCCTCGGGCTTGATGGTAAGCTCCGTTATCTGATGAGCCATCTCACCACCTCCAAACTGGATCTTGAGGAAAACTATATGAATGGGGAGAGCTTCATCATAGAGGAAGCCCCCATGATACAAAAACTATTATGTAGAGAATATAGTGATTCTCGAAGCTCTATAATTTGTACTCCAAACTTTAGAATATGCACCTTTCTTTCTTTCTTTCTTTCTTTCTTTCTTTCTTTCTTTCTATGAAACTGCCATTTCCATAACTCAGATTTCTACCAACAAGCTATTCAGGGAAATCTAGAATAAGAGACTGTAGAGATGAAAATGCGTAGGGTACCTAAATAATTTCAAGCAGACTTTGAGGTCAAGGAAGGAAGGTGGTTTGGACAAAGGCACGTAGCAGATTTTTGCCAAACCTGAGCTAGAACCTAAGTTGCTTCACCCATATTACATTACTCTTTAGTACAGCTCGAGTTAGCAACATTCAGTTTACCCAGTCCATACAGTTATAGAGGTAGGCATCTATCTATACAATGGATATTCTCTTGTACTGTTAGCTATTTGTACTATCACAAATCGCAATATGTTGTCTAAAAGAAATAAAATCCAGTGTGAATCTGGAATGTAAAATATATTGACATAGCATTTATTCTAATAACACTTTCAGTGATTTTTTTTTGTTTGTTTGTTTGTTTGTTTTTTGTAGTTACAGCTTCAGGAATCCTAATAATATTCTTGCAACAATCGTGTGTGCACCTAAAGAAAGGCAGATGAGTGGTCAAGTTTTATAATATTTCCAGTGGAAGGTAGAGTGTTTGGCCTCTGTGACATCTGTGTATTTCATATTTGCTCTTTTCTATAATCCATATCCCTACTATTTTTGTATTCTCCTTCTGTGTGGGTATCCAGCAAGACTGATGATCTGTGAATACGGGACATTCATGCTGTAGTAAAAACAGCAGCTGGAGAAAGGATCACACTTACAGAGCTTCTGTACCTGTGAGCAAAGAGTTGGATTCGTCAATAACTCTTGAAATGGTTGGAGTAAAAGTGAAAGTTGTTTGCAGTTGATGAAAGTAGGAAGAGATGTGTCACTTCATGACTGTCAGACTTATGACCACCTCAAATATTGGGTACCTGTGGGATACTCAGTGGAAATTTTTGGACTAGATGAGGGATATTGGAGAACATCTAGTCCAAAAAGATTCAGTCATAGGCCATGACCTTTCACAAGCATTCAGGATAGGGAAGTACAGTTACTCCAAGTCAATGATTCTTCAAGTATGTCTAATTTGCTGGGTGGGACAATGAGAAACAGACCCTTGTACACTTTCAGTACCTCTGCCATGAATAGAACATCCCTCCCTGCCTTGTGGCCTGCTGGTTCACTTACCCTCAATATACTCTGAATCCTGAAAAATATGTCTTCCTTAGCAGGAATAAATAAGTTTTCTCTAAGTCTTATCTCTGAGCTCCCCTCAATTTATGCTCCAACTGAAATAGCTCTACTAATCTTTCAGTCTTCCTAAGTAGTTTAAAGAGGTGAATTTATGCACTTGTTAACTGAACAAAAACCAGTGCTCTGATTTGGTATCTGCCTATGGAATAATTCCTCCTTACCAGTGGCATTTCATGGCACTTCCAAGGAACATCAGTAAAACATAGGTAAGAGAGTAGGGCCTTCCATATGATTTTTTTTTTTTTTTTTTTTACTGTGAGGAATAACCCACGTGATGTTTCCTTATTGTGGAAAACACTCAGAGCCAACAATTCTTAAGATTCTGAGTACAATGAATTCTTACTTCATTCTTTTGAGTTCTGAGTCAGTAAATTCAGTTTATTACAATAACCTTCCCCATCTCAGAAAAGGGATTAATGACAGGAGAGTGTTTATTATATGACTAAGGTAAACATATATGTATGGCAGGCATACAAAATAATCAGTGAACCAGCATGAATATCTTCAGAATAAGCAAGATGATGAAATATAACATCACATACATTGTCCTGAGGACCACTGGTTTACCGAAATCTCCAAGCAAAGATCAGAACATTAGCTCTGGAGCAAATGTTTCAGAGGAGACCTTAGGAGAGAGCTGAAGTAATGTAATGGTTCAGTGACTACAGCAATTGCCTTGAATGCAGTGATAAGTGGCCTGAGTTTGGATCCCCACCACCTACATAAATGTCATGTAGACACTGTGACCAGCCTGAAATGCCAGCAATGAGGAGGTAGAGACAGGGCATTTCCAGGGCAAGCTATCTAGCTGGATTGGCTAAACAGGAATATTCTAGATTTGAAGGAGAGATCTTATCTCAATAAATATGCTAGGCAGTGGTCAAGAAAGACACATGACAATGTCACCCTCTAGCCTTCAAATGCACATGTATGCACATGTTCACCCACATGACCGTGAACAAAAGTATATGCATAAGTGTACATCACAAATATACACACACCTAAAGTATTCTGAGAGTCTATAGAGAGGTATACAGATAAAGTACAGATAACTCCCTTCCTCCACTTCCACTCCCCTAGTCCACTTGTCTCAAGACCCAAGGGCAGCGGGAACCTCTATTCAATTGACTTCTTCAGGCATACAGAAACTTGTCCCACCTCCAGAAGCTCTTCAGGGTCATCTGATATCAGGGTCTTCAGTAGGCTGAAAATGGTGACTTTGGAAACCTTCAGTACATTATGTTTAAAAAATGATGATAAAGTCATGTCACTATACTAAAAATACCACCAAAGAAACTGACTCATTGCAGGAAAAGCCGGTCCTTGGTTTTATCAGATGACATCAGCACACTTTGGGTAAGTGTCCATGAAGCCTGAGATTCTGTGGGGACATAAATATTACCACGAGGGTCAAATGGCCACCTGGGAGTAACAATTAAAGAAACTCAAATCATAAAGTCCCTGAACTCCAAAATACATGACCCAGAATGTTAGGTATGATAACAGACTAGTATAGAAAGAGGCAACACAACTTGAGTTAATTCACTACTTTACCATGGACCAGAGGAATGAAAACATATCTACAGAGAGAGAGAGAGAGAGAGAGAGAGAGAGAGAGAGAGAGGAGAGAGCTGGAAGATTCAGAATGATAGAAAAAGTGCTGTGGGTGAAACATATGAGTGTATGACAGGGAAATGATGATCACATGACTGCACCTGTCAGAACAGGTAACAACAAAAGGACCATAACTTAATGAGTACCAAACACAGGAAAGAAGAAGGCAAGCCAGACATCTAGCAAAGACAAGAAGTTATGAGGAGAGCAAGCACGGAAGGATTGAGTGGGGCTGCAAGGTGCTGCAAAAAGGCTTGCAGGATAATTTGGCTCTCATTGCTTTCAGCCAGAGCAGTGAGCGTAATCAGACTAAAATGCAAATAATAATACACCCTGTGGTCCACTGTTGGGGCCAAGTACAAAATGCAGAATAGTCTGAGGTGTGGTACCTACCCTGGCTAGGATGGAGTAACTTAAACAGGACCACGAAAATGCACTCTGTTATTTGGAGGAACAGAATGGTTTGGAGTCCATGGGAAGACAGAGGGAGGGTTGCTTCACGGAGAGCACAGACTTTCCCAAAGTATCAAGAAGTGGACAAAGATGGTGGAAGCTGATGGTTAATGGTCCCTGAAGGGTGGAGAGACTCTAAATTTGGCAGAGCTGTTATATGTCAGGTTCTACCAGGTTCCTAGATTGAATACATTAATCAGTGACTAGATTTTCATCAGTCAAAAAGTATGTTTGAGAAATACTCCTTTGACATTTTAAGGTATTTTTGAAGGAAGGGAGTCTATGTCTCTCAGAATGTATGCTGTAGCTGTGGGGAAGGATGGCTTAGTTTACGAAAAGCAGTTATAAGTAGGAATAACCCAATTTACTAACATTGGAAAAGAAATCCTTTAAGATCACTCAATTTTACTTTCAAATTGAATAGTCCCTATTTCTGTTAACATTCCTGTTAACTTTAGAATTATTCAAAATGGTCTTTTCCATCAAGTCCTAAAAATTGATTACATCAGAATAAATTCTGAATTGGGATTAAAAATTGTTTAATATTTTCCACTTAATTTGCCCCTAAGAGAAAAGAAATTGAAATTTTTCATCTTACAAAAAGCTTTTATTCCCTTAGATACACGACTTGAAAGGGAAAAATTAATTTCACCTTCTAAATATAGAGTCAGAAATTGCCAGTGTAAAGGTGTCCCTGTGTCCTCATGATACACGGCAAAGAAAATAAATCTAAAGTCTCTTGGATAGTTATAGTCAATACTTGTTCTGTGGATGCTTGAAGAATAAAATGAGAGGAAGGATTTGATGGGGGGAATGATCATTAAGTTCCTGGGTACTGCATTTATGTAAAGTATAAACGTTCTTTAATCAGCTGTCAACATTAAAAAATGAGAATTCACATGCAATTCTAGATTTTTAGCTCAGAAACAATGTGCACATCTCATCTCAGCATGGATAAGGTGGATCAGGAATGTGTTCTAAGCTGGAACATTCTGTCTTTGTGTTCCATTCTGTCAGCCTTCTCATCCCAGGTTACTAACAGGAGTATAAATGAGGGGTTACTTCAGGGATGACTCAAAGGCAGCTGTGTTACCACCAGGGCCACCCCAACATGGGTGATGACTCATGAAACATGGGTGATGACTGCAGGCAGGCAATCCCACAGGCTCTAGGATCTCCTCCCAGTGGCTCAGCTGGTCAGATTCCTCAACCCCAACACCAGTTGTTGTTTATTCCTTCTATAACCAGGGGAGGGTCTTCAAGAATCCTCCAAGATTCCAGTTATCTAGATTTGTGATGCTTTGTTTTCCTCCTTCATCTCAGGAGCCTCAACCTTCCTCCTGGAGAAAATGGTTTCAGTTTGGAGAAAACTTCCATAAAATAGTATACAATGAACATAGTTACCTTTCTTAGTTCCACACAGGTATCTATGTGTGTTCTTATGTGAGGGTGTCTTGGAGACCAGAGGGTATTTGATATCCTCAAGTTTGAGGTACAGCTACTTGTGGAGTACCTAAAGAAGTTACTGAGAATGGCATTTGGATCCTCTGCAAGAGTGACAGATGCTCTTTAACTGATGTCATCTCTCTAGCCCCTCTGCCAAACAATCATTTGTGTATCAGAAAAAAAAGGGAATCATTACTACACTGATATTTAGAGGAAAAAAATGCTTAATAGTAAAGATAACCAAAACAAAACAGAAGCGGCACTATGTTAGAAGACATACAAGGGAAAAGGCTGCAGCCAGTGTGCACTTCCCATCTATATGCCAGAAAGATGAGGCCAGAGATTATTATAAAATTATAATAAAATATCTAAGGTGCCTTAGCTATTAGCATTAGGGCATTTTTTAAAATTCTGTACTCTCAGTGAATGTTACTAGCACAACTACTTCTAGGCACAGACTCAGATCAGTTTTCCTCACCTAACATTTATAACAGAGATCTGCTACAGTAGTTGGCACATCCAGGGCTAGCTCATGGTGGACCCTTGTCCTCCCTGATAGAACCTTGATACTCAGTGACCTGGTGAAGAAGGCATTTGCTAGGGACTGTCAGGACAAACTGCATGAAAGCAGACAGAGATCTTGGTACTGGGTCGATTGTGACAGCAAGTTGCATTTGCCCATTTTCTTTCACATGGAAAAATCTATCGTTTATAGGCAAAGTGTAAAAAAAACAAAAACAAAAACAAAAAACCTTACACACCTCTGCCTGTGGTTAAAATTAATCTATAAAAAAGCTGATACTTGGGGACAAAGACCTGCTTCTAAAATCTAGCAATAAAATGTTCTTATGTGGACAGTTAAGAACTTATATGGTCAGCACCAGAGCTGCTGGGAAAAACCCTTTCCTGATATCCCAAACCTTGGCTGTGGATTTTGGAATTTAGAGACACTTTTCTTACAAAAGCACGTGCCTTTCATATCCATCAACAGGAAACACTGTAACCTGAAATGCGTGTGCACAAGGCTGCATGAACCCTTGCTGACTGTTTTATCACTCTTATTGGTGATACACTTACTCTGTGCTAAATAGGGTCATTTCTAAATATTATTATCTCTGAATGAAGAAGTGGGGAAAACTAACTTGCTCTGTATCCATTACATGCTGGCTACTGCAAATGTACTTATTGTGCTGGTAGGTTTTTGTGGGGAATTTTTTGCTTTTGTTTGTTTGTTTGTTTTTTTTTTGATTTTTTGTTTTTGGTCAAGCTGACCTAAGCTACAATCATCTTGGAAGAGAAATAAGAAAATGTCTCCATCAGATATGTCATAGATGTTTTGTATTGCTGTTAAGAGATACCATGACCAAGGCAATTTACGAAACAAGCCATTTAATTGGGTGGTTGCTTAGAGTTTCAGATGGTAAATCCATGACCAGTGATGATGGGCATCTTCATGGCAGGCAGAGATTCATGGTATTAGAACAGTAGTTGAGAAATTAAGTCTGATCCACAAGTTAGACCAAGAGCTGGGGTACGGGCCTTGGCATGGGCTTTTGAAACTTCAAAAACAACCTCCAAGGATATATTGTCTTTAATCAGGCCACACCTCCAAAACCAAGCATTAAGCATATGTGCTTAGGGAAGACATTCTAATTCAAACCACAAGGTTGCCTTGTAGGCAAATATGTGACATTTTATTGACTAGTGATTGATGTGAGAGGACCTAGCCCCTCTGTGCACAGTGCCAACTCCGAGCTGATGGTCATGGTGTGCATAAGAAACAAACTGAACAAACTAGGTGAAGGAAAACATTAAGCAGGTGTTCCTCTATGGTCTCTACTTCAGTTTCAGCAACCAAGGACACATTCTAAACCTCAGGAATCAGGGATCAAACATGGACAAACAAACCTAGTTCCAAAGTAGACAAGAATGTATCCTGAAATAGTGTTCCTATAGGGAATTCTCTAACACAAGGACCCATGGCATGAGAACCCTCCCCTTGAGTTGCTCATCTTGAAGGTACAAAAGTATCCCAAACTAATACCAATTAACGATGCGCAACCTTTGTTCACTTCCCAGATATTGGTGGCAAGGCCCTATTGTTCAAAACACCAAGCACATGGAATTTGGGACTCAGAGAATGTTGCTGTATGTGACATTAAAACCTCCCCCATGAGGTCTTGCTTTCATAATCGTGTTAGGTGCTATCCAAGCTGCCAAGGGAGGGAAGTATCAGTCATGATGCCTGTTAACCACCAAATGACCAACATATTAGGCTGTCCCACAAAGTATAATAGTGACAGTCCTATCTGGTGATAGCTGGTCTGTGTCATTGGACTTAACTTATTTATAGCTTGCTCAACAGGAGGGACATCCTGCCTGGTACTGGAATTCTAGTCACTCACCCACAGGCACTGATGTTATGCATCTCATGAGAGCACCTACTAGTGACATTTTTCTTAACTACTGTAATTCCTGACTGCGTCCTCCAGGTTGATCCTAATAGTCCAGGGCAGGGGCCTCCTAGAGATAACATGGAAGCTGCACTCAAGAAATCCCAGTGGAAGTTGAAAATTTGTCCAAAGCAGTAGTAAATATGGAAAGTCAAAGAAAATATATTTTATTTGTATTATATTAATATTTAATATATTAAAATATAGTAAATATATTTTAAATATATAAACCACAAATCAAGAAGCAAAACCTCTGCATCATGCCGTGCTTGCTCACAGGTAGTCTGAGGAAAGAGGTGGGCAATGAGGAGGTTCCAGATGGGATAGAAGTTTACTACTTCCCCAACACACATTACTGTTGCATTGCAGCCCTTAGGATAGTGACCAGTCTTTAGTGGGGCAGCCAGTTCTACATGAGGATTAAATTAGGAAAGGGACTCAACACGGCCAGTCAGTATCGACTAAATGAGGGTCATTTATCAAATGCATGCATTTGCACAGCAACCAGACTGTTTTCCTTGCCCTTCAATGTTTCCCTTTCCTGAAGGCCAGCCTCCTGCCCCATTAAATTTTAACTCTTGGATCCCTGGCCTTTTCTGGATTGACAATCAAACAAACCCATGCACTGGTTTCCTCTGTGCCTGCTCTCCCACCCCACCCACCTTTGAAGAGATCCACAGAGAAAACTAATTATGCTTTTCTAAGTAAGCAGTGTACTTCTATTTAGCAGAAGCTGGGACCCTGTGCTGACCTAACACTGAGTGTTTCAAGTAAACTGCCAGAAGCCCCATCAAATTGCTGAGAGTAATTTAGAGTATGAAATGTGTTAAATTATTCAAAGGGCTGAATAAGCATTAACAGGAAGTACAACAGGAAAGATATGCACACCCAGCGATGCTGAGCTGACATTTAATACATCATATTAGCACTCCTGTTACAGCCAATCACCCACCTTGCAGTACACAGCCCCATAGCACGTGCAGCAACAGACATGGACAGCACTTCTTTCTGCGTCAAGTTTCTTGCAAACTATTCTCACTTTAATTTGCCCCAACCTCTGCAGCCTCCCTTGATGCTGTATCATGCTGTTTGAATCCCTCCAAAACAAATCAAGATACGTGCATCTGTGAATGCCAAAGGGCATGGTCATTTCTCTCCTTCCAAAGACACACACACACACACACACACACACACACACACACACACCACTATTTTTATTTTATTTAATTTTTATTCATTTATTTTTTCAAGTCATGTCTCGATCAAGGTCCCCTCCAGGTCCCACTCTCCTTCCCTCCTTCTTCCCCATCCTCTCCTCCTCCTTGGATGAGGGGAGCCTCCACATATCAAACCCCCTTAGGTCATCAGTCACATGATTGCCAAGAGCTTCCTCTTGTACTGGGGCTTGATATGGCAGCCCAGCTAGGGTAAGGTGTTCCACTAACAAGCAACAGTGTCCATGACTTGCTGCGGGGTGGAGTTTTTCATCAGATAGTTATGCTAGGTTCCTGTCTGTTTTGGTCTGCACACCACTGTGTTAATATGACAGAGAATTTAATCAAAGAATAAAATAAAACATTTATATACGTTTGTGTGTATGTGTGTATGTATGTGGGTGTATAAAAGTAAATGGGGGTACCTATGCGCATATGTGAACATGAAAGGAGATCAGAAGTCTCTCAGTCTCTCTCAATCTTACTTTTGGGACAGTATTTCTCACTGAATCTTGCTAAGCTTGATGGCCAGTGAACTTCAGAGATCCACCCACTTCTGCCTCCACAGCACTGGGATTGTAAGCACTCAAGGTACCAAACGTGGGATATATGTGGGTGCTAAGAATCGGAACTCGGTCTCTGATACAATTAAACAACCTAAAATAAAAAGATTTGTGTTTGAAATCCTAAGAAAACACAAGGTTCAAGGAATATCTTGTTTGTTTGATTCTGTTCTTTTAATTTACCAGACTGGAGGAATTCACAAAATGTCTTCTAAAATGATTCCTACATTGGAATCAAAGAAACAAAGAAATTGGTTGCCTTACTTAAAAAGCAAATCAGAGGGTTTTTTCTATTTACTTAAAATAGGTGTGCTTATTTCATTAATAACAAAACAATGCTTATTTCATTAATAACAAAACAATGCTTATTTCATTAATAACAAAACAATGCTTATTTCAATCGTTTTGCCATTTATCCAATCAATTGCTATTTAATAGCATGGGATATCAAGCACTAGGTTTAGAATTGAGTATAATCTGATAAAAGAAAAAAATTAAGTCTTAGAGATTAAATAACACAGCTTGTCATTGAAAAATGAGTTGTGAGGTGGGCCAAGATGGCGGCGACCTACACTGAGGCATTTTGAACACGGGGGAAAAAAGAGCCATAAAAAACACAGAGTTATTGGGCACTGTGCAAAAACCGGAGGGGCTAGACCCCCCCTGGGAACACTCACAGCTCCCAAGGGACTGTTAAAAGTCCCAGGGCAAGGCTCTCCCCATCTCTCACAGACACGGAAGCCACTAAACCCGGGGTTCGGGAACTCCCATTTGGAGAGGCGCCTGGTAAGATCGATCCCAACTTACAGCAGGCAGAATCAGGGTCCACTTGGCCATAGATCGCTGGCCTATTGGGCTCCCCACACATCAGGTTGAACTTATACCCACTTAAAAAACTTTGCGAGATAGTGGAAGGTTTAGCAAGGAACAAACAGGGGGCTCAGCGGGTGGTCCGCAGCCGCTCGTGAAGCGGAGGGCGGGAAGTTCTGAGAGAGCGCGGGAAACTGGGAACACAAAGGCGGGAGGGAGGGGCCGAATCCCACACACTTACGGCAGCCCAGCTGGGGAGGGAGCACGGCTGGCAGGGCCAAATCCCCGCGAGCCCACGGCAGGCCATCTGGGGAGAGAGACAGGCGTGGGCGGGGCCAGGGATCCGTGCACCCACAGCTGAGCTGCTAGGGCGAGATGTCCACTCAGGCAGACGGAGGGAGGATCCGGGGCTTGGGGTACCCACGGGACCCTTGGCGGCGCACACAGGAAGGGAATCAGGCACAGAGTCCAGCCCTGTGGCGAGAAGCCTAGAGAGAAACCAGAAATCGGGACCATAGCTGTATCCTGGAAAATTCAGACATATCAGGTGTGGAGCCAGACCCTGTCAGCCTCCGTGATGACAAACAAAGCCCACAGAATCTGTGCCTGGGCAAACAGGCCCATACCATCAGAACCATAACAGGCTGATAACTCAGAGTGCAACATAAGGAAGTTTGAATTGGGAGCAGTGAAACAATCCTGGTCCATTACTCACAACCTGGGAATAGGGTGCACCAGCTCACAGTGCCTCAGGCGATTAAAACCACAGTGACCTTGAAATCCGCCTGTAAGCAACAACAGATAGCCAAGTAACTCATCCCCTGCACCAAATCATCCACTGTGGTTCCAAGCACAGAAAACAGACAGCTAAATGCATTCAATGGCGAAAGGTCAAAAAAAAAATTAGAAATCAAGGAATTATGACTCCGACAAAGCAAAATCATCCTAGCTTATCCAATTCGGATGACCACACACCAACAGAAACACATGAAAACATTGACAATTCTGCATTATGGAAAGTGATAGAGTCCCTGCAAGAAGAACTTAAATCTATGAAAGAATTCAAAGAAGCCACAATCCTACAAATCAAAACAAGGAACAACACCATTAAAGAGCTCCAAGCCAAGGTGACAGAGCTTGAACAGGAAAAGGAAAAAGCCATGAAAGATTTTCATACAAAAACAAGCAAGCTGGAGAAGGAAATGTACAAAACGAACAAAACCATACAC
>CAJQZJ010009840.1:9972970-10021350 GCA_907164525.1 Lophiomys imhausi | reverse complement strand
TCAGGGTCAGCCTGATGCAGGGTAAACTCTAAATAGAGAAAGACTTCGATCCAGGAGTGGTGGAACACATCTTTGATCCCTTCAGATGAGAAACACAGGTCCCTGTTCCCAATAATTAGAGTTCAGAGACACACACATGGGATTTGGAGGGACCTAGGTTTGGAGGCTACTTACAAAAGGCCTTCTCGATGCAGGCAGATTGTCCTTTGGGATCTCAAAATATATACACTAGAGCTGGTTTAGCTCCAAGGTGACAGAATGATTTCTACTTTAACCCGGTTTGAAAGATAACGCTTTGTGTGTTGTCAGAAGGCCAAATTTGCTTCAGGAGAAGTACTACCGAGCCACCCCCATCCCCCCCCAGAAAAAAAAAAAGAGGGCAATTGTCCTAGGGTTGGGATTGGGGCAGGGCTCTGTTCTTATCGTTCCAGGAGAATCGAAGTGTCCATTAGGGGAGCCCGGGGACGGCGGACAGCGGAATCCTCAGCAGAGAGCAGAATCAGGCACCAAGGAGGACGAGTGACCCAGTTGATTCTGCCTGGCAGACTTCCTCAATAGCTGTCTCCATCGGGGGCCTGCAACCACCAATGCAATCCAGTGTCGCTGGGACCGTTCAGCTCTACACAATGCCCCAGCCGGAACCTCAGTGAAGCCTGCAAGATCAGCTTCTGCCTACAAACCCCTTAGGTCATCTAAACAGCTGAGAACAGAAGGACTGAACATAAAAGGATTATACTAACATTTTTAATCATTTTTCCCATTTGGGTTGGGGCCCCAAACAGGTCTACTACGACCCAAATCAGCAGGAAGTCACTTTAAGAGAGTGACGTCCCATGCCCAGAGGGTGGGGAGGGTGTTTCTCTGCCCATCTTTTTGGTTATTTGAAGGATAACTGAAAACTCTGTTATGTAGGGGAAGAGACTACAAGCTGATAAATGGTCCTATCTTAATGGGTTTTGGAGGGTAGCCCCAGGGAATTCCTACTTTTCCTTTTCTGTATCCTTCTTCCTCTCCTATGTAGGAGTGCATGGGCTTGAGAAGAATGAGATATAGACATAGCACAGGAAGGTCCAAGAAGAAGGGGCAGATTATTGAATATGCCCTTATACCTTTGTATATTGATACAAAATTAGTAGTTTATTTGGCTAAAGTGGTATTGACCATTGTTTATTGTGCAAAAATAAGATTGTATTGGATTACATCGGTATTGATCTTTGTATATTGATACAAAATTAAGATTATAGTTGGCCACAATGGTATTGACCCTTGCATATGGACATAATATTAAGATTATATTGGGCTACATAGGCATTGATCTTGGTATATTGATACATAATTAAGAGTATATTTAACCACAATTGAATAGATCTTTGTATATTGATACAAATTTAAAGGTAATGCTTCCCAATGGTATCATACCTAGAGATACTTAAAAATAAAATGTGAAGCTCTGACCTCTTGATACCAACCGTCTAAAACGGTCTAGGATAGTTAAAACAAACTCCTAGTCATGCAAACATGTCTCTTTGTTGGCTACTATGACAGTCTATCACAGATATTCTCTAAACTACCCAGTAATCAAGTTACTAAGAGACAAGCAACATTTGCTTATCTAAATACAAGAGATGGATAGGGCATCTTCAAAAACCCCTTGAGATCTGCAGAATATGGCATTCAAAGATGTTATCTTAAATCAAGATTTTTTTTTTATATCGAGACATATCAGCGCCTGACGGCAACCCTATTCTACTCCAAGTAGAGGATAAGCATCGAAGAACCTCCACTGTAAGATGGTTGAATTGGTGGCAAGCCTTTCTCTTGGCATGAAAAAACCCCTTGCACCAACTGCAGACAGACTGCTGTCCAAAAAGGACAAACTTGGTAGCGGGGAAGTCGACAGCCTAACTCTGCCAAGACAGGGTAGGAAAAACCCCTTGCTTCAACTGTAGACAGACTGCTGTCCAAAAAGGACAAAACTTGGAAGCAGGTAAGTCGACAGCCTAGCTCTGCCAAGACAGGATAGGCGAGTCCTTCATAAACCCTGCTCTACAATCAATGTCTGTCAGAGTAATGGGGCCAAATGACTGAAGATTGATGCTGTAATGTATGGAGAGAAAATGGGAGCTGTCCAGGCAGCCACTGGTATGTCATTTCTTAGTTTGGGAAGCTGCAGCCCTGCACTTCCTATATAATCAGATATATTTGTCCCTCTCAGGTCTCTGAGGTGGTTGAAGAATAGATAGCTAGAGTCTCATAGTTAAATTTTGAGTTGTTTGGGAATCAAGAGGGTGTTCTAAGAAGATGCTTTTTAAATTGTGATGAAAGTTGAGTTGGATATAGAACTTTAAACTCATGGAGATAGGTCGACAGTAGAATGTTGAAGTCAGGTGCCAAATACATATAGACTGGACATTGGGATTGTATGCCAAGCCATATAACTCTCATAATTTTGGCCTAATTACCTCTGTTGTTTTGTATTGTATTTATTATTATAAGAGTAAGAGCCATTTGTTGGACTGAAAGGGGGAGCTGTTGGGGGGAAAAGATATATCTTAAACTTAAAAAAAAGGAAGGGGATGGGTGGGTTGAGGCGGAAGAGGGTGGGAGGGTGGGACTGGAGGCGGGGTAGGGAGGGGATTTCAATTGAGATGTAACTTGAAGAAATAAAAAATAAAGTAAAAAAAAATAAAAATGGCTATCCTACCAAAAGCAATATATAGATTTAATGCAATTCCTATCAAAATACCAACACAATTCTTTATAGACCTGGAAAAAGCTATTCTCAACTTCATATGGAACAACAAAAAGCCCAGAATAGCTAAATCAATCCTGTCCAATGAAAAAATATCTGGAGGTATCACCATCCCAGATTTCAAGCTGTACTACAGAGCAACAGTAATAAAAACAGCACGGTACTGGTATAGAAACAGACCAGTGGATCAATGGAATCGAATTGAAGACCCTAACATTGATCCACACACCTATGGCCAACTAATCTTTGACAAAGAAGCCAAAAACGCACAATGGAAGAAGGACAGCATCTTCAACAAATGGTGTTGGTCCAACTGGATGTCCACTTGCAAAAGAATGAAATTAGACCCATACCTATCACCTTGTACAAAACTTAATTCCAAGTGGATCAAAGACCTTAACATAAGGCCAGCCACACTAAAGATACTAGAAGAAAAAGTAGGAAAAACCCTCGAACTCATTGGCACAGGTGACAACTTCCTGAACAGAACACCAACAGCTCAGGACCTGAGATCAACAATCAATAAATGGGACCTCATGAAACTGAAAAGCTTCTGTAAGGCAAAGGACACTATCATTCGAACAAAACGGCAACCAACAGAATGGGAGAAAATCTTCACCAACCCCACATCTGATAGAGGGCTATTATCTAAAATCTACAAAGAACTCAAGAAACTAAATGCCAAGAAACCAAATAATCCAATCAAAAAATGGGAGATGGAGCTAAATAGAGAATTCACAAAGGAAGAATCCCTAAGGGCTGAGAGACACCTGAAGAAATGTTCAACATCCTTAATCATCAGAGAAATGCAACTCAAGACGACCCTGAGATTCCACGTAACACCTGTTAGAATGGCTAAGATAAAGAGCTCAAATGATAGCGCATGCTGGCGAGGGTGTGGAGAAAGGGGAACCCTACTCCATTGCTGGTGGGAGTGCAGACTTGTGCAACCACTATGGAGGTCTGTCTGGTGATATCTAAGAAATCTAGGAATAACCTTGCCTCAGGACCCAGCCATACCTCTTCTGGGTATACACCCAAAGGACCTCTCACGGAGACATAGGGAAGTCTCCTCATCTATGTTCATAGCAGCCTTATTTGTAATAGCTAGAAATTGGAAACAACCCAGATGTCCCTCAACTGAAGAATGGATTGAAAAATTGTGGTACATCTATACAATGGAATATTACTCAGCTATCAGAAACAATGAAATCATGCAATTTGCACCCAAATGGATGGATCTAGAGGAGCTCATCCTGAGTGAGCTAACCCAGCCTCAGAAGGATGCACATGGCATCTATTCACTTATAGTAGGATTTTAACTATATCGTACAGGATATCTGTACTACAACCAACACACCAAAAGGAACAAGGACATAATTTTTTTTATCTTTTTCTTTTTCCTTCTTTTTTTCTTTTTTCTTTTTCCTTTTCCCTTCTCTTTTTCCTCTCTTTTTTTGTTGATATTCTTTGTTTTTGTGGGTTTGTGTGTTTGTTGGTCTTTTTTTAGTATTCCCCCAGTAGCAATGAGACACCATTCACTGGCAGTACTGCCTCGTAGGCCCCCAGTGAATGAAGAGGGTCTTGGCACTCATGTGACTCCTGATCTGTGGTGAGAGAATGTTAGACAGGGACACTCCACCCCAGAGGAACAAGACGGAAGGGTCAGGGGGTAGAGCATGGGAGGGTGGGGCTGGGAAGCGGGAAAAGAGGACAATATGATAAGGATGTAACCTGAAGCAACAAACAAATAAATTTATTAACTAAAAAAAAAAAAAAAAGGCAGGGGGCAGTGCTGAAACACTGTGAATGGAATAGAGGATACAGCCATTCGGCCTTGTTTTGCAGACCTCCAGGTGTGGAGAAGACGTGGAACTAAGGTAAAATACAAGAGAATTGTGGTATTGGCCCATGCCTTTGACTTCAGTGGAGACGGGGTGGGGGGGGAGCACCGTAGAGTTGGTGGTCTTATGTATTCTGGAGTCATACAGAGCGGGGTGGTGAGGGTGCATACTCTTGGTCCCACCATTCAAGAAGAGTACACCCTTGGTCCCAGCTCCCAGCACACCGGAGACAGAAACGGGCAGATCCCGGAGCTCAGGGTCAGCCTGATGCAGGGCAAACTCTAAATAGAGAAAGACTTCGATCCAGGAGTGGTGGAACACATCTTTGATCCCTTCAGATGGGAAACACAGGTCCCTGATCCCAATAATTAGAGTTCAGAGACACACACATGGGATTTGGAGGGACCTAGGTTTGGAGGCTAATTACAAAAGGCCTTCTCGATGCAGGCAGATTGTCCTTTGGGATCCCAAAATATATACACTAGAGCTGGTTTAGCTCCAAAGTGACAGAATGATTTCTTCTTTAACCTGGATTGAAAGATAACGCTTTGTATGTTGTCATAAGGCCAAATTTGCTTCAGAAGAAGTACTACCTAGCCCCCCCACCCCCCCAAAATAAAAGAGGGCAATTGTCCTAGGGTTGTGATTGGGGCATGGCTCTGTTCTTATCGTTCCAGGAGAATCGAAGCGTCCATTAGGGGAGCCTGGGGACGGCTGGACAGCGGAATCCTCAGCAGAGAGCAGAATCAGGCACCAAGGAGGACGAGTGACCCAGTTGATTCTGCCTGGCGGACTTCCTCAATAGCTGTCTCCATCAGGGGCCTGCAACCACCACAGTAATCCAATGTCACTGGGACCGCTCAGCTCTACGCAATGCCCCTGCAGGAACCTCAGTGAAGTCTGCAAGATCAGCTTCTGCCTACAAACCTCTTAGGTCATCTAAACAGCTGAGAACAGAAGGACTGAACATAAAAGGATTATACTAACATTTTTAATCATTTTTCCCATTTGGGTTGGGGCCCCAAACAGGTCTACTACGACCCAAATCAGCAGGAAGTCACTCTAAGAGAGCGACGTCCCATGCCCAGAGGGTGGGGAGGGTGTTTCTCCGCCCATCTTTTTGGTTATTTGAAGGATAACTGAAAACTCTGATATGTAGGGGAAGAGACTACAAGCTGATTAATGGTCCTGTCTTAATGGGTTTTGGAGGTTAGCCCCAGGGAATTCCTACTTTTCCTTTTCTGTATCCTTCTTCCTCTCCTATGTAGGAGTGCACGGGCTTGAGAAAAATGAGATATAGACATAGCACATGAAGGTCCAAGAAGAAGGGGCAGATTATTGAATATGCCCTTATACCTTTGTATATTGATACAAAATTAGTAGTTTATCTGGCTAAAGTGGTATTGACCATTGTTTATTGTGCAAAAATAAGAATGTATTGGATTACATCGGTATTGATCTTTGTATATTGATACAAAATTAAGATTATAGTTGGCCACAATGGTATTGACCCTTGCATATGGACGTAATATTAAGATTATATTGGGCTACATAGGCATTGATCTTGGTATATTGATACATAATTAAGAGTATATTTTTTGTGGTTTTTTTTTATTAAATACTTTATTTTTTTTTCTTCAAGTTATATCTCGGTAACAAACCCCTCCCTATTCCCCCTTCCTAACCCGCCCTTCCACCCTCTTCCCTCCAGAGGTTTCCCCTTTCAATCCAACAGCTGGTTCCTTCTCTTATAACAGTAAGTATTATACAAAACAATAGATATAAATATGCCACATTTGGAATCTTAAATCAAGATTTTTTTTTGATATCGAGACATATCAGCGCCTGACAGCACCCCCTATTCTACTCCAAGTAGAAGATAAGCATCGAAGAACCTCCACTGTAAGATGGTTGAATTAGTGGCAAGCCTTTCTCTTGGCATGAAAAAACCCCTTGCACCAACTGCAGACAGACTGCTGTCCAAAAAGGACAAAACTTGGTAGCAGGGAAGTCGACAGCCTAACTCTGCCAAGACAGGGTAGGTAAGTCCTTCATAATCCCTGCTCTACAACAAATGTCTGTCAGAGAAACAGGACCCAAAGCCTGAAGATTGATGCTGGAATGTATGGAGAGAAAATGGGAACTGTCCAGGCAGTTATTGGTATGTTCTTTCTTAGTTTTGGAAGCTGCAGGCTCTGCACTTCCTATATAAGCAAATATATTTATCCCTCTCAGGTCTCTGAGGTGGTTGAAGAATAGACAGATAGAATCTTATAGTTAAATTTTGAACTGTTTAGGAATCAAGAGGGTGTTATAGATCTAAGAAGATACTCTTAAAAGTGTGTTGCAAGATAGTATGAATGTTGAGTCACATATAGACCTTTAAACTCATGGAGTTGGGTAGATAGTAGAATGTTAAAGTCAGGGGCCAAATAGGTATAAACTGAACATTGGGAAGGTATACTGGGCCAATTAAGGGTATATTTAACCACAATTGAATAGATATTTGTATATTGATACAAATTTAAAGGTAACGCTTCCTAATGGTATCATACCTAGAGATACTTAAAAATAAAATGTGAAGCTCTGACCTCTTGATACCAACCGTCTAAAACGGTCTAGGATAGTTAAGTAAAACAAACTCCTAGTCATGCAAACATGTCACTTTGTTAGCTATTATGACAGTCTATCACAGATATTCTCTAAACTACCCAGTAATCAAGTTGCTAAGAGACAAGCAACATTTGCTTATCTAAATACAAGAGACGGATAGGGCATCTTCAAAAACCCCAAGAGATCTGCAGAATATGGCATTCAAAGATGTTATCTTAAATCAAGATTTTTTTTGATATCGAGACATATCAGCGCCTGACAGTACCCCCTATTCTACTCCAAGTAGAAGATAAACATCGAAGAACCTCCACAGTAAGATGGTTGAATTAGTGGCAAGCCTTTCTCTTGGCATGAAAAAACCCCTTGCACCAACTGCAGACAGACTGCTGTCCAAAAAGGACAAAACTTGGTAGCAGGGAAGTCGACAGCCTAACTCTGCCAAGACAGGGTAGGTAAGTCCTTCATAATTCCTGCTCTACAACAAATGTCTGTCAGAGAAACAGGACCCAAAGGCTGAAGACTGATGCTGGAATGTATGGAGAGAAAATGGGAACTGTCCAGGCAGTCATTGGTATGTTCTTTCTTAGTTTTGGAAGCTGCAGGCCCTGCACTTCCTATATAAGCAAATATATTTATCCCTCTCAGGTCTCTGAGGTGGTTGAAGAATAGACAGCTAGAGTCTCATAGCTAAATTTTGAATTGTTTAGGAATCAAGAGGGTGTTATAGATCTAAGAAGATACTCTTAAAAGTGTGTTGCAAGATAGTATGAATGTTGAGTCACATATAGACCTTTAAACTCATGGAGTTGGTTAGATAGTAGAATGTTAAAGTCAGGGGCCAAATATGTATAAACTGGACATTGGGAAGGTATACTGGGCCATTTAACTCTCATAAATGTGGGATATTTATATCTATTGTTTTGTATAATACTGTTATAAGAGAAGGAACCATCTGTTGGACTGAAAGGGGAAACTTCTGGGGGGAAGAGGGTGGAAGGGCGGGATAGGAAGGGGGAATAGGGAGGGGTTTGTTACTGAGATGCAACTTGAAGAAAAAAAAATAAAGTGTTAAAAAAAATAAAAAAAAGAAAAATGAGTTGTACCAGGAAGAAAACCCAGAACTATTCAGAAGCAATTAAATGGCCTCAAAATATTTGTGCAGAGCACCCTGTTGGAGCTCAGAAAACATAGGAGCCAACTCCATTGAAAGATGTGACCTTAGGCTCCAGGTCAACCCTGTCTCTCTTCTGAGTCTACTTTTCACACAATCTGCGGCCTTCAAATCCACTCAAGGCCACTCCAACCACCTGTACAAAGTGCCATTCTCTGCAAACAACATCTAACATGCAAGTTCATTTGCTCAAATATGGATGTATGGGCAATCTGGCTGCGACATCTGTCACCCCATTGATCTCCAGGGTTGCTTCGGTTGCTCTGCCTGGCTAGGCTGGTGTCCCCTTCCTCCTTCATTGCTCCATGTGCATCCCTCCTGAAGCTGCGTGCCAGGTCGAAGAGGACGACCTTCCCCAAATAGAGGAGAACCAGTTTTCGGTCAAGGGTACACGAGTTGCTGCGCTCCCCTGCTAGAACCTCCAAACAAGCTCTCAAGGTCCATTTGCTCAAATGTTCAAAAATTCCCAGGCATCAATTACTAGCCTAGATATTGTTGTCTAGCCATTGATTCCTGTATCAGGTAGGTCTCGGCTGCTATTATCACAATATTTGACAGAAACAAACCAAGTAAAGGAAGGCTTATTTGGATGTATGGTTTTAAAAGTTTCCAAATTTCTATCACAGGGAAAGCCAGAGCATTTCTCAGTTAGTGACCATGGGAACAGGCGGAAGACTAAGTGCATCATTATAAGGGACTGAGAAACAGACAGTGCGGTGGGAAGGAGGACCGGATATAACCTTAAAAAATCTGCACTTGGCAGTCTTCTTCTACCAGCTAGGTCCTAATTTATAAAGGTTCCACCGAAGAATTGCCACTACTAAACATATTCATCCATGAGCATGTGTAGGGTATTTCATATTTAAACCACACACTGTGCTCCTCCTCCACCTCCCCATGTCCCATTGCTCCCATAATGCAAAATGCACTCAATACATTTCCAAAACCCCCAAATCTTCATCCAGTACTGCTGAAAAAGTCCCAAATTTGGTGTCTCTTTTGAGATCTGAGGCAAACACCTTTAAAACTATTCACTTAATTTTCACCCCAGGAAATTGAATCTAGGACCTTCAGCCTACTAGGTAAGTGCTTTATGACTAAGTAATATGCCCAGCTCTGCAGAAAAAGCTCCTATCTATAAAACAAACACTTGCATACTTAGAATTTACAGTGACACAGAATAAATATTTTCATTCTAAAAGGGAAGGATGGAGCCATAGAATGAAGAAATGAGACCAAAACAAGATGGAAATCTAGAATGGACAATGTTAAATCCTACAGCTCCATGTCTGGTATTGTACCCTGGGTGCACAGTAGTATTATCTTGAGTTAAGGCCTTAAGCAGCCCTGTACTCTGTCCCTGGTCTCCCTTAAGCTGACTAAATCCTTCACCTGTAGCTTTTCCTGGCAGAAAGCCAATATTTCGAGTATTCCTAACATATTGAGGTCTCCACTGGGGCTTTTTCCTAAAGCTCAATGTATCGACATGTCACAAACTCACTGAAGGAAGTCAACCCTGTTTCCACACACTGCATGATCTCAGACTTTTCTTAATACTCTGAATGAAAGCTTCTATGACACCTGCCACCTACTCTTGCCTTCTGCTGCCTGCACAACCAGGGGCACAAGGATGACATCAAGCTCTGTCTGATGACAGCTTCAGAAACAATCCTGGCTCTGCGAGTGATGGGTGCTGTGAGTTCTGACTTCCTGATCCACTGAACCTGGGAAGACCCTTCACCAATGTGCCTGTGCAAGTGCTCCTGTTTGTGGATCTCGCTTTCTAAAGGGAAGCACTTAATACTTACGTTCCAAAACTAGCAATGAATGAGATTTCTTGAGTTTCCCATAAGGTACTCTTTACATTGTCCCTGTTCATGTTGCATGGTTACTTGCTAATGGCACTATTATTTTTTTTTAACCATTAAAGTCACTTTGTCTGTTACTTTATGCTGTTGTTGTTTGGGTTTGTCTTATTTATGTATTTAGTCATGTGATCATGTGGATAATTTTTATTAAGATAAGATAAATTCATTATAAACTACCTCTGTTTGAAATGCTTACTTCATAAAATCATATATGAAGTTGCTATGAGTATTTATTTTCAGGTCCTCAAAGTTGAGTGCATAGGCCAGTTCATGGTTTTTTGGTTCACTTTTCAAGAAGTCAGGAAACTATTGGACACACTGTTTCCCCCTACTTCTCCCTCCTTTACCTGATAGTCTTTTATTCCTTCATCACACAGTTTTCGGAATCTGTGTCCACCTTCTCTTTCTCCACACTGAACTCTGGACTTTTTGTAACCATGGAGTTTCATCGAGAATATTTGCTTCTTTAACTACACTATTTCTCCAATTTCAGTTTAAAACATCCTCATGACCACCTAAGCACATGCTACCATCTTGTATTCTTTAAAGAAAAAGTATTCCTTGTATCCTAGAAACTTTTTGAGCTACTATCATTCCATGTCTTTTTCCCTGCCATAAGATGCAACATCTATTCTCAGTATCATATCTGCTTCATATCTCTCATGTTGATCTTCTCAATAATCTCCATAATCTGTTTTTTTCATTAGTGTCACTAAATTACCACACAATTGCAGAAGCACCAAACTCTCTTCCGTTTTCTTCACTGAAATTCTCCATTCACTGGAAACCTTGTTACCTGACATCTGTAGTGAGTATTGACTCTCCCACAGCTTCCTTGATTGATTGCTGTTTTACTATATACTGGCATCTCCTCCTTGATTTAAACTTCAGGTTAGATCTACTAGCCCTCCAGAGTACTTCCCCTTCAATGTCTTCCTTACACTTCATTCTTAGATGGTCTCTTCCATTTCCAAGGACACATGTGTCACATGCATATAGGCAAGCTCCATTTTCACATATCCAATTCAACTGCCGTTGGCATCTACGTTCATAACTAAGTATTTAGTTATGCTTCACAGCATCAATATGCAGTATGGACTCCAATAAGATACTCATGGCCATCATCTCCATCCAGGCCATTTCAGCTGATTCTACCATCTGTTCAGTTGAACAGGTAAATACATGTCTCCCAGATGATGCTTTCTTCCTTACTACACGCAACCTCCAGCATTGCCTAGTGTATTGAGGCTGTATCAGCCCTCTGCCAAATGTATCTTCAGTCCTTCCCTTGCTATTTTTCCTCCCACTGTCAGTAATGGATGCTGTCATTCCTCCACTGGACTTCAGCAGTAGTTGATACTTTTTAATTCTAAAATAGAGGAGGCTTGCTTCTATGCTATTACACAGATGATAAAAAGTTAGTGAGTACAATGTGAATTTAGGTTCACTTAATTCACAAAAGAGAATTGAATGTTTTTACTGGTTTATCTTATTGTTATTAGAAGGGTCACTTGTAAATTAACTATCTTGATAAATATCCAACTTTGATTCTGCAAAAGGTTGTCTTTATGCAACTTTTTTTTTTTACTATCTCTTCCTTTGTCTTTTCTTTTGTTTTGTCTTTAAGGTTTTGTTTCCTTCTCAGCCTCTTCTCTCTTCTTTTATTTAACTGTTTCAGAGAGACACCCATATCTATCCTTCATTTAGCCCCTCCTCTGTCTCTTTGATCTTCCATACTTTTCTCTGCTTCCTGCATTTTGTGTGCTTATATGTTCTGCAAGGGTAGCATGTTTATCCATGATATTAGCTGATTATTATAATGCTTATAATGAGTGGCTGCCTGAAAATTTCATTACGATGCTTCTTTGTTGAAATAACTATCCCATGATGCTGAATATATTTTTCTCTAAAATTCAGTGTTTTAGTAGTCTACAAAATATTTTGTTATGTATTTTGTGTTAGCAACATGTTTGGTGTATAAAGACTAAAAACTTTCTATACATCTGATGCATGGACCATAGTTATTCTTTTTATTCAAATTAATTTTATTGAATTAATCAGTCATATATGCAGTTACTAACATAATGACACTATTTTTTATATTATCTTGCAAAAAGTGTTAAAATACTATGAAAATATAACTCCAAAGAATTAATATCTGTCTTGTTTACCCTTTAAGCCTAAAACTTTTATTGTTTTGTAGGCTGCAGACTGGTTATTCAGTCATTGTTTTTCCTCAAATCAGTACTATAGGAATGATATAATATTAGTGAAAATAATTGTTTGTTTTTTAATTTAACACCATAAGTCTTCATAGGGAAAGGTAATCTTCGCATTCCTCTTCTATCCACAGATACAATACCATTATCTTGAAAGAGATGGGTAGTTTATATATCACTGGGGATACTCATCAATGAATTGTTAAGCAAATGTTTGAGGCCTCTGGTGGAAAGGTTAGGGAGATGTGAGGCTGGCAAGTCATTTAAGCAGAAGGCAAGCCATGGTTACACAATGCCAGTTTTTTACTTTGTTAACAGACTCATGGGGGGCATGAATGTGGGCTGGGGAATCATATAGGAGAAAATAGAGTACAAAGAGTGAGGGATAGCTGTTATGGCATTTTTGTTAAGGAATAACAAGACATAAGTCATGTTTTTAGAAAAAGAAAAAAAAAGCTTCATTAGCAAAAAATAAGCTGCAGGCAGGACCAGGGCTGAAAATCATGTAAACTTGGACTATCAAAAGCAACAGATGTGGGTAAACTGAAATCCCATCTTTCAGTTTGAAACAATTCATTATCCTTGGTCTTTAGAACGTGAAGATATTATGAGTTCACTTCAGTCTTTAAACCTAGTGAACACTAGTTTCATGGCCGAATGTTAGCTAAGGAAGACAGGGATTGGTGGTTCAGTCATGTGTACCTGATTTCCTCAGTCTCCTCTTCTGGCTGGGACTGTTTTCAGAACAGCCTCACATTCTACTGACTCAGATCTGGTAGACCATTCTCTGCTGCCTGACTGCTCAATTAAAATGACACCTTCCAAACCCATATGGTTACTCATAACACAGAAACAGAAAAGAAATACCCCAAGAGAAAAGGCCAAAACCCTTATTACCAGATTATCAAAAAGACGGAGAAGCAGATTTGGTAGTATACTAAAAGCACCAGTCCCACATGAGAGCAGATGTCACAAGGGCCTTTACATGAACAATGATGACCACCTTGGGGAGGACATGGAAATGTGCTCCTTCTGAAAGTAGCTGGTTAGTACTTTGGTTTGACTGAGACATGACTATTAACTTTAAAAGGCACAAACACACAACCTGAGGGATGTTAACTCTGCCTACTTACACCCATGATGCTTCACAAACATATCAACAAATGTACTCTGTTAGGCCACCACTTCCATTTCTTGTATTTGGGAGAAGTTGAGGTTCCACTTACATATTTACAATATGTCTGGCTTCCATAGACTAGATCATAATATACATCTCCACTATTGACCCTCTTGAAGCATCATCTCCACAACCCAAAGGACAAGAGTTTCTGTTGCCCATTTCTCAAAGCACAGCCATGACTAAGCCATCTCTGTGCTCTGGTAAAGATGAGGATATAAGTAAAGGACCATCAACAGAGATGACAAGGGGTATCAATGAGTATGGGAACATTACAGCTGCTGTCTAGCTACACTTTCACTTCCATATGTATTGGTGCTTTGGGTGGTCTTGGCACCACAACATGCATTTAACCCATTGTCACTTTCTCTGTATCTTCTGAAATCTAAACCACATCGCTAGTGTACAGATTTCATACTACCATAATTATCAAACAGACAATTTAGATACTCTTTGTAAGGACTTCTAGAGCACGGTGGATCGGGTACAGGCTGGCAAAAATATGACTTATCAGTGAGTTTTCCTAAACAGAACAGGAAGGTGCCTGAGAGGTATGTACCTACATCTCCTAGGATGTCATAGTCACTTCCCTTATCTTTAACAAACAAAACTTGGTTTTAGATACTTTCAATATTTCAAAGTTTTTATCAGAACATATTAATTGCACTTCTTACAAGATTCCTTATAACATGTCCATACATGCATATAATGTACTTAGTCATAGTTATTCCATTTCCCTTTCCTTTTTCAACATTATTTATTTCTTCAAGTTACATCTCAATCATAACCCCCTCCATCCTCCCCTCCCAGTCCCACCCTCCTACCCGCTTCCCCCTCTTCCTCTTGTCCTCTTTTTTTCTGTAAGGTGTATCTTTTTCCCCAAACATCTCCCCCTTTTAGTCCATAAAAGGCTCTTTTTCTTATAACAATAAATACAATACAAAATAATAAGAACAATTAGTCAACAATTCCCTTCCTTCTCTACCTTCCTCTTTCTCAATATTATCCCTTTTAATTCCATGCCTTTCCCCTGCCTCCTAAATTATGTACCTCAAAGAAAGACATGACACTTTTGTTTATAACTCTATTGTATCTCACTTTACATAATATTCTTCATTTCCATACATAGTCTTGAAAAATCACATAATTTGGTTCTTCCTTACAGATAGACAACATTACAGGTGTACTGTATCATATTTTCTATAACAGTCCATCTGATGATGGACTCCTAGGCTAATTCTGTAACCTGGGTACAGTGCACAATGCCTTGGCAAATGTAATTATGTGAATAGTTACTGCATGTTGACATTGTCCCAGAAGCAATAAATTCAGTCATGTAAGTTTTCTTCTAAAATATGTCTTAACCTTAAGTCTTTATGATTAAATAATTCAACCAGAGTTACTTTACCAATAGATTACAAGCATATCATCAAGAATCACTTAGATAGACAGAATCCTATCTCCTTTGGATCTTCTTATATGTGGGACCCACAATTTCTCTACCATTGTTTGTGATACCATTCTTGGTATATCAAAGGACTGGTCATTAAGATTTCCAGCACATGTTAAGTTCTTGTTTGGGCAGGAAAAGTCACTCCTTCCCGGGGGGGGGGGGGGGCTCTTCCCATGATTCTATCATAGAAAAAGAACCTAACTCTGTATCCATTAAGGCCCCTGGATGTCCTTTTTGACCCATGTGCTTTCCTAAGCACCAGCCCAACATGCTGAGGTTAATCCACTATTGCTTTCTTCATTCTAAACTCCCTTGCTAAGTATGTTAATATGCAGAAAGGGGTTTTCAGCCCTCAAATTTAAATTCACATATCATTCTAGTAAGGTATTTTTAGAGAAGATGGTCTGCCAAAGGCCACACTTCAACACCAAATTCGGAGTATTTTGAGCAGAAAAACTGGTAATATAATTATTCTCAGATTGCAAATTAGGCATCTGTGACCTGTACTCTAAATAATATTTCTATGCCTTCTTGAGGAAAATTAGCTTGAAACATAGTCAAAACTTTAGCAACCAAGAAAAATCCAATGTGTTATGAATTAGATAAATAATGCATATATTGATGGTGCTATCCTCACAGGTTATAACAATTTGTCTGTTGGCTAAATGTTGTGTCATACTCACATAGCAAGTGCTTTTAAGTCTCTCTTTAGTTTTAACAATAAAATAAATGGGAGTTTTGATCCAATATTTCCAGATATAAAGGTTTGATGTTTTCAGAAGTCATTTGATCATTTATTGTGCAGCTCCTTTCTGGATTCTCTTTGATGTCTCAGGTTGATTCTTCAAACAGAAATTCAAATTAAATTTAAATGAGACAATCTGATTGTCCCAGATGTAAGAGAGTATTCACAAATATGAAAGAGACAGCAAAGCAGGAGCCCAGTGCCCAACAGTTCAGATGGAAGGAAGGTAGAGGGGGCAGTGAGGAGCCAGATCCACAAAGCAAAGTCTTAGCAAGATACTGAAGTTGAAAGATAGGAGTGCCGAGTCCCAAAACGTACTGCTTGTGGAGGTGGAGTCTGCACACCCCAAAACGACAGCATTCATGCACATTCTTACTGCCAACTATAATCTTTCATTATTAAAAAAATCAATTTGCTTCATTCATTCATTTATTCTTCATTTATTTATTTGGTTTTATGCATGCACATGTTCCTGTGTGTGTGTGTGTGTGTGTGTGTGTGTGTGTGTGTGTGTGTGTGTCTATGTACATATGTACATAGTAGAAACCTGAGGTCAATCAACATCAAATGTCTTCCTCAATCATTTCTCCATCTTACTTTTTGAGGCAGGGTCTCCCCTTGGCCTGGAGTTCATTATTTAGGCCAGACTAACTCATTAGTAAGCCCCATGTGCTCTATATTTACTTCCCAATGTTGGGATTAGAGACTTATGCCATTTTGTCCATGTTTTTACATAGGTACTAGAGATCTGAAATAAGCTTCTCATACTTGTGTAGAATGTTCTTTTCAGAATGAGCAACCTCCCAATTCCTTAATTCATTCTCTATGGCTGCTGTTCGGTTCTAGTTCCAGCCCTGGGCAGTCAGTTTCATATCTGTTTCGCTAAGCCATCCTTTTGCAATAAGTTTAAAATACCTTCTATAACAACATGACCAAAGGAATGTAAGCAGGTGTATTACTGTGAATCCACTTAACAGGCTTCTGTGGAAACTTGTAGGAAGCTAAAAGGCGCTTGAATCCCTCAGACCCAGAAACCATGGTACCCTCTAGTCCTCCATTCCCTCCACTATGGGAGGTGTGATCAGTAGTGTGGCTTCCCAACTGGGCCTCCACTGTTGGCAGTTTGATTCTACTCAGCTGTGAGGGAAGGTGGCCGAGCACCCTACAATCAAGGCAGTGTCTGGGCAAGGACAAATGACTAGGAAGAACAATGTATCATTTCCAGGATAAACTTAGCAGAAAGTTGTCTATCTGCAAGTCTAGGTATCCTAAACTCTGCCTTGTTTTCCCACTGACTTGCAATAAGAAGGGAGCCAATGGCATGTTCCAGTCAGCTGGAAGGAAGCAGATTTCCTCACTTCTGCTTGATTTGAGGCCTGTTTTGTGGACATGCTTGAAAGAACAGGTGTCAGAGGTAAATTATGTCTTTAAAATCCTTTCTCTCTGTCATGGATATTTTTGTCTTTTCCTTGGATTCCACCACAGACCCAGAGAGTGTTCCGTTTCCTTTCTGTAACCACACCCTACAACGTCCAGTCTTTCTCAAGTATCTCTTAGATAGGAACTTTCTAGAACACAAATTTAAAGAGGAGCTTTTTCTCAGGAAAGTCCCTAGCTAGAACTGAATGTAAAAATGACATTTGTGATCCTCTTCCCATTGGTTCTCCTCCCTAAACCCTGTTCTGCCCCACTCACTGGGGCAGCTTGACATTTCCTGAAAAGAGTGAGTCTTGCAAGGCACCATCTCTGGAGAAGACATTTCTCCAAGTTTCCATCACTTTTTTTTTTTACCTCCTAAGTTTTTCCCACCAACTCTTCCTGACTTCTCATCTTTCCTCACATCTTTTCTGATTCATCAGCACACATATCGCTCTGTGTTGGTTGTAGTGATTTGTCTGGATCCCTTGCTTCCTCCCTTAGTCATCTGGACTTTATAGTATTAATGTTTAGCATGATGTTGGCATATAATATATTCTTGGTAAATATTTGTTAAACAAGTGAATTTGAAGCAATTTGGTCATGTAGATAAGATGTGTACATCATTTAGGGGGGTTAAACATCTGTACATTTCTAGTAATTGCTATATATTTACTACCTAATAGTTGAGAATAAATACACATTATATCTTTTCTCTAAACAACATCAGTAAATCAGGTCAGTTTAATGCAATCTATAAATGACAAATTTGCAAAAGGCCTCTCTCTATAAACCTAATTTGAGACAACACTGGCATAAACTTAATGAAGTTTGAGAGCAGAAAGAACTTCAAAGTGGCCCGGTTTCCCCATAGGGGAAGTTATTGAATTGCATGCAATGAGCTCTATTTTCTTTTAAGTGATGAATTTGCCCATCTTAACATCTGTGAGTGAAGAAAACTGAGAAAGCGACAATGGGAATTAGAAAGGATGAATAAAACTATTCAATAATTATGCTGGCCATAGTAAGGCTAGCCCACTGTTACTTCCAGAGGGCGAAAATGATGCTTCACTAATACTTAAACAGGATCCTCAGTGGCATTTGAATGATGCAGTTGAATGGCAAGAAAAATAAAATAATACAAGAATGCACAAAGTTTCATTCATTTATATTTTCACAAATGTTAGAAAATTATGTTCTCTGTTATAGTCATCTTGAAAAACTATAATACTACACATCATTTTATTAAAGACACTAGATTGCATAAAGATACAAGATGTCTATGAGTAGGAACAGTGAGAGTTTGAGAAAGAGTCTCCCCCAGAGACGAGCTCTTAATTGGTTATGGAACAAGTGGGACGAGGGTACATGGGAGGGATTAAAGAAAAGTGGAAATACAGTTACATTTTAGTTTAAAAGTATTAAGAAATAAAAGCATGACGTGCATGTCAGCTTTGACGTGCATTTTTAGGAAACAGTTTAAAGTTCCGTGGAGAAAGTTCTAAGAATAGAGTGGATTTTATTACTGAAAAATTGTCTCTAGACATTATATAGATTGTCTGTATACATTCTAGGGAAGAAAACTCAGTTTGAAGATAAATCCCATGATGAATAGCAGTTGTGTCCTGTCTTAAGGTGACTTTGGGGTCTTGGGTTCGTTCTATCAGCCTCTTCAGAATTGAACTGAGTATGTCTGTGTGATTTTAGGTATGACCCTTCCCTTTTGTACGGCAATCTACCTCTTCCAACATACATTTTTCCTCCCGTATTTATCATTTTACAGACAAGGAAATGGAACCAACTAGAGAGCAAGCCGTCTTTGTTTGCAAACTCCACTCTCACTACCACAGAGAAGAACATTGTGCTAGCTTGTGACCCAGCTACAAACACAATGCACAGGATGCTTTAGCCTTCTTGAAGGCTTTCCTTTAGTCTAACACTTGATAGTTGTCTTCATCTCCTGAACAGAATGTAGTTTCCCTATTCACATCTCTAACAAACAACCAAAGGGGAGCCCCTTGTCATTGCCGGAATATGTCACATTGCCTGTCTGAGACAGGATGCATAGGAAAATAAATATACCATAAGATAAAGTTCTTGGCCACCTGAAGATGTCATTCCCATTAATACAAATTCAGCTAAGAAAAGACAGAACACCCAGAGAAACATTTTTTAGCCTGAGGTTATACTAGACAATTAGCATATCAATCCCTGCTGTGCTGTGTGTCAAAATTCTAGGGTTCCTTCAAGGTTTCTCAACCTCAATGCCACATGTTCTCGAGAGCCTTTCTGAATTCTCTGGCTAATCATTGGGTTCCTTTATCTTGTGTTATCATAAAATGTTTTGAGTTAAGTGAATTGGATGTAAACAACTTATGTGGATGTAGACTTAGACAAATATATTTCCAAGTCTTTCCTATAGCACGGCCACTATGCCGCTTGCTAATCTTCCTCCATTTCCCCAGCACAGGTCTCCTGTGCAGACAAAAGCACAGACACTTTGAGCAGAAGTGTGGCCAGTTTTCACTTCACCAGTTTCAGGGTGGTATGGAAACCTAGCAAAGCTTGCTCTCTCATGCTCTTTGGTTTGGTCATCCCTGTGTTTTTACGCTCTAGGGCTGAGCCTCCATTCAACACTTAGTAGTTGTCATTGTCCAGCCTCAAACTGTCACAAAGCATGTTGAACACTTGAATCTTCAGAAGGAGCCTCAGGACTAATTTCCTTATTCGCAAACTTTGTCTCCCCTGATTCTCAATGTACATGTACCAAAGTAGTCCCAAACATCTGATAGTGCAGTTTTGGCCCCTACCCTACCTTCAAATATGCATTTAGCCTTAACATCTACTCCTGATGCAGAACTAGAGTCTCATGTTAAAGTCTATTTCCAGATTTGTTTCTTTGTCTCTTCTAGCTCCCTGCTCATCTTCCTTTCAGAATGTTCTGAGGAGCTCCAGGGGTAGATGTTTTTCAACCCAAACAACAAGATTATTACATCTGCATTTCATGTTGTCACACGCTTCACCACTAAACTTCATCAGAGATGAAACTAAGACTAGCAAGACATCTTTAAGAGGGTTTTCTCTCTAAACTTAGCTTTCTAACCATGGTCAGAGTGTTTTGGGAAAGAAGAGACAGTGTGTGGGGGGGGGGGGGGGGGGTGACTAAAGAAGGTTAAACTTCAGCCTCCTTCAAGGGCTTAAGTTGATTAAATTAGCACATAAAAGGAGGTGACAGAAATGACTTTGAGGCTCAGGGAAATGTCACCCCACTACAGCCTAGAGCCTACTTGGTAATAATTATCTAAGAAGCGCATGTCAATAGAGTATTTACCACATGGACTGTGGAAGAAAGAGAACATGTGCATGCCACTGCCTTTGTGTAGAGCATCAGCTTGCGATTTCTGCTTGGTTGGTTTCACCTGTGATACTTGTGTAGTTTCCCATAGTGGTGAGGATTAGGTGGGCATGAGGGTACCTGGGGAATGAGCAATGTATATGGGCAGCTTCTCTAGGTGAGGCTGAGAATTTGCCTTTCTAGGAATCTGTGGGGTGGTACTGATGCTGATGGATGCAGAGATGATACTGGAGAGCCACTGCCTAGGATAGTTCATTAGTGCTTTGGGGGAAACCCAAAGAAGCATCTAAGGATTTGGCTATCAGACAGTTTAAAGGGAAATTCCCTTTCCAATCATAGCAGATACTGTAAGTATGAAAATTAACAAATCTCACACACAATTGTAGTTGTAGGCTCCATACAATATGGAGCATTTACAGACTTTGAATATCAACTTTGGCCACAAAAGGCTAATTATTTCACCTTTAGCACAGAAACTGTCACTATAATGTCTGCCTTTTGGTATAGTATTGGCAGACAAATGAGTTGGCATTTTCCTCAGTATAAATAGTAGAATGAGTTGTTCGAGAATTAGTAAATCAGTTTTCATGCCGTTATTGCAAAAATTTTACCAAAGATATTACAAATACTTACAAAGTATTTTGCATTATTTTTATTATTCATCATTTATCAAAGGGCTTATAAATAATTCTGACACCTGTGTTTGCTCATATTAAATAAGCACCCCTATAAAACTCCATCTCCATTTGTCAGATTAGGAAACCAACATTTAGATAGATTACATGGCTGGTCCTCTGCTCACTTCTGTAATGTGTCATAATCCAATGACAAGCAGCCTGGCTGAATCATGCATACTCTTTTTGTTTGTTTGTTTTGTTTTGTTTTGTTTTTGAGACAGGGTTTCTCTGTGTATCCATGGTTGTCCTAGAAACTTTTTAGACCAGGCTGGACTTGAACTCACAGAGATCAATCTGTCTCCCTTCTGAGTACTAGGATTAAAGGCATGCTCCAACAAGCCTGGCAACTACAGACAGTTGTGAACTGCCATGTTGAAAAGCAGCCAGTGCTCTCAACAGTTGAGACATCTCTCCAGCCCTCATTCCTACTCTCAATGACCATTTGTCTATGACTATGTGTTAATTGTAAATTGTATTGAATGCACATAAACATCAAAGTTTCAAGATTATGATATTTGATTATGGATTTTCAAGTAAATTTCCATATGAAGAACCATTGAACAAAGAGCAAGGACCTAAAACCTCTTTTTAAAAAAATATTTATTACTTCAAGTTACATCTCCATCATAGTCAGTCACCTCCTTTCACCCCTGCCAGCCCCACCCTCCCACCATCTACCCCTTCTCCCAGAACTCATAATTCTTTTCTTTTTGAGTAATTAGACATCAATTATGAAAATCATAAAGTACATGCATTCCCATTGTCCAGTCCATACATATTTGGCAACTAATATTAATATTCTATTATCCATGTGTTTCCATGAGTTTAAAGTTCTATACCTAACTCATTTTCCATCCTAACTTGCATTACTAAAAACATCTTCTTAGACCTAGAACATCCTTCTAATACCTAAACAACTTAAAATTTAACTGTGTGACTATAATTATCTAGTCTTCAACCACATCAGAGACCTGAGAAGGATAAATATATCTGATTATACAGGAAGTACAGAGCCAGCAGTTTCCAAAACTAAGAAAGGAGAGACAATTGGCTGGCTGGACAGTCCCCAATTTCTCTCCATACATTAGAGCATCTCTAAAACCTCTTTTTAATACACAAAAACCATTATCTGTTATCCACTTCACTTAGCCCTTTGATATCTTTAGCTGTTCAACTTAATTTATCTGCATTTTAAAGAGATCATATTGATTCTAAATAGGTTATTCTTCAAATAACAAATACACCCTCTCCTTAGAAACATCATCAACAACAATAATAAAATCATTGTATTATTTTTGCAATGATTCTTATAAAGCCAACGTTTATGCACAATTGATTTATCCTTACCATAGCCTGACTATTTAGTTGCAATTCCTTTCCATTTATCAATGAGAAATCTGAGGCTCAGGGAATTTCAAATGACTTTCCTAAAGTTGTTTGGCTAGTAGGTGACAAAGGTGAGTTCAGAAGTCTTCCGTTCTGCTGCTGCATAAGGGCAGGTCTCTAACTTCTTACTACACAAGACTCACTTCTACAGGCTCCAGAGGGGGGAGGAAAGAATGTTAGAAACCCAGTGGTGCCAATGGCAAACTGGACAACCACCCCTTCCTGTGGTTCTACTTCAGGACTCTCTGGGACCTAGAGCCCTAAGCATTCTGCCCTAGGACTCACTCTTCCCTGTGGGTCTGCAGGATCACTTCCACGATCCATGCTCTGTCCAGAACATGTACCTTCACCCGGGAGTCTTTTACTAAGTCAGTATCTGATCACTTGGACTTTCTTGCCAAGTCACCCACAGAGTACTTCTGCTATTGTTTCTCTGTGGAGATTTCTCTATGAAGGTGATATCAGACGGCTGGGAAAATGTTTCTGGGGAACATGTGAGGGTGTTTCTAGAAGATCTCAACATCTGAACTAGTAAACAGGTTAATTACCCTGCCCAGTATGGTAGAATATCATCTGACTGCTAAGGGACTCATCAAAACAGAGGTGGGAGAAGACCATAGATGAGCTCTCTGTTCAGGCTGGGACTGTCACCCGCTGGGGATTTCTGATGCTCTGTATTCCCCATATACAAAATAGACTTTGTAGTCTAACTCAACCTTACACATCATCCCTCTGGGTGTCACGGCTTCTGGCACAGAATGAATTATCCTTTGGTCTTTCTTGGTTCTCCAGCTTGCACACACAAGATAGTGGGACTTCTTATTTTCTTTACCTATTTGAATCAATTTCCATAATGATTCTTCATCTGTGTATTTATATGTATGTGTATATATGCGTGCATCTATCATACATCTTATAGACATCATCTATCATTATCTAACTAATCTATCACATACCTATAGCTATCATTCGTCTTAGTTAGTTAGAGCCCTGACTAATATGAGCTTTCCTTGGTTCATTTCTTCAGCACGCATTCACCAACATATATACATTGTGCTGTAACTCAGTACACATTGTACCAGCATAGTAGGACAGAAGACAAATGCTCTGTTCTTTCACATTGCTCTAACTATAGATTTCCATTTTCTGTAAGTTCCCATTTCCAACATATTTAGTAATGAGATTTCTTTTACTGCTTGGTTTCTTACTCCAAAGTCTCAATGTAAATAAATAATAAAATGAAGTTTCTGAAGGAGGAGCGACCACTTACAATTCACTGTGCTTCCCACTTGAGTTGTGTCCCAGTTTCGGCCAAACACTAGCTCATACATCGATGTATGTGACAACGCACTAATTTTACAAGAGAGCTAGGAACCGGATGCTGATCAACAACCAACAACCGGTTCACAGAAGACAGCTCTGGAAACATTTTTTTTCCAGTCTGAGATCCTGAATATTTTCCAACACTTCTCTCAAATGCTTGGGCCACGTTTTTTTCCCCTGGATTTCACTCCTTGTGAAGGTCAGTGTGAACCCAGGGCCTGGGGGAGAGGGGCTTCTGTGGGGAGGGAGGAGAATTGGGGAGAAACAGATTTGATGTCAACATTCTGAGTTGATGTGCTTTCTGTTCAGCAGGCTCCAGGAGGCAAAGACCTGTCAGCTGGGCTGTATGATTCCAGAGGAAACAGCTGCCTCATGATTAAGGAACAAAGGAAGTTGGTGGGGGGGGGGGGGGATTGCTGAGGGAGAGCAGGAAGCCACTGCAGCCTCCTTCACTTGTGTTGCAATTCTTCCTTGACCAAGCCTGTGAGCCTCCCATTCCATGTTCCTTGAAGAAATTAATGTGGGAAAAATTAAAACAACTAAAATCATGTGTTGGCTTTGTCCTTTGGTGTGGTTTAAATTAATACTCTCTGTTCTATTTGAGCTTACCTCACAATCCTGTTGTCTGATGAAACTGTCCCCTTATCCTGGTGGCAGGCCATGCCAGATTTCAAAATCAGCTTCTTGTTGTGGGAATGAAATTTTTGTTCATTAAGAACATTGTTCTTTAAACTTCGTACTTCCCACACACAGCTTCCAACTTCTCCCACACAAATGACTCTCCCTCCTCGCTCATGCCCTTCTCCCTCTACTAATAAAATAGAAAATTCTTTTAAAATATCAAATAATTAAAGCTCTTCATGGGTTATTGAAGAGCAACCCTCTAGTACATGAAAAAGTGGCTCCAGTGAGTTTTAAATTTGTTTAAGATGGAAAAAAGAAAACCTTCCAGTGTATTATTTTTGTCTGACATTTTGCAACAAGAGAATAATTTTTCCTAACATAACACATGTGCACTATTATTTTTCAGCAGGCTTACATGTCCAAATTCTACTTAGGAAAAATTCCTAGTGGCCAGAGCAGGTCAGGGGCAGATTAAGTAGCTGCTTATATTTGATTTTCCTTTATACTTTATTTTAAATGATATCTGCATATAAATAGAGCGAGATACATGACCATGATGTGGTAAAGGTGAGAAGGAATGATGGCACACACATAAAAATGAGGTTGTCTCTGAGATGGTAACAAAAATTTAAAGAAGAAAAAAAAAAGGGGGAGAAACACAGGAGAGAGTTCACTCGACTCTACTGATTTGGCTGTGATGTATCTGTCTCTAATTTGTGCAACCAGCCCCTTCTCCAGCCCAGTTCAGATGCCATGTCATTTTAACATCAGTAACCACTGGTCTCATTCTCATCGCCTAGAGCAAGTTCCCTGGAAGGACCTCAAAACTCTCCTCAGTAGGAAAGCAACTCTAACAGGGCAACCTGAAACCATGCTTGTTGAAATATTTGGGCAACTTACTTTTCTTTTTCTTTTTTTTAAATGTTTATTTATTACTTCAAGTTACATCTCCATCACAATCCCCTCCCTCCACCTCTCCAGACCCCACCATACCACCCTCTCCCCCTTCTCTCAGGACTCATAATTCTTTTTTTTAATAATTAGGCCACAATTATGAAAATTATAAGGTATAACATATTTTCCCAATGTTAAGTCCATACATATTTGGCAACTGATATTAATATTCTATTATCTATCTACCTTCATGAGTTTAAAGTTCTATACCTAATTCATTTTCCATCCTAACTTGCATTACCAACTTAAAAACATCTTCTTAGACCTAGAACATCCTTTTAATTCCTAAACTAATTAAAATTTAAATGTGAGACTATAACTATCTAGTCTTCAACAACATCAGAGACCTGAGAAGCATAAATATCTCTTATTATGCAGGACGTGCAGAGCCAGCACCTTCCAAAGTAAGAAATGGCAGACAACTGGCAGCCTGGACACTCCCCAATTTCTCTCCATACATTAGAGTATCTTTCCTTTTTTTAAAAAAAGTTTATTTATTACTTCAAGTTATATCTCCCTCTACCCATCTCTATTCCACCCTCCCACCTTGTCCCCCCTCTCCCATCTATCCTACTCCTCTGGTGGGTGCCCCACATCTCAGCCCCTCTATGTTCATCAGTCATACGAGGGCTAAGAGCTTCCTCATGCACTGGGGGCCTAGATGGCAGCTCCACTAGGGCAAAGTGTCCCACCAACAGGTAACAATGTTCCTGTTCCTTTCAGTCTGTTGGTTGTAGGATAGTTATCCTATACTATATGGCTAAATCCAGTTATAAGTGAACACATGCCATGTTTATCTTTCTGGGTCTGCGTTAGCTCACTCAGGATGAGACTGAGAGTTGTAGTGACAACTTAATTTTCAATGAGTTGTTTTCTTTATCTTTGATTTGAGATTATGTAAAAACAGGGAGCCATATGTGGAAAAACAACAACAACAGCAACAAAAACCATGATTAGTGTACAAGGCTCCCATTTCAGGAGCAATTTGATGTCTGAGTCTTGGATGGGACTATGTAGAGTATACCATCTCCTTTCCCCATGAGCAAAATGGTGATGATCTCAGTTCAATCAGTACATTTGGTGCAAAGGACTCATGGATATGCTCAAGTTCAATGCTTAGTTATCTTAAGAATGACTCACCGATGTTTGGGAATTGTGATGGAGCTCAGAATGGAAACTTTCATTTGTTCCTACTCAATGTTCAATAGTCGAGAGCACACATATTCAGATAGCTCCTCAAAGATGAGTTGAATCTCATCCCCCACTTTTATTCAGTGGCGTTTCTATTAAGGGCAAATGTAACCATAATTACCTATCATTGAGAGCCTGAAGTTATCTCCAACATTTTAGATATCAATGCTTTACACAGAAAGACAGAGCAGCAAGTGCCATTGCTGCTTCAGGGAATGGTTGGTGGCATCTGACCTCACAGAAGCATGCCACAGTTGGAGACAACAGAGACTGGGTGTGTAGTAAAGAGCTCACCTCTGGATGGCAGGGCCAGGTTTGACTCATGTCATCTCTAGACACTGACCATAGCTCAGTGTGCTTTTGTCTGTTAATGTTGAGCATGTGCATTGTCATGGATGAAGCAAAAGTCTAACACTGGGGTCCATGTGACAGATGAAGGGTTAGAAGAAAGGTTCGTGAGATGATGGCAGAGTCCTGCATAGGCCAGCATAGTGAGACTAGGAGAGGGAGATTTTCATTCCTCAAAGACCCCTTGTTTCAGTGATTGTTTGTGAAGTTGAGAATTGGTTAAACTACATTTTACTGCATTTTAAGGGTTTTTTTTTTTCTTTTAATTTTCCCTGTCTCCTTGGATAGCAATAATTAGTCGTGTCAAGATGACTACTCAAGTGACAATGTGATTTCAATGAGGAAAAGTTGAAGAATAAACTATAATTATTTGGACAGTCACTTGATCAGGTTTTCTTTTCCTTGTCACATTTTAAATGATTTATGAAGCTCTATGTGGGTGCCTGTGTAGAGGTTAGTTCACACATTTTAAAGCTTTTATTCCCTTTGCTTTTCCATTTCAAGTACATAGCAGTTTGTCAATTTGTGGGATTTTTTTTTTTTTTACTCTCAGTTTGGCTTAAATAAAATTATAGGCCAGCTAATCTAATTTGAACTCTAATGTCACCTGTTCTTGACATACGCCATCTTGAAAAGTGGCAGTTTTCTTATTCTATGAGGAAGACAATCACCATTGTACTTAACACAACATTTCCTATGATCCCTGGAACATTAGGCAAAGGGAGAGAGTCCCAGAAAAAGAGCACATGCTTAAAGAAAGTGACTGATAATTTTAGATGTAGGAAAAAAGCATCATGTGTTGACACATTTCTGTAGTCCCAGCATGAGGGAGGGTGAGGTAACCTGAATATTGCGAGTTTGAGGCCAGGATGGGCTACAGTGTAAAACACTATCTCAAAAACCCAAGAAGGAATAATAATAATGATGATTAATAATAATAACAAACAAAAAAAATCTAGAAAAATTACAAACTCATCCTTCATTTCAGCAATTCCATGGAACCAATTTCACTCACTAAATATTCAAGGAAATTCTGCATTTAATACAACTTTCCAAGTTTAATTGAATATTTCGCAAACTTATCTGACCCTGGGTCACTCTTAAATCTAAAATATGCTCACTGTCTTCAGGATCAGTGTTCTGCACAAAATCCTTCAGAAAATGCTTGTTGAGGTAGTAAACACACAAACTCCATTGTGTAAATGTGATATGTTGGCTTCTTCCAAACCACTGAAGAGGTGTATCAATAGGGAATGTTGTATGAGTGGAATTACCTTTGTTGAGCATGGCAGGAGATCCTAAAATGAGATTCTCAGAAAATGTTGCCTTGAAAAAGTATTTGAGGGAGAGGTGACTTTGGCTCTCAGCTGAACAGCAATTGTGTGCTGTGTCATGTGCTCTTCTGAAACTCTCTGGACTTGTGTTATAACCATAATCCTAAGCACTCTTAAATGCAAACAAGTTCTGCAATAGTGGCTTTCAAGTGGCACTAGAAGCATCATTTGCAACCACTGTACGGAGTTCAGTGCATTCCATGCTGCGCTAGCTAAGAAAGGTCAAATGACAAGGTTGTGTCTGCAAGCCAGCAGGGCATGAAGGGGTTCGATGAATGACAAGGGAATTGTTGTTTCCCTTTTATCTTTGATTAAGGGGGATCAGGTGTTTGCCCATAAGAACTGCACTTGAAGCAACATGCAGTTCTACTCTGGAATATGCCCATAAACTAGAAAAATGTCTGTTTAAATAAACATAAAATCAGGAGTATCCTACAGCTAAATGAGACAGTGGCATTTAGGAGGAAAAGGAGGCCAAATCTATTCGCTTTCTTCTTTCCTTTCTGAATGAATGACTCAGCTGTGAAATTATTTATTAAGATTTTCCAGGGGAAAAATGGTCATAGGAATTCTAATATTTACTAGACTTATCTAACAAATTTTCTAGTTTCCATCCTACCATGAAAGGTATATAATGAGGAGGATTATTTTAATACTTAAAATACTATTCTAGAAGAAACTTAAGATTCATTAGAGAATCTGGGTGACCATTATTGCTTGTACCAGTGTGCATTGTTTACTTCTGAATGCTCATCTGCACACTGGTATTCTAGAAGGACCAGGAGGGAATTATCAGCTACAGTCATCCCAGCACTCTTACATCTACTTATTTTGAAACCTTTCATTTGTAGCGACAGCTGCAAGGTGTCCCTTCAAGGATTTTCCTTTTTTGATTTATACTTATATACACTCAAATCTCAATTGAGATATCCGAGCTTCATTCCATTCTCTGACCTTACACTATCAAGCCGGGGTGACCCCCAATCTCTTAGGACTGGGCTGCATTCCAAGCCAGGTTATAGAAGAACAAGGGCAGGGAATCAAAGCCACACATCACCACAGTCCCAAGGAGACACTTCATGGAGAGCCGAGTGAAGGCCAGCCAATCAGCAGATCTCATTTATTTGCCCATGTGAGATTTCTTAGCTCTCCACCCTTTGAACTTTTGACATTATTTTTGAGTGTGTGAGTCCTGTTTATGCCAAACACAAGAGCTCGACTGATGCTCTGTTTGGCATGGAAATTGGCATTTGCCTTATGGAAACAAATGTTCCCCTTTTCTTGCTTTATTTTTTTTATTTGTTCAGGATGAGAGTGGACTCGGCTGAAATGCATCATAGTTGCTGACATATTGGTGAATATTCCACACATCTGTTTCTGGTTATTGTTCTCTTCTTGACACACCTGTCACTGTGCCCATGCAATGAGGCGCTTCAGATAATAAAACTCCTCAGAATCTGGTCAGATGGACACAGTGGTCAGTGAGACTGTGGAATGATCTATCTGGAAATCAACAGAAATGGAGCTACACTGTGCATGACGCAAATCCTACCAGCACTGAGACGGTTGCAGACTTCCTTCCCTCCAAATGCCTGTCGGATAGTTACGGGAAAGGAGCTTGTTAAATAGAGACTTTTAAAACACTGAGCTTACTAGGACAGTATGTAGCTTTTGTACCGGTCCTCAATCTATCATTTCTTATTATTCCCTGTGCAAGGTGAATGCTTGACCCTGCACACTGTGGCTAAGCAGTTCATGCGTCCAGTGCACAAAACTGCTCCTTTTTGTTGTTACCCTGTTATACTGAATCTCTAATGAGTCAAATCAGTTGATAAATGATTGCAGCTTAGAAATCTTGCTTTCTTGGGCCAAGTTGCCAGCATACTAATACCACATGGAGAGCTGCTAACCTCTTCCATATAGATTAAAAAAAAAATGACAGTAAAATTGTCACTGCAGAGGTCCAGAAATGAGCTTAGATCTCTGGAGTGTGAACCAGAAAACATAGAATGTTTAAGAACAGGCTTTAAAAAAAAAGCCCACAAAGCATGCCCTAACTTATTTAAGTAACAACTTAGGTTGGAGTCTTGGTTATATCTAGACTCCAATCCATGTCCTGTCAAACAACCATTCTCAGCAAATAGTGAGTGAGACCAAGATTGGAAATAAAGGAGAACAGCATCTTCTGCCTTCCCAATAGTGCCTCGTGAATGTGGTAAGTGTCCATTGAATTGTCCTATTTACACAGCCTTTGTTTTTTTTTTTTGTTTTTTTTTTTTACTGTAAACTCTTAAGGTCACTCCATTGCCCGTGCAATTGAATCTGACTAGAGTTCACAGAGGTCTGGATCTCTGCATACAGTACACCACAGGATTGATTTATAAACCATGGTCCCAGAGCATCCCAGAAACCAGAGTGAATCGAGGCTTCTAAGTGCACACAAGTGTTATGAATTCCAATGTTAGGCCAGCATGGGAAATGTCCCCAAACTCATTTCCTGCAAGAGAGAATGGGGATGCAGTTGAGGGGAATGAAGGAGGATGGCAAAGCCCACAAGGAATGAGGTTGGTACCCAATTAGCTTCTTTTCATATTATGGGTTTGGGGAGGCCAAGTAATCCCATGACAGTTCCAGTCATTTTCACGTTGGCAAAGAGGAACAATATTGCTTTTTAATAGTGTGAGGTCGGAAGAAGAAAAGGGGAAGAGAGAGGAGAGGGGCGAGCTAACCAAAGGAGGATTGTGAATGCATTTAATTCCCTGGACAGGAAAATTTTTTGTTGAAAAAATAAAAGAAAGGAGATTAAAAAATTGATAACTTGAATGTGTGATCAATAAAAATAATTACCATTTTGCAGCCCATTTTTTCATAAAGCACTCAGTGGCCTGAAAGTCATTCTGACATAAGAGCCGAGCACTCAAAATGCACAATTACTAAAACTCTGTCTTTAAAAACAAAAAGACCCTCCTGTTCAAATCTCTGTGCTTCTTCCCCTTTCCTGTCTTCCACACTCAAGCGTTTGGTCTAAAGACAGTCAGGGAGCTAAATATATATTAATTAGAACTCTTGGGGCTGGCATCCGAGGGATACAATTATACCAAACGGATGCCATTCCAGGCTCTGATAGCTTCATTTAAATTCCTGAATAAAACATGAAATATCTTTAATGAGAAATGAATATAGTTGTCAGGAGGGAGCAGTTCTGATATTGTTACTAGTCAAGATATGGAAGATACAGACGTAATGTGAATACCTTCCATTTTATATACAAATGACGGTTGTTAAAATAGACACATCCCTCTTCTGAGACATCAGACACACTACAAAATAGTAAATTATATATATATATGTATATATATATATATATACATACATATATATATATATATATATATATATATAGAGAGAGAGAGAGAGAGAGAGAGAGAGTCTAGCAGCACAGGCTTCTCCCAAGGAACCACAGCCCTGGAGCTTCTGTGAAGTTGCAGACACGGGTACATTCCGTCTGTTCTTAGCAAAACAAATCACCTCAAACAGCAGCGGGGAGGATAAACACATGCACTCCATCAAGCAAATCACAGCTTCTTTTTAAGCAAGAACTGGGTATGATCAGACATTCATAAGCACGTTTTGCTGAGAGGATAAGGGAGAAATAGACAAGCATACATATTGCCAGCCTCCAGTCCCTTCAGGATTAGTCCCTGCTCAGTGGTAGAGGAGGCCAGAAGGAACAGAGGGAAACTGGTTGGTGAAATCACATTGTCAAGGAGATGCGAACTGCAGGTCTCCACGTACCGCCCAGGCTCTTTGATCACCACCTCTGGAAAGCTCATGCCTGAGCCCCAGTTTCCAGCAAAAGGCTATTCACTTGTTGGGAATGCCTGGGATTTTCTTCTTTTCTTTCCAGGGCTTTCCTTTGGTTCACAGTGATTTTCATAATTAAAACAGCAGCATGTTACCTTAAGTGTGGGTTGTACCTGCCTGGATCCCAGGTGACCTTCAAGCACTTTAGAAGTGTTACCAGTGATAACCAGGGCCCGGCTTTCCTTGCTAGTGAATTCAGAGTCGGTTCCGCAGTTCACTTGATCTGGAGGTAAGAGAAGAGGTTACTATGGGGAATTTGTTTGAGCACAAAACAGAAAGAGAAATATCTGTGTCCCCAGAATCCTCAACACGGTCCCGAGATTATAAAAGACAAAAAATATCATTAGGATCTCTTTTTGCTGCTTTTGTTTTTCTGATACCAAAAAAAAGAGACATAATTGCTAGAGAAGTCAGTAAAAGAAACTAGAGTTCCTCCACTGATAAAGACCTTATAATAATGTAATTTAACAGCACATTGTCAGGCCCAATAAATGAGTATCCATCTGTGGAAAGATACTGAGATAGAGCCTATGAACCACTGCTGTACATAGTTTATAAGCAACAGTTTCCATATAAAGCTGCTGCCTGAAGAACTTTGTAAATCCGTCCCCAAAACTCTGATACCCATCTCTCTCATGGGAATAGAGGAGCCATTTCTCATTAGTTTGTTGGTTTATTTATCTATTAATTCATGTATTTATGTATTTATGTTTGTATTTATTTATTCATTCATTCATTCATTTGGCCTAGCATTGGAGATCACATTTTGAGTAACAAGATTCTAGGAACATGTTTCGAGATTCTATTATACAGGCTTTCTTCAGGAGTAACCTCCTGCCTCATCAACTGGAATGCTGTTCTTTCCTCATGTCCACCAATTTACATACATCGTCTCCCTGACTTCCCCCAAACTCTTCAATGAATTCGTTTCTCCACAAACCCCATACACTCTTCTCTTCATTGCCTCCTGATTTATCCAATATTCCTTAACCCACAAACTGAACCATTTCTGGTGAAAGATACCAAGGCATGTTATATGCCTATCTTAGGGCCTGCCATCACTGTCTACATGCTTTTTGAATGAATGGGTGAATGAAGAAGGGAAGAAAATAGACAACATGACATGTTGAATTTTTCTGTTTATACTTTCTGGTAAAGAACAAATCTAAAGGTTTGCTTGTGTCATTTACCTATGAATCTGGGCCACCCAAATAACAGGGGAAATGCATTAAATTATATTTTGTATTTCTGTAAAACCAAATGGCACTCAGAGTAATATGCTTTTATTTTTCACTAAAGACTTTTATTTTACAAAGTAGATTGGATCTGCCATTTGCTTTGACCTTGTCTTTTTAGTTTTCAAGACTGCTCTGCAAACATCTTTTAGTATAGGAGTGGATCAATAACACCAATAACAGTCATGGCTGCCTTTCCTAAATTGTGAGGGAACTCTGTTGAGAACTTCTCAGGAGGTAAGTCAATGGATCCCCACAGCCACTGCCTCTGAATCCCAGGAACATGAAAATGCAGGGCATGGTCCACAGCACTGTGGATGAAAGAGAAAGGAGAATTACTAGGGTTTGCTGAACAGCCAACCTACCTGGAAAACTGTGAACCCCAAGTTGAGTGAGAGACTCTATCAAGAGAATCAAACAGAAAGTGATAGAGCCAGACAGCTGATGTCCCCCTCTAATTTCTGTGAATATGTGCACATAATGCACAGACACACACACACACACACACACACACACACACACACAGAGAGAGAGAGAGGGGGGGGCAAGCATCCATACATGCAATAAAGCAACAATGAGCCAACAGTGAGCCTGACAGGCTGGCTGACTAATACAAAGCTCACTGATCCTTATGCAAGGTTGTTTGGCTAGCTTTTATCTCCACAATGATCAAAGCAAGAAAATCATGAGAAATTGCACTAAAGGGGGATTAAAAAAAAACAGTTACACTCCCTTTTTTAATACATGGAATCTGGTTAATGGCATTGAATAGTGTTTGCTTAAAATATTTTAAATTACATAGGAAATAACGTTAATGTCTTATGTCTAAATTTATACCACTTTCTAGCTTGGTCAAGACATTCACCTTATCCTAATTTGTCTCTAACTCTCTCTTTCTTCCCTAGGGTAGACATTTGGTTTAGCCGTGTAATTCTAGTCAAAAGTATTTGTACTTCATTGCTAGTTGGTTTGACTTTAATTGGCCTAGGCAGTTCCTGCTCCAGCCAGCAGGGCCATCCACCCTAAGGCTCTCTTTATCATGGCAGCTTTGTCCTCAGATAGATCCAATGCTTTATCAGCTCTCTGACTATACGTTTTACAACTGGAGATGAGTCAATGCCTCCGTGTTCTACCTATGCCTACACTAACATGATTTCAAAGCACCTTCCCACTTTCCCATTACCTATTTCCCAGAAGAGCTGAAATCCTACCTCATTAACTCAGCAGAGACCTTGAAAACTCCTTTTCCTAAGTTATGGGCAGGAAGTATGCAGAGACAAGACTGTTTTCTGCGTTCTCTCATTCTTGTGCTGCAAGGCTGCACAGCCCCGTTCTCCAGCCAATGTGGAGGCTTCTGCTGCCTCTGGCTATGGGTATTCTGGCATGTCACATCAGTAGCCCTAAACTTCTAGGAATTGGTGCATCCCTGGAGGTGATATCACTAAGCAATCCTGGAGCCAGATGTAGTGTCAGGATGCTTCTTGAAGTTTTGCCTAGAAGCCACTTCAGTTCAGTTGGTGTTGACATGTCAGTTGGTGTTGACATGTCACACCAGAAACCAGTTTGGCCCTTATAATCTGCTACTTGATCATAAGGACACTTCACTTCCGGGATGCCTGTGCCTTGCTGGGTCTTAATGTAGCACAATCAGCTTTACAGAGATTCTGACATACACGAATATTCTCAGGCTAGGTCAGGGCACCCGTATCTATTCAGTCCTGCAGTTTTCTCTGGAACCTCATTCCTTGGATATTTAAGCTAAACTTATCACTTAATTTAGGGTGTGTGTGTGTATGTGTGTGTGTGTGTGTGTGTGCATGAATGTCTGTGTTGTATTTATGAGTGGTATGTGTTCACCAGTTTGTGCAGGTGCATGGGCCCCTATGTGCACCCTGAAACTATATGAGTACTCTGATATTCAGATCTTTCACATGCGCTGCCTTTTTTTTTCCCCCTGAGACCGAGTCTACTTGTAAGCCAGGATGTAGGCTGGGGCCACTAAGACCCAGCAATTATCCTATCTTCATCTTTCCACACAGCTAGGATGGTTCCAGGTGCACACAGTCATGCCAAGCTTTATTGTGTCAATGCTTGGGATTTGAACTCAGATCCTCATTGAGTTGCTCTCCCCAGATCTCTTTTCTGAAGCCACTGTTAAAATGACTGACTGAGGGGATACACACCCAAGGAATAATACTCTCTTATGTATAGTCTCATCTAGTTGTAGTGTTCACAAAATTGCTGACCATGTGAGAGCCTAATAATTTGCATAAGTATTGATTAGTGTATATGCAGTCTGTATACAGTGCGGTATTGCACATGGATTCTTCCATAGAATCCTTCATGAAACTTAAGACACCTTATCGTTTTCCGCCATGTAGTTTTATGGATGCACACTGTCCTTTTTGAATGATAGTTCCCAGAAATGCTGAACTGACCCAGTCTTGAAAGCTTGCACAGATCCTGTGAGCTTCCTTCCATGCTACGGATGAGTAAACTGAGGTTTACAGAGGAAAGTAACATAGTCATGAGTTTTTGGCAGGAACATATGATGGTTATGTCCTCAGCCATGCTACCATGGGGAGAGGACAGAAACATTTTTTTCCAGGGTCTCCTTATAAAGTCTAGAAGACATCAATAAACAAGTGGCTTATAATGCATAATTCTACTGCTGTTTGTCTCTGAATGCACCTGCTATTCAGTCCCATAGAGACCCGAGAGCTATGTCAGCTCCCTGAATAGTCATGCAGCTTGGAAAAGTAGAGAATGTACTTTTCCCACTGACATAAAGAGTACTTGCAGATTTTTGTTCCATCTCTTGTGAACAGTTATGTAGGTAATACAGGTGAAGGATACACCCTCCCTCCAATGAATGCACAGCCTTCAGATTTTAGTGCTATAGTGTGGCTCACTGAGTATGCTCTTCACAATTGTAAGAGTCTGAGGTATCTGCCTCCTGACAGAAGGCTTCACAGAGCACTAACCCTCATCCTGAGGGTTTTCATACTTCCTCTACCCATAAATAAAGACTCATGGTGGTATTGAAAGAAAGGGGTGGGAATAACTGAGGCACATGAAGGACGTCAGAGATGTTGAAAGTTAGCAATTAATACAAGTAGCATTTTAATACAAATATTTTGTAAAGCAACATTAATGTAAAGCTACACAATGATTAAAGTTTAAGTAAATGAAGGGTCAGAATTAAATATCACGTTAGTCCATTCAGCCTGTTATAAAACATTAGCAATTCCAAGTGAATCAGCCAAAGCACAGGTACTTCCTCACATATCCTAGTATCCTATTGCCTAGGCTTTCTGAGGCCAGCTGTCACCAATGCCATGAATATGCTGTCCCTGCTGATGGCCAAGCAGCCACCTTCATCCCATACCCACGTGCTCTACAAGTGGTATCTGTCAAACTTTGCAAACAGTCCTGAAGTTCTTCCAGCCAGGCAAGAGAAAGTGATCCAAGCCCTCTCCTCCATGGAAGTTAGGGGTGGGGTCTCAGGAAGCAGAGACTATGTTCACTGGAAAAAAAAATACCATATTTCTCAATGAATAGCTAGCCTTTCTAAGTTAAACTCGCCTTGTCTCAAAAACACTCCTCAAAAGGAATAGAAAAGGTGTTTTATTTTAAATTTTATAGAAATATTTGTCCTTATTGGATTTTGTTTTCTTGTGGTAAAATGGGAAGATATGTGGGGAATGCCTGACAGAAGTTTTCACAGAGCACTAACCCTCATCCTAAGGGTTTTCATACTTCCTCTACCCATAAATAAAGACTCATGGGGGTATTGAGAGAAAGGGGTGGAAATAACTGAGGCACAGAACTGAAGGACATCAGAGATGTTGAAAGTTAGCAATTAATACAAGTAGCATTTTATAACAAATATTTTGTAAAGCAACATTAATGTAAAGCTACAAAATGATTAAAGACCCTGCTGTGTGACTAGCCCATGTGTTCTTCTTGAGAATACGCCCTTTAGTTCGGTGGTCATCTAATCTGAGTAGGCCCCAGAAATTCCAGGGATTCCAGTTACAATGTGCACAAAGAGATGACACCACAAGGACAGAAAATGAGGGAGACACAAGATCACACCTGCCCTAAAAATGTTACGGTGTGTATGGTGTGTAATTTGGAACAGAAAGTTTCCCTTCTCTAGAGATACAAACTGCCCATATAACAAGTTCTGGGACCGCAAGGTACCTTAAAGCTATTAACACATACTAACAAATGTCTTAATTAGGGCAGGCACAAGAGGAGCCGTTAATCTCCCTCTGGTCCCCTCTGAAACTGTTTCCCCCACTGACGCAGCCTTGGGTTCCTTTGTACATTATAAACATTCTGGAACAACAAAATTAAGCCCTCCCCAAGTGAGATTCTATACACTAACCCTTATTTATGACTCTCAGGATAGAAGCTACAACAGCAGTGCATTTTGCTGGCCTTACTTCATAAATGTATTCTCAGTTTTGTTTATCTCCCTACCCCTCCAAATAGTCTTAACTTTGTACAGAATGCTAGATTAGAAAGAAAACAGAATCTTACTGTGGATAAGAGGGTCTGGGAGAGGCAAACATATGGAAACTAGAACATTCTTCAGGAGTTCAAACATGAAGAGAAGAAAGACCATAAATCACCTGTACAACTCCCAATCCCATTCAGACCTTAGCATAGAGATATCCTACACCAGCATGCTCTTTGCCTGGCTGCATCCTTCATTGGTGACCCTTTGCCAAGACCTGGATCTCCTCCTACAGTAAGAAAGATTCCTTCCTACACCTAGCTAGAAAGATGGGCTGTCTAAACGTGGAATGTTATCCAAGGGTTCTGAAGGCCTGTTCCAGGGTTGAGAGCTAGGGAGGCAAGGCTCGCTACACAGAGAAAATAGGTAAAATCTTGGTCTGCAGGCCAACAGGCATTTTTGTGTAAGATTGGTTCTCATCTATGTAGGGTTGGTTTAACGAGGACACACCCTGGATATCTTGAATGCTAAGAGGAAGAGTTGAGCAGAGGACTTAGATTTTAGTACTCAAGTTAGAGATAGACATAGTGAACATGAAAGATATTATGGGATGTTTTATTATGGGAAGGAGCAGAAGGAAGGAATCCAGGAACAGCAGTGAACTTGTAAACTCTCACTTATGATGGAGTCAGGAGTCACTGCATGTTTGCACTGAGGACCAGGAGATATCCTGATCAAGGCTAAGGCACAGAGCATAGGCTCGTGCTGGGTAGTGCCCTTGGGCTAACCCCCTCACTGCAGATAACTTCACAATGTCCCACAATGCTTTTGTTTTTGCAAGAATGAGATTGCTATCCTAGTTGGATGATCTAATTCAGGGCTTGATACCCAATCTGTTGTCTGAAGCCTCCCCCTTTTCCCAAGCTGTAAAGTTTCATTTTCTGACCATACTTCACATGTGCGGATCCATATTTGGAAATTCAGTGACATCTTTGCTTCTGAAAGAAGCCATGCTCATGTGTAACCTGGGCCTGCGCACCTGCTGATCCCGCTTGCTAGCACTAGTCTCTATGATTTGGGTAGTCCTGACTCTTTCCCACTGTTTAACTTACTGCTCAACCATTAGAAAATCTTTGCACTTCCCAGAGCACCATGCTACACACACACACACACACACACACACACACACACACACACACACACATATATATGTACATTTGTACTACTGTCATTTAAGATAACCCATCCCCCTAATTACTATTTATTTTCTTCTTTCTCTTACTACTAATCTATTCATAAGAATAGATTTTTGTATGTGATATCATGGTTATAAGTTGCATACTTAAAGCACTGTGTGGCACATGGCAGATGCTCAACACATTTATGTTGAATGAGGAAGCCAAAGAAAGCAGATAATGGATAAGAAGCAGCTCCGCTAATGAAAATCTGCCCCTTAGTTCCTTTCTCTTTAGGGCATATCCTTCCCCCTATGGTTCAAACTCACCAGCTGTGAGGGGACTCATCTGCACAATTGCAAGTAGTAACTCCAAACTCTGTGGGTGCCAGCTGGACTCATGGGAATATTTATATTTCTCTGGCCCAGGGACATATCCATAGGACAGCCTTCAACTACAATAGCTGGGGCAAAGCCCAGACAGGAGGCATTAAAAATTAAACAACAGAAGTGTCAATTGGCTTCCAATCTCAGGTTTATAGACAGGAGAATGCTTAATGACAGGTGGCCTCTGTAACAGAGGTGGCCTCAGAGACACATTTCTCTTGATTTTATTTTTTAATTAACTTTTATTTTCAGTATTTTGTCCTCTTTCCTGCCCCTATTGGAATGAAATTTAAATGATAAAAGGCTTAACATGGTTTCCAGAGGGCCAGAAACAGCTCCTGCCCCAAGCTGCAAGAGAGGCAATCTACAGATAGCTTTGCCTCCGAATTCTAACACTGCCAACTGGCACACATGGTGTCCCCTGATACAGCTCCCAAATGCAGTTCTTTAAGCTAAAGAGTGCAGTCCTTCTCCACTTCCAACTGGTAGAATCCTAATTACCTATTTGGGGCCCTCTGAAACAGCATTCCTTCCTGGTCAAGGTCTTGTCCATCCTCTGCAAGGCATGCCAGCAAGCTGAGTACATTTTATACACCATCTATCAATTGTGCCTGTAATTCAGACATAGCCTAAATCTTTCTGTGTGGCTTGAAAACAAATATACTCAAAATCAGAATAGAGCCAGTATCAAATTGTGTGTGTCTGTGTGTGTGTCTGTGTGTGCGGGTGTGTGTGTGTGTGTCTCTATGTGTATGTAAAACATCTATACACATATAAGGGGTAATAACCCCAGCAAGTGGGGCTTTACGGTTGCTTTCCTGTGTGTTCTGCTGTCTCGCATCCATAATGGCTCCATATTTTTGGTCACTTAATGGCAGTGAGATTCTAGCTAGCTACTGAAGAAGTCAGCACTGAGACCCTGAGAGACTGAATAGCTTTCCCAGGGTTGTCTATATCCAATGAGTAGAATGTCATAGGTATAAACATGAGCACTCAGACACCAGAGCTTCTCTCCTCAGAGAAGACATATGAGAAAAAGCATATGAGAGTGCGGGATGAGGCAAGCAGAAAGAAATATAATTTTGGAAATATAATAGAAACTAGACTGTGCAGGATCTTAAATGCCATGAAAAGACATTTGGACCTTATTCTGTAAGTCAGGAAGAAATATCAGGGTTTGAACAAAAGGTCTCTGAATGAAAGGGCTGACAGCTTTAATCCTGTAGTCTCTTGCCTTATTCTAACTTGAAATTGTTTGTGTGTGTGTGTGTGTGTGTGTGTGTGTGTGTGTGTGTGTGGTTAGTGTATGGTTTTCTTCCCTGACTCAATGGGCCACATTAACAGTATTGCAGGGCTGGTTTTGCAAAGTGTCCTACTGCCTGCAACTGTGGTTGGGCTGTGGAAAGTAATATCTATTGTGACCGACCAAGAACACAAAGGTCAAAGCTCATGTGTGCCCTCAATCTTGATCACCCAGTGACCTTGAGCTAAACATACCTGATATCACCACACAGCACTGCCCCATTGGTAACGAACAATAAAGGTGCCCAGACCTACCCCTGTCCACTCCTACCCATTCTTCAGCTCTTCCTCAGAATATAAACAATTGCTTTTGGTCTACTTGCAGACAAGACTGTCTTGCTCTGGATTGATGTGTGTTTGCCTCTCCCTGGATTACCATATTTGATAGAGATTCCTGTCAAATGAGGCCATCTTGGTTATCTGTTGTGCAATTTCCTTTTAACATTAATTGTTGTATCACATAGCTTTATTTGAGCAGTACTGAGAGTGGACAGGGGAAGGGACACCACTGGCCTGTGTCTCCCTGCTTGCTGTTCATGCAGACCCTCGCTTCATTGCCTCCTCCACATTTAGTGCAGGGCACTAAACCTTCCACAGCATATTTTTATGCTCCATTTTCAGTGCCATTATGAAGGAGATGAAAGTAAATGGACTTCACTTTGGATAGGCACTGTCATCACCCACTTACATGGGTCCCACCCATCCTGCCCCCTAAAAAGGAAGAACACTTGTAAAGGGAGTGAAGGTGTTTTCAAACAAAAGGCATTTCAGAGTCAGCTAAGCAAATTTACATACGTTTGCTTGGAATGTCAAACTGGTAAAACCATCCAGGGTTGATCTGTCCAGATGTGCATTAACTTAGTAAGGAAACAGTCCGGGACCAATCCAGACTGGATGTCTTGGTCATTGTCTCTTGAGGCAATGACCCTCCCTCCTCACATTTTTCAAAGGAAACTATTTGCTTTATGTCTGTTGTAGGGATATTGTTAAGGTTACCAACCCTGTGTGCCTACATAGCTTCAAACAGCAGGTACTCTTGCTGATGTAGATGCAGTTTGGGTCAGGCTCATTAGTAATAACACAGATCTGCATTACAGGAGTGAGTTCGGTCTGGTCCACTGGAAGGCACACAGGATCCATTGGCAAGATGGAGGACTCACACAGTGGGCATGTGGCTTCTGGGAAATGAAGTTAGGTCTATTAGCTTAGGGAGTGTCACCTCAGCTTCTTGCCTAACTGTCTCTCGAAGAAACCATTGTTCCTCACAATATGGTGGCTGACTTCTTAATGACCTTGCCCCATGGAACAAGTAGAAGCCTGATCCGTTTAGATCTGGAGCTAAACACCCATGGCTGTGAAATGAATCTTGTTCTCTAAAATGCACTGGAACCTTAACTACACACTAGATTTGCCACTGGATTTGAAATTGGTGTCTTCATAAAGAAAGTCAAGTTAAGATGCAGCTATAGGGTGGGCCCTAGTTCAGTATGAATGGTGCTGCTATACTATACAGACAGGCAGCAGGTACCAACGAAGACATGCAGACTGCAGGGGTGACACTTAGCTACATGTGAAAAACCATATGAGGACAAAGGTAGAGATTGGAGTGATACCAAAATTTGCCATGAAACCACTGGGGAAACATTGAAAGATTTATCTCATAGGGTCCTCATGAAGTAATAGTAAGTACATACCTTGGACATGGAGCCTCAGAACGAGTAGACAATCTACTCTCATTAAGTCACCTGGTCTAAGGGATTTTGTTAATGAAGACCCAGAAGACTGACATTGGAGCACATACATTTTAATCAAGTTCTCACAGTGCCAACCAAGACTGGTGAATCTCAGGAGGAGGATCCAGCGAAGTTCCTGGCCATCATTAACCACCACTGACATGGAAACAGGGGCAATGGATGATTTGTTTTTTTACTACTATTACTATACCCCTACTTGAAGCATGAGGGGTGGATAAGAAATATTTATTAAAAGAAAATGAACAAAAATCCCTCTATCTTTATTTTTTTTAATCTGGTTGATTTAAAGCAATCCTTCTAAAACAGGATGAAAAATCTTTCTGAGAGAATACAGATAAAAGGATACCATGGTGATTAGTGGCACATGCTTCTTTTTCGTGTTCTAAATCTCATTATTCTAAAGCAGTAACTGGCCAGCTGGCCCTTGAGTCCCCACTCACAGTTTCATGAAAGGAAAATGAGCTTGGGTGAAACTCTGGTAAGTGAAAAATGGTCAAAGAATTAACCACTGCTATGTAACTGGTTCTCTTTCTCTTGATGATACACATGGAAAACTGTGTCCGCTTAAGAACACCTTACTGTAAACTCTGTGCCTGGTCACATTGGACTGGGCCTTCTTCATGGTAAGACTCAGAAACAGATGCATTTTCCATAGTTCCTAGACTTACCTAAATTCAAGGAAGATTAAGGAGCAAAGGAGAAAGAGGAGAAGGAACAGGAGATAACAGAAGAGATCAGAGACTAGCTGAGATTGATGAAGCTACTACTGTGCTATGTACATGACTCTGTGTGTGATGCATTTAGGAATGCATGTGTGCAGGTTTATGGATATGAGGATACATACATGCCAAACAGAGTATGTGGAGGTAAGAGAACAACAACAGAAGGTGGTCCTTGTCCTCCACCTACCTGTTTTGAGAAAAGTAGGTGGAGAACACCTACCTCTTGATTGCCACGATGAGTGGCAGGTCTTCTACATACATTTCCTTTCTTAAGCAGGACAAATTATTGTTATTATCCTCCCTATTGTATGCCAGAAGAAAATGAGATCCATATGTAACAGCACTAGCACATATTGAGTTTACTATTCATATTCAAATTCATAGAAATCTAAAGCCCATGTTATTTTGGACCCGGCTGAGCTGCCCAATCAAGCCAGAACTTCTGGATGACATCAAATAGTGCTGTGATCATGTGTGATGTCCGGGTAATGCAGCAGGCATGATGGGAAGCCTGTTGCTCTTGAATCTTCATCTCTATTTGGGAACAATTTGCCTAGCTCATTCTCCTAATCCAAAGGATAAATTTCTCCCAAAGTGCACAAAGCCTCACTGTAACAGTTTCATGTCAATTCACACACACACACACACACACACACACACACACACACACACTTCTCCTCTCTGTGCTAGTCCAGTTAAATATACTATTGGCACTTTCTTAATAACTGTGGTCTCCAGAGAAAACCATGTGAAATGTATCAGTTTCTATCTACAACTGACAAAGGCAGTAGGAAAAAAGCCATGGGGCCTGTTATCCCAGTGGCATGCCACCCGCCCTTTCCTGGCCAGCATTTCTTTCCTGGATAGTTCTGGCTTAAGAAATGCTATTCACTCTGCTCCTCTTTTTACCCCCATCTCAGCTTGACACTTGAAGCCTCAAAGTCTAGAGGAAGAAGGAAGAGGAGAGGGAGGGATAGGGGACGTGAGGGTATCAGTGATAAGAACAAAGACCCGGTAAACTCCGGAAGCTTGTGGAGCAAGCTGGCCAGAGGCACAGACTTCCAGCTACATGAAAAGATGAGCAAGGAGGCGTATTCCGGGAACTTCCTCTCCTTGTATTGTGGCCAGGTCATAATGGTGCTGCGATTCTGTAGCCAAGGCTCATTAAAACAATAAACAAACCACAAAGGCAGTAACTAAGAGCCCTACCTACTCTCCTACGTACTTTACTGAAAGGCAAGAGGAATGGAGACACTTCAGATGCCATTTAGTAATACTGAGAATGGTTAAGAAAAAAAAAAAGAACAGAAACCTCACACATCCTACTATATTGTGCAGGATGACAGGGAAGGAAGGAGTGCAGGTATTTAGGTATTCAAGAAAAAGTATTGTAGGTAGATCTTTCTGGATAATGAGAAGAACTTGATTTAAACTTAAATTCTACACTCAGAGTTCAATTTACTTTGGGCTTTATAGAAAAGTCCTAATTCATGCTATCATGGAGGAGTGGCTGGCAACATCTTTCAGAAACTTCCCTGGGTGCATTAATGTTTATGAGTTAAGGAAAGAAGAGGAAAGGAGAACAGAAGGCAACCAATTGGCATGTTAACTTTCTCATTTCTCTAGCACCTTTCTTCTTCGTCATCTAAAATCCCAAACAGCCACTTTTAAGATAGATGAAAATAATCCTGTGGTGTCAACAATGAGGCATGATAGGGGAATTTAATCCTAAACTGTCCATTTCTAAAATATAGTCAGTCAAGCTCTTTTTCAATTACCATGTGAGTATATCTGCCAAGAAAATGCTTAAGGCTCAAAGTCCCACAACTGCAGTTGTTCTCCGATCAGAATCAGCCCACATACAAACTTTCTAACTTGCGCTTAAAGACTCTTGCAACATGGCGTAAAGTTCTGTCCCCTTCAGCTTTCCAGTATTTCCTCCTTCCTGTCTCAAATGTTATCCAATTGTGTACCCAACAAATTTTTAACTATGCTCTAAACAGGAGTCTGGGGAGGGACAAAGGAATTACTTTGCCTTCACTCTGTGTTCTAGCTGATGTTCCCAGCCTAAGACTTAGGAATACAAATTTGGGGATAGGTAGCTCTGATCTAGAATTTCTGTTCTACCACTTCTTAGCAATAAAATACAAATCTTAGGCAGAAAGAATACTGAGTGCAGGGAACGTGGTAAGAAGCTAAGTCATAGACTTCTTGCAAGGATTAATAAGTAAAGTGAAGTATAAAGGACTCTTCAGAACAGTTAATGTAAGGTAAAATAAAAAGATGTGGCTATCAAAGTTAAGACCTCCAGTTGTCAAAATATTGCACTTCCATGAAGAACAGGATCACTTACTGGGATTGACAGCAATCTCCTTCCCTCTGAACTCTCACTCTTCTAACTTGTACCTATAGAATGGGTTTCCCACATACAGTTTTTCTATATGATTATTTTAGTACAGTAATAAAAATATACAGGCCCATGTCTTCCCTGAGAAAGACCCCAAGCACTTCATAGATGTTGCTTCCTACAATAACTCTGTGAACCTCATTCTGTTGTTGACTTCACCTCATAGGCAGGGAAACTGAGATGCAGGATTCTAAGGCAACTGTTGTGTGGGCAGACAGTTATTCAAGCATAACATTGGGGTTCAGAGACAGAAAGATATGCTCTGTGGTCTCTGTTCCTAATGAATATATGGTGCCCCTTCTCTTCTTATATCTTATTAGGGTGAGAGTGAATGAGTCCTTAATTGTTCTATACCAGCAGTTTCACTTGTCTAATGCTGCCCCATTGCAATGGAAAGGAAATAGAGAGCACAATTTCAAATCCCATTTAGCCACTTAGAGATGCGCAACCTTCGGCGAATCCTTTAATACGTCAACATTTTCATTTCCAAGCTGAAAAGAAGGGGAAATTCTGAAAACGTTATGGGAGTAACACAGTCCAAATGGCTAGCCTCCAATGTACGGTAGGGACTTAACTAATATGCTTTCTTAATGCAGTTTGAAGGCTGTAGGTAGCAGACATCAGATTTTGTTTTGTATGTATGTTTTGTCTTGATACCTTATAACTGAGTATCAGAAAGAATTCCAGATGCTTCCTTGCGTACAGCATTAGCTTAAAATATGTTGCAGTCTGAGTAAACGACCACATAAATAATGTCCATGTGATATAAATAACTCATTCTAAAAGAACACAGGGGAAAAAAGTCTGTTCAGCTGTGCTTGTACCTAAAATCATTACAAGTAAAATATCACATGTTCTTTGAAGTTGCAAAAGCCATTTAAAATACCCTTTAATATAACAAATGATCTCTCCAACCCGGAGGCTGCCCTAGTTCAAGGCCAGGGTACAGTCTGAGGCTGACTGGAAGGTAGACAGCACCACCTACTGAACTGGGATTTCCCACATTCCGGAAAGAGGCCAAATGAAAGGAGAGTCAAGGCCAAGCCAAGGCAGGCACTCATCTCCAAGTTTAAACAGACTTTAAGTGAAAGGGACAGGATCCTGAGCATTACAATGTCTCCAGGAAGGGGAGGGTTCCCGTTGCTTAAGGTACCTTTCTTCATCACACATGAGCCATTGTTAGCAAGTCCCACTGGAGGCAGGCAGCCCAGTCGCTCTTGTAGGTTAGGAACCAAATTGGAATTTCCTAGGGCCGACTCTACACGATTCAGCCGCATTTTACTGAGAAGTAACTTTCCTAAACACACTGGTTGACGTCCCAAGGTTCTCTGAAGTGTGCAGGCATTTAATCAACTCGAACAGTACTAGGATGTCCTTAGAAGAGGGGAGTGGTCATCAGAGCTTTGGCTCGTTGTCAACTAGCGACAAGCAAAGAATTTGGGGCTTTGGCTCAGTTTACTTATTTCCCTCTCCATCATCTGAATGTCAATTGAAGGAAGGGTGGAAGGTACAGTGTCTACCTATGCAGTACTTGGTACCACTGACATCTAAAATGTGGCACAGGCAGTCTTGATACATAATGTAAACTTTGTAAACATTTGAGATGTGGATGCTGTAGTCCGTGGGTCAAATGGCCTGCAAGTGGGAGGTGGATCACTCCTTTACCCAGTGCCCAGCACTGCTAATATCAAGAATCCCCTTCCTTGACCACCCTGATATCTTCCCTTTAATAAACATGCCCTCACCATCCATCACGTATAGCTCTGAGGAGGATGATGTGTGAGGCTCAGGACCCCAGAGAGTACAGCTTTAAATTAAGGAAAACCACTGACTTGCTCTGCCTGTAAAGGCTTAGCACATAGCAGCCACCTCAAGAATAACACAGAAAGTCTTGCAAAGCTGCCACTCACAATTGTGTTTTTTGCTTATGCAAAAGTGATGTCTATTTAGTGGAGAGCACTCTTTCAATTTTGACCTTTTTCTTGGTTAGCAAGCTTCTCCCACAATGTAGGCACAAGCCGGGTTCTCAAACAGCGAGGCAATCATGAAGGGTAGCAATACCCCACAACATTTTGTGACGGTAAGCTCTGTTGTTTGGGAGGTTACCTGCCTCAAAGACTTTTCCAGCTTATTTCAGTTCCCACTTTTAGTAGGTTTACTAGGAAATAGGCACATTGCAAGCAGAGGGGTGTGTAGAATTGTAGAACTGTAGAGCCAGTGAAAGAAAACCTTCGCAGGACGTGTTCACAGGCAGCCAAGGGAACGTAAAGTGTAGGAAAAAGAGTTGGGGCTCAGAAGAGAAATATGGAAAGGGAGAACTTCTGAAGGCTTCAGCACAACCAAGAAGTAACTGGCACTGTCACCTCTGTTTCCCTGGTGCCCCCGATGTTATCCCTGCCAAGGCTGTTTGAGAAACCCAGTCTTTAGAGAAGACCCTAGGAGAGCAGGGGGGAGAGGCTCAGGCTGTTGCATTTCCTTCTGTCAATCTCAGTGTTTACATTTTGTGAGCACCTGCTTCCAGGCTGACTTGTAGCCCAAGCAGTCTCTCCCCAGTAAACTCTGCTGTTTACTGAGTTTAGTGTGTGTGTGTGTGTGTGTGTGTGTGTGTGTGTGTGTGTGT
>CAJQZJ010009840.1:9932574-9955084 GCA_907164525.1 Lophiomys imhausi | reverse complement strand
ATGTATGCTAAGCCACATAACTCTTATAATTGTGGCCTATTTATTTCTGTTGTTTTGTATTGTATTTATAGTTATAAGAAAAAGAACCATTTTTTTGGACTGAAAGGGAGAGCTGTTGGGGGGAAAAAGAAATACCTTAAACAAAAAAAAGAAGAGAAGAGGATGGGGGGGTTGAGGGGAGGAGGGTGGAAGGGTGGGACTGAAGGGGGGAGTAGGGAGGGGATTGTGATTGAGATGTAACTTGAAGAAATAAAAAATAAATTATTAAAAAAATGTAATCTAAATTTGTTTTAAGCAAGGCAGAGGAAGTGGGGGAGGAAGACAAGGCCTGCCTCGCTATATTTGCTTCAGGCTGCCTAGAGTCCCTTCAACCATAGGCAGCATTCCTCAGTTCTACCTGGAGAGCCACCACTGAAAAGGAAACTGATGGAGGCAACAGGGTTTTCTTTTGAAACCTCTATGACCTTTGTTAAATGGGAAAGAAGGAAATCTCCTGCTCACCACAACATTCCTATAAACACTTCTTAAACATTTCTAGTGTCAGTTAATTACAGGGGACATTCTGAGAACTGTGTTAATCGGTCAAATGTCATCTTAGTTTGATCAACACAGTTTACTCACTCTGCACAGCCCCTGAGGCAGTCATGACATGAAGAAAACAAACAAAAGAGACATCAGCCAGGACAACACGTTTTTCAAATAGTTTTCTTAAATAAGCAGGAGGATATTTTAAAATAGCAACCAAAAGTACTGACTAGTCACATGCAAGTTAACAATGAAGTCGTCTGCTAAGTTTTGTTCACTGTATATGATGACTTTGTGCAGCGTATATGACATTTCAGCGTGCCTGCTGGTACAGATGTATTTACAAACGCATTTGCACAGATGTGTTCTCAGTCATGCTGTGACATTCATTGGCTACCAAGTGACTAAAGTATGAGAAATTTTCATCCTTGCTTTGATGTTGTGGTAGCCTCTCTGAGCATGCTTTGTTATTGGGCCCATATTCTTAGGCAGCAGATATCCAGATCACTTCAGGAATAAAACATTGAACAGAGGATCACTAATCCTGTTCATCACCCTCTACTTCTCAGCAAAGCTAACTACTTCTGCTGGTTCGAGTGTAAATGCTATTATTAGTCTCTGAATGTATCTCTGTATCTATATGTTCCTTAAAAAAAAACAATAGCATTTTCTATACACTTTTCACCTCCTCTTTTTACATTTAATGTAATCTCTTGGATGTCTTTCAGGTAGTTTATAGAAAACTATCCTTTTCTTTTATCCCCTTTTCTTGCATAGTATTCAATTGTAAGATAGCCTTATCATTTATCTTCCTCTGTTCATGGACATTTTGGAATTTAATAAACCTTTACTATCAAATTATTGTTTCATGAATATCTTTGTGTGCACAGAATTTCCCATGTGTCTTTGTCAGCAGTATGCATTCCATAGATGTAAAATTGCCAAGTCAAGAGAATGTCCAGTTTCAAAATTTAATAGCAATTTTCCCATTTTTTTCATAGACATATGCCAGTTCAGATCCCTATTGCTGAAGTAAGAGAGAATATAATTTTCTTCAAACTCTAAACTGACATTTACCAAACTTATACCTTACAAATGACAAGTACTACACTCTAGTTTTCCCTTGCACCTCCCTTATGATAAAACTTATGTAAGTAGAACCTTCATAGCTCAGTACCAGGAACATTCCATCCTCTCTCAGTAGCCTGAATATTGATCTTTCATCTTGATCACAGGCTGACAGAGCCACTTACCAGAACATGTAATATGGCTGCGAAAGTCATTTGATATTTTATTTTTAATATTTTTCTATGTTTTCATCTTGTCTGATGCTTCACTCTCAGCAGTATAGTTGTTGCTGGGTTTTTTCTACTGAATTTACCTATTCTCCTGAATTCATGAAGAGGTTTTCCCCATTTTTTTCTGAAAATATATCCCTGTACATTTTTATGTTTAATGTTTTCAATGTTGCTGTTTGGAATACTTATGAATTTAGGGTGCATTTTGATAAGAAGTTTTTTTTCTTTTTATCAATTTAATGATCCACTCTCAATTCTCAAATTAATATTCCCTTCAAAGATACATCTTACAATATATTTATTTCCTATATGTATTTGTGCGAGTGCCAGACTTTATACTTTTGTCATTTACTCAGTTATTATTTTAGTTTCCAATAAATATAAAGTTTGCTTTATTAGTATTATTCTGTTTTTGTTTTAGAAAGTATCTCCATGTGACTCAGTCTGGTCCAGAATTGACTCAGGCAGGTCTCAAACTCCAAATCTACCTCTGCCTTCGCTGACCTAGTCCTGGGATTATAGGAACATGCTACTGTTCCTGGATCATTTATTATATTTTTCATGGAAATTCTCTTCTTTTTTTCTCTATGAAAACCTAATTTTGTTTGGAGAAGAATTCATAGTGACTTATTTTCCTTCATTATTGAATCTATGGATGTCTTTTTGTCTCTGTTTATAAATTAATTTCTGTTTAGCTAGCTATAAAATATTACATTCATGTTTTCCCCTGACAATGTTTATCTACCACCTCTATCCAAATCTCTCTAACCATTAAAATATCAATCTCAATCTTCTTTCCCAGTCTCTCTCATTCTCTCTCTCTCGTTCTCTCTCTCTCTGTATGTGAATACTTTTTTATACTTTTATAACATTTATAATGAACAGGCATGTGTTCTGCTATTAATTTATAACTTATCAAATAACAGTTTTATGGAAACTTCTTGAATATTCCCTTACTGATTTCAAATATTCCAGAAACAATTTCTGGACTTTAAACTCACCTCCAAGAAGGCAGACCCAGCTCTGCCGCCGCAGGGTGTGCCTGCATGGCCATTGCTCAGCACTGCAATTCCTTGATCACATTTCACTCACTATATAGTGCCTCATTCGCTATCACAATGGAAACACACACAGAAATAATGCATATATTTATCACGTGATTACAAGGCAACTATGTTATATACACAAACACCTACTCCTGAGACTGGGGGATATGTCTTGCTTTGGTTTTTATTGTAAATTAAACACAGACCAAAGCCAATTGCAGAAAGAAAGGGTTTTATAAGCCATCAAAGAGGAAAGTCAGGATAGGAACTCAAGCTTACACCATACAGAAATGTTGCTTACTGGCTTGGCCTCCATGCTTGCTCAGATTGCTACCTTATATATCCCATGACCATATATAGCCTAAGAATGGAAACATACAACATCAACGGTTAATCAGGAAAATGCTCAACAGACTTTCCCATAGGCCAATATGGTAGATGCACTTTGGTTGTTTGTTTCTGTTGAGATTCACTCTTCCTGGGCATATCTAGGTTGTGTCATGTTGAAAAAAACTAATCAGCACAGGAAGACAAAACAGAAATATGTCAGCTCCATTCAATTTTCTCTTTATTAAGGAATAGCTATTTTTATTTCATTTCCAAAGGCAAATTGTGTGTCTTTGAAGTTGTTAGGAGATCTCTTACCATTGATCATTCTGTTATAAATTTTCCCAGATTCTCAGTACATCTTAAATCTATAGATTCAAGTTATTTTACTTCTGAAGTCTTAGTAAAGTACTTCTAAAACATGATTTATTTATTCTATTATGTATGCTTTCTTTTTTGGAAATACCAATAATATAAGGATTTTATTCATGTATCATTTGTATCTCCTTTATTTATATCTCATTTATATCTCTCTGTTGATGTTGAGATTATCAGATTCTCGTTAATTTTGCTTATTTCAGTCTTTCTATGTTCTTGAACAAAACATCTTTCCATATATAGAGGTAACATAGGATGAAACATTGCTTAAACTGATTATTTCTATTCCTTTATAGCAATATATTTTGTCAAAATATTCTTCTGTTCTGTGGAAACATTTTTGTCAGTCTGTGTCAAAAGGACTAGGTAAGGAGAGGGCTAAACACTTACCATGCAAGCAGGAGGCCTGGAGCTCAGACTCCCTGAAAGCACATGGAAGGTCAGGCTGGCATGGCATCTGACTGTCTTCCTAGCACCTGGAAGACAGGGATCCTGCGGCAAAGTGATTAACTGAACTAGCCAGGTCAGCAAGCTTTGGGTTCATTAAGAGACCCTGCCTCAATGAAAGAAAAGTGGAGAACAATCAAGGATAACACATATCGACCTTGTCTATCTTCATGTGTATGCATACATGCACAGTACCATACATAAAAACATGCATAGTTACACACATAAAAAAGGAAATAGAAAGGAGACAACATGCTTACTCTGCCATTTTAAATTACCACTGATATTTCTCTTCATATCTTTATATGTTAGTTCCTTTGACAAATATCTGCCAATGGATTTTGTGGTAGACATTGAGTCAATTATAAAAGAAATGATTATCTATAAAACCAGATAAGACCCCTGACCTTATGAACTACGTATCCTGCTTCATGCTATTTGTCAATGATTTATATTTAAAATAAAACTATTCACTTATGATATATGATCTATAAGTGTTTTTCCAACATCAGAACAAAATACTTAAGATAGCCAACTTACTAAAGAGAAACATTTATCTTACCTCATGGTTTAATCTCATCACTACTTTGCACATTGCCTTTTGGGTACCATGGAACCTGTTGAAACCTGTTCATTTCAAGGTGGCTGAGAAGTAGAGACCCAGACAGAGGTCAGAGACCCAATATCCCACTCAAGGTCACACAATTAGCAGCCTAACATTCTTTTACTAAGACCCACTTCCTGAAGAGCCTACCACCTTCCAACTGTATCAGAGGCTGGTGACAAAGCCATTAATTAGTACATGACCCTGTGGTGGCCATTTCCCCAAATCATAGCAGACTTTGTTAAAGGGGTTTCCAGTAACCCCTCAGCTTTCCCTAGTGTTTTTGCTCTCCCCATTCAGTTCCTATTTCTCAGGGATAGCCATTAACTAGTTAGCCTTATTTGTCAACTGCAGAAGAAAATGCAAATAACTTATGATTTTTATTATGTCATACCCAGTAAGAGTGTCGAGAACATACCAAGGCCCTGTTTTGATCTTCTGTTTGCATCCTTATTGACCATATGTTAGCATTCAACTTCAACTGTAATTATCAGATTTTTATTACTGTCACAAAGAGAGTTATCTTGGAAAATATCTGTAAAATTCCCACTGTGCTTTGTGTATTGACTGCACATTGCACGATACAACAAAAACAACAAAACCATTCTGTCATTCTTTGATCCTCTTTCAACAGAACCATTCTACTTTGAGATTTATTCCCAGACTTCTGATAACAAAGGCAGTGTTTCAGTGTGTCTAACAGAAATAAGCTATGGCGCCATTACCACAAAGTATGGAGGCCGACTTTGAGCAGAAAAGACTTGCCCTATTAAATGTATGCAACTAACTGGACACACTGGCAATTTATCGAAAAAATTAATAGGCCCTCTATGTGACATTAAATAGCCTTTTAACAGCAGTGCACTTATATCCCACACCAACTTACACAAAATAAATAGCACTGAATTGCTTAACAATCAAATAAGGATTTGTCTTCCATTTCAATTTAAATTACTCTGAAAGATAAGCAAACCTAAAAAGCTAATGGAAGAATAAATCCCTATCTGTTATGTGCTATTTGACACATATGTAACCCCAGTTGTCTTTGGGAAAATAAAGTTACATAATTTATTTTGTGTTTTCCATATACCAGTCATTAGGGCATCCTCAGTAAGTAGCATTAAATGGAGTACAATAAGGTTGTAATATTGTCAGTAGGCACAAAGGGAGAAGAATGGGATGAGAGAGAGATGTACAGAGAGAATGACACACACACACACACACACACACAGAGAGAGAATACTCAACAAACTTGCTTTGTGCTATGAAGAATAAAGATGGATATGAGGAGGATGAATATGACAATCCATATTCAGACAATATTTGGAGAAAGCACGGAAAAAATTAATGGAATTCAAATATGATAGTTTGAAACATGTCTTATAGCTCAAGGCCCATTTATTTACTGAAATTAATGTACTCACAGTGGGAGAGCTATAAGAAGGAGAGCCTATTAAAATACTGTTCATGAGACACACACATTCTGAAGTTGAGGTCCTTATAAATTTATAACCTCATACTGGACTCAACATGTTTTCTATTCTGTATTCCCCTTTATTTGTCAATGCATGGTCATAGGATAAAGAGAGGAAGACAATTTAGAGGAGGTGCATTTGCATATACAGATGACAAATAATCCAGTGGGTGAGAATTTGCAAGTGAATGTGTTGACCCGAAGGCCAGGTGGACCCAGTGGTGAGACCAGTACACAAAACCAAAAAAAGAATAGGAAGCATCATAGGATACTATTAGGGCAGCTAGTATGACTGCTGCTCCTACCTATACACCTATGTTTTCTCTGTAAGAATTACTCTTTTCTGTTGCTTTGTCTGTCTTAGTGAACTGTCCTTCTTTACCTGTTACAAGTACAGACTCACTTTCCTGACACAGGGCTGACCATGTGGCAAGATGAAATGGACAAGTTTAATGCATGACCAATAGAGAACCTAACAATATTCCCTTATTTAGCTCTTAAATCTTCCCCTCTGCCATGATAAAGCAATATTTCAGGGCATATTCCGAATAGGCATTTCTGATCCTCCTAGACTCTATAATGAGACATGTGAAGGAGAGCCACAGTGAAGTACAGCCAACAGAAAAAGAAGCATTAAAATTATCTAAAGACACGATCATGAGAATGGCCTTCTATTTCAGGATAGATGCTGGACCAGAGACACTTAAGATGTATCCATATCCCATGTAAGATGAGCTACAGCCATTGCAAGATGAAAACATTTTGTTAGTATCCAAGAGCGAGGATACTGGTGTGGCAGTGAAATTTATAGTAATGCCTTATGTCTGGCTATATGTGAGATGTAAAGTAAGGGCTTTGTGTCTGGCTTTGGGTAAAATGTTTCAACGAGATCCTTGCTATGTGAGACCTTGCAGCTATACTGATATATTGTTTGAAGACTGTGTGAAACTTGAAGGATTGTTGTCTCATTAGAGAATTTGCACTCAGTGCTAAGAGCTTGCAATCGCACCAACCTTGGTCCTAAGACACTCCTGGCAAATCTGGAGTTCTTCCTTTTGATTATGGCTAGCCATGGTCAACAGAGTAGGTTGGCTGCTCTAACAGGCAGCATGGGCAAGATAACTTTGGTAGTTGGAACCTTTCCAAGCACCAATTACCTTGTATTGTGTTTGAATAAAGTAACTGGAGTGGGCTAGCTGGGTATCAGTCCACAAGGAGCCTGAACCTCTCTGCTTCTTTGGGAAATGAAGGCTTAACACCTTGGCGAGCTTCTCTCTTTACTGCGGCACCTGTGACCAACATCACTCAAAGTGGTGGTTTTAGTCAGAGTAGCTTGGGTGCAAGACAGTCATGCAAGAATAAGAACATAGCAGGGTACAAAATGGTGGGTGGGACAGGGATGGAGTGGTGCCTATAAATGCTTCTTGAGATGATGGATAGTGAAAATAAGCATCATGGGGTATTAGCAGCTTAAGCAATGCTGGATGCAGGAAAAGTTTCTATATGCCTACTGAAAAATGTTGAACAAGTTTGATGCTAAGGATGAAAATGTGAGAAAGGTGGCTAAGCTCTTGACCAAGATGCTTTGCGTCACCTTAGGCACAGAAACAACAGTGCTCAGTAACCACAAACAAGGACCTCTGAAACATTGTGCCAAAATAATTCTTTCCTCCTTCTAAATTAGTCTCTTGGGTATTTTTGTAAGTGAAAAAAAAAATTCTAGGACAATGAGAGGTCCAAGAGTGGCAGGGATCATAGATTCATTTCTTTTCACCATGCACACCAGTACAACGTTTTCAATGTCTAGAGCTCCATAATAGTACAATTTAATCTCAGAAGAACAAAAATGAATACTAAATAGAAAATTGTAAATGTTTCTGTTCTCTTTACTGTTGTTTCTATAATCCTAGGGACTGAACCAATGGACTCACACATGCTAGGTGTCGCAGTCACTTTTCTATTGCTGATAAAGCACCATGACCAAGGCAATTTATAGAAGGAAGGGTTTATTTGGGCTTAGGGCTCCAGAGGAATAAGAATTCTCACCATGGTAAGGTATCCATATACCAAGCAGGCGCAGCAGGTGGAACAGCTGAGAACTCATTTCTAGAACTTCAGACAAGAAACAGAGAGCAATGTAGAAATGCTCCAAGTCTTTGAACACTCAAAGCCTGTCCTCAGTAACATACTCCAGCAAGGCCACACCTCCTAAGCTTCCCCAAACAGTGACAAATGGGGACCAAGTATACAAATGCCAGAGCCTGTAGGGGACAGCCTCATTCAAACCACCGCAGTAAGCAAGAGTTCTTGCATCCAGCTGTACCTATCTCTCTCTTTTTACTGTGTAATTTGAGATGTGGTCTTACTACTGTACTTAGGCAGGCCTGGAACTTGCTACCTTCCTTCTTCAGCTTCCCAATTAGCAGGTATTATGTGGGCCTGTGATACTAATTCCAACCCTCTTTCTCTTAAAAAGTTTACGTCTCAACTCTCATCTCCTGATATAATGTTAAATATGGTTTTATGTCAGAATTTTCCTGATGAGATGCAGCAGAGACTTCTACTCACCCTAAAATGGGAATGTCTGACAGAACAAAGTAACTATTGCACCAAAATCCAGCCAATGAGTTTTTTTTTCATTTCATTTTACATTTTATTCACAGCAATAAAGCCAACACATACCCTGTTTGGTGTAGTCTAGTCACGGCTTTATGATGAGTGTGCTCCTTCCCATTAAAATATTTCCATCTACTTGGTCCATCCCAGAAACGCTCATTTCATTTGGAAAGTGAATGTCCACAAATTTTCATGTACAAAAATGTGAAATGACTAAATAACATGACCATGGTGCCACTGCACAGGGAGTCTCAGTACACAACATACATCATTTAAGTAAGGCTTTTTTTGTTGAAACCACAGCATAGACAATCCAACTCTAATTAATAAGTTTTAGAAGCATGGATAATTTGCCTATTACACTGGGCTTAGTTGTTTTAAAACATTTTCCCAAGCTTACTCTATTAAAGATAACTACTCTATAACAGTTATTCAAAGGATTAAGTCCCAGCCACTGGGTCTTTCAACTTTGATAGCAGCCTAAGATCTTCAATGCTACCTAAATTTAAACATTTTTTAAAGTCTAGCTTAGTAAATTAGATTTATCTTTACAGCAATGCTCAATTTTTATTAAATATTCTACATATTCTAAAATTAAGAAGTCAAATTCTCCCTATTTGCAGATGATATGATAGTATACATAAGCGACCCCAAAAATTCCACCGGAGAACTCTTACAGCTGATAAACACCTTCAGCAAGGTGGCTGGATACAAAATTAATTCAAAAAAATCAGAAGCCCTTCTTTATACAACAAACAAATGGGCTGAGAAAGAAATAAGGGAGTTTTTAATTAGGATTTTTCTTTTAATCAGCAGGAATATGTGTGAGGGATTACTTACAGAAGCAGGAATGAACCAAAAGCAGCTATATCACCAAAGAGCTAACCCCAACATGGGTTAATGAAAGCTTTGATTCTAGAGCTCTCTGCGCAACTTGCAGACAGATCAACAGGTCCAAGAATCTCCTCTTATGACTGGCCTGGTCAAGTTCCTCCATCAGTTGTTTACAACAATCTATTAAGCTAAGGAGGTGCCTTTGAGGACCTTCCAGGTTTTTGTTCTCCCAGCCATGTCATATTTTGCTTATTATATGAGACTCATGAGCCTCCCTGGAATGTTCTGACTCAGGAGCTTACAAAATGGGGGAGTAGTGCAACAAAGAGTGTGACAATAGTAAGCAGGCTCTCAGGGGCCTATGTAGCAGATCAACAGTTTAAACGCCCTTACTAAGGGGCAATGGAGACTACAGATTGTGAGGTCTAGTCATGTCTGCCTGTGGGCAATACCTGCTGTGTTACTTTGTTAGGGTCTCCATTACAGTGGATTGCAAAGTTTGTGATTCAATTAGAATTGTCTTTATTTTTCTCAGTTCTAAAATGTACAAGAGATACAAGCTTCAGTGTTTTCATTCCTTCTGAGGCATCTACCAGGATCTGTTCCCTGCCTTCCTAAACTCAGGTGGTTTTTCTAGTATTTTCTGGCATTTCCATGGTTATAGATGCACCACCATCATCGCTGCCTCCTTGCCTTATAATGTTGTTCTCTGAGTCAAACTCTAAGAGTGAACTTCCTCATTGTTGCTGTTTGTTTTACAATTGTAGACATATATGCTGTATACTGTGACCATCTTCACCCCCAAACTTCGTTCCCATTCCTGATGACTCCTTCTTCTTCTTAACTGGTACCCTCCCACTTCTATGTCTTTTATGTTTTTTTTAAATGTTAAGTAGAATTGCTTGTATGAATATAGACATAAGATAGTTCACTGGATCATGGGCAATAGCTACACCTCTGGAGAAAGTAAAACTTCTTCCCCCAGGAATCCAGGAGGGGTGAGGACTCACCAGCCCTCCTCCAACCTTGTTTACATACAGACACAACCAAACTTAGTGGATTAGGGATAGCCATATGACTTCATCTTAACCTGGTCAGGCTCTATTTCCCAAATAAGATAGTACTCATGGGTACCAAGTAAGGACTTCCTGATCTTCAGGGCTGGATCATAAGTAAATCAATTAGTCGTTGCTTTATAATACTTATCTAATACTTTGTAAAATCCCATTATGAAAGAGCAGACTGTTTTCCAGATGATCATCTCTGCATCTCTGCCCACAGCTCCTAGTCCCAACCTTTACCTTACTTATATCTCTGCTGGGAATCTCCCCACCTCTAACTCCTGGTTCTCACAACTGGAGGTTTGGTGTCCCCATCTTCTGTTCCCCTGTGTTCACTGTACTGGATTCACCTTGGCTGCTGTTCATATGCAGCTCTTAACCTGCTTCAGTATTCCACGAAGTCCTAAAACATGTCAGCCATCTGAACCTTCTAGCCCTCCACCCCCACCTTTGCCTTGCCTTCTGGCCATGAGACTAATTGACTCAACATGTGCAACGGAACTTTAGTCCACTGGTGCCACTAGCTGAAACTCATTTCATTCAACGCCTACCCAGAGTACCTCAGAAAATATCAGCCAAGGTTGCATAAGACTCTCATTTCTAGGCAGGATTTTAAAATTTTTATTTTGCAACGGATAAAATATCTCCCACTTGAAATAAAAAAATGTGTTGCCTGTGGCTCCCCAAATTGGCTGCTGGGGTTGATGACACTGTTTCAAACAACAGAGGGTAGGGCTTAAGGAGTAATGTACTCCTTAGAAATCAGCATCCAACCCAGACTCCTGCTGCTTCTGGAAACAAGCGATTAGCAAAAAAAGCAGGGCAGTGGAGAGAATGTATGCAGGAAGACATGACTCTAAATGAAACATTTCTCAAAAATTTCCAGGAGGCATCAGTAGCTTGTTAAATATTAAGTAGAGAAATCTCTGTCTGGCTGTTATAGGCACAGAGCAAGGGGAGACAGGGAGGTTTTAGAATCTCCAACATGGTGGGGTGGGCATAAGGGGTTACAAAGCTGGGCTAATTTATAAGGAAAAAAAAACAGTGGCTTCCAGCAAAAGGTTCACAGATGCTGCCTTCTAATTAAATTTTTTTAATTTTCAAGTACAATTTTAGAGATTTTTATACCTACAAATGAGTGCCTTGCACCACATGGCATTTCCCAGTGTACTGTGAAGGGAAAAGCCAAGGAAGCCTTCAATGGCTCACTCTCCACTCCGTGCCCCTGCGTCTTCTGCTTTGTGTTGTTGGAAACTGACAAAGGGGAGCTTTAGATGAAAATGAAGCACTAGGTGTCCAATATGTATGTGAACTTGTCAGGGCCAGGTTTTTAAGAGGAAAGAAACTTTGCTGGTTGTGTCTAGTATTTCTGAGAAATAAGTACTCAAAATTTGGAAAGACTCTTGGGCAGGAGCCTATGAAATAGCCCAGCATAGTGGCTCCAGCCTCACCCTGATGAAGGCTGTAAGGGGAACAGTGAAGGAAAGTGTGAGAAGTTCTCAGCAGCGGGGCAAATGCTTTTCCATGGAGCACAGACATAACCTTACAGAGCCCTGACTGGATCCAGTGATCCCTGTCCATTGGTCAGCATGGGTAATTCAAGTCCAGTTTAGAGCAGGGATGTTCCATGTTACTTTATGTTCAGCTCTGCACTCTTTGTCCATAGCTCTTGGTCCCACCCTTTATCTTCCATCTCTGCTGACTCCCCATATCCAATTCCTGGTTCTCAATCCTGGAGGCTTAGTGTCTCCATCTTCCATTTCCTCTGTGCTCATTGGACTGGATTCTCCTTGGCTGCTGCTCATATCCAGCTCTTCACCTGCTTAGTTCTGCTTCAATATACCACCAAGCCTTAGACCATGCCAAGCAATCCATCTAAATGTACTAGTCCTTGCCTTTGCTCCACCTTCTGGCCATGAAACTAACTGGTTCACAATGTGTAACTTACCTTCCGGTCCAATGATGCTACTAGGTGAAACTCACCTCACTTCACTCAAATCCTGCCCAGAACACCTCAAGGAAAGCAGTAAGCTTTCCAAACTGCTAAAACATATCTTTAAGTTCTGTATGTATATATGTATATGTGTGTGGTGTGTGTATGTGATATGTGTGTGTATTGTGATGTTTATGTGTGTGTGCATGTGTATGGTGTATGGTGTATGTATTGTGGTGTGTGTGTGTGTGTGTGTGGTATGTGTATAGTGGTGTGTGTATGTATGGTGTGTGTATTGTGGTGTGTGTATTGCAGTGTGTGTGTGTGTGGTGTGTGTGTGTACGGTGTGTGTATTGTGGTGTGTGTGTGTGGTGTTTGTATTGTGGTGTGTGTATTGTGGTGTGTGTATTGCAGTGTGTGTGGGGTGTGTTGCATTCTACTTGGTCTTATCCCTTAGGCACTCCTCATTTTTAAACTATTTCTATTTAGGATCTCTTTCACTTAAGAAATTTTTACATATGTTAGAATGCATAGGTGTATTAGTTACTTTTCCTGATGTTTTGATACAATCACTTAAGAAATACAACTTGAGGCAGAAAGGGTTTATTCTGGCTCATGGTTTGAGGAAATCATTTTATCAAGGTCTACAAGGCATGACATCAGGAATGGAAGTCATGCTGGGCAAGGCAAAGGCTGACTGTTGACATTATGTCTGTACTTTGGAAGCAGAGAATGAAAAGAAGTGGGTCTGGGCTCTAAGGCTCCAAAACCTACCCCCAGTGATGTATTTCTTCATGTGACATTCAATCTCCTAAAGTCCCACACCCTGCCCAAACAGGCTGGGATGTTGCTACTAGGTGAAACTCACTTCATTTAAATCCTGCCCAGAACACCTTAAGGAGAGCAGTAAATACTCCTAACTGCTAAACAATATCTTTAGGGCCCCTGTGTTCACACATGTAAGCTTATCAGAGACATTTTCTACTCAAACTACAGTAGTAGGTACACAAAATAGGTACACAAATCAAATGTTTACTGAGAAGTCACAAAGAAATTTGTTTTAAAATATTGCTGGTGCACATATAAGTTTATCCTTTATTAAAGTTGAAAACAAATTTGTGTACTAATAAGATGGATGAGCTTGTTTATTTTTACTGAAGGAATTAAGTTCTGTCTGAATATTTGATGCGGCATGACATAGACAACATATTTCAGAATTGATCAATATTTTGGTTTTATGATCTTTAATGCCAAGAACACTACTTTGAATAAATACATAATATAAAATGACAGAAGTAGGTTTAGGACCATTTTAGAAATTGTTGGAAATTCTGTCATATGTCCATGCCAAAATTCATTTAAATATTATTTATAAAACTTAAGTCAACAACTCAAGCAGCAATTTTTTAAACCAAATATTTAAACATAATACAATCCAAAGGCACACTAATTTTAGACTTACATGCTGATGAGTGACGTTCGGGAAGAATTCGAATTCTTTGTTTTCCATAATTAGACCATGTTTCCATAAGAACAGAAAGGAGTGTATGTACAATAAAAATACTGCAATTCAGGGCCTGGAAAGATGGCTCAGCAGTTAAGAGTGTTTACTGCTTCTCTTCCAGAGAAGGCCCCTGCTGCACACACATCAGGTGGCTCACAACCATCTGTGACTCCAGGGGATTCAACACCATCATCCAGCCTAATAAACATCTGCACACATGAGGCATATGTACACATGAACACCTACGTGCACCTACACTTTTCTAAATCTTAAAAATAGGTTGCCATTCATAACATACATTAGTCTCAATCTTGAGCTGAGGTGTTTCGGGTGGAAATTGCTGGCTTGAAGTTGTGGGTGTGACAGCACACACCATGCAAAGTGGGCAAGCACACTGTGTGTTGAAAGCCATGACTTCAGTGAAGCTGTTATTGTAACATGGACAAGCACTATCAGAAACACCTCCAATTCACTAAGCATTTTACTTTTGAATTCTTTTATTGTTGGTCATTCACAAAGCTTTTACTGTTGCCCCCCTTTTTTTTTCATAGTCCTCTACATTCAGCATTAGAAACCAATGAAAGTTCATAACCTATACATTAGGAAGCTTGAGCTTGTTAGATCTCCTTAGGTTTAAAATCAGAGTTGTAAGACAAAGAACTGAGCCTGTCTCCTTTCCTTAAGATATAACGTAAGAACAAGGTTATTCCCTTAAGGAATCATATCTTCTACTCCCAATATTAACAGTGTTGTCATTTTTATTCTGAATGTCCATGTATAGCTATTTGAAATATATTCCAAGAGGCTCAAGAAGTGACAATAGGGATCATGTGGAAACAAAAACATTTGTCCTGGGTACAGAGAAGGCTGGTGGCCCTCTCTCAGAGGAATTACTGCTCAATATGGAACAAGGCAATAAGGATGGAAACTCATATCTGGATTTAGAAAGAGTATTTCACACTAAGAGTCTAAACCACAAACTCTGAGTTTTTGCTAATATTGGAGGGTAAGAATTCAATCTAGGAAAGTCTGTACAGGAATTTGGGAAGTGACTGTATCCAGGAACACTAGGGTCTCTTGCTGCAGCCTCTGATTCTCACCCTCGGTCTATAGGGGCTAGTGATTAGGATTGGTGCACTAAAGCATGGGCGTCGGGGCAGTGAACATTAGAATATATACTCTTATGGAGGCATCATGTAAGTAGTTTCCATGGTAACCTAGAGAAACTCTAGGTCAGTTGATCCTTTAGAACAGTTTACATTTTTACTTAAGTAGAGAAAACTTTACATTATCTCATGTTGAAAAACAAAACAACAACAATGACAACACAGCCTAGCAATGGTGGCACATGGCTTTTAATCCCAGAACTCAGGAGGCAGAGGCGGGTAGAGATCAGCCTGGTCTACAGAACAAATTCCAGGACAGCCAGGGTTGCACAGAGAAAGGCTGTCTTAAAACAAACACACAAAAAACAAAAATACTCAAACAAACAAAAAACCCTAAAAACAAAATCTAAAAAAGAAAAAACTATTTTAATTAGTAGGGAAAAATTGCATGCATATAAAACTATATAGTGCATGTAATATATTGATGGATGTATAGATTGTACAATAATTAAATCAAGCTGATCATCTCACTTACCTATCATTTTTATGGAGACATTTGAAATGTACAGAGACATTCTGAAATATATAACACATCATTACAGACTACAGCCACTTTTCTGCTATATATTCCAATACCTATTACTCATATATGCCTGCTGATTCAAACTCTTGATGAGAAACTCCTCCTTCTTCCACTCCTGAATCCCATGCCCTAATAACTACTTTACGTTTATTTCTATGAGTTCAATAGATACCATATGTGAATTTATGATATTGTCTTTATGTACCTAGTTTGTTTCATTAGTTAATATTGTCTAGATTTATCCATGTTGTCACAAATGATAGAATTTTTGTTTTCAAGACTGAATAGCATTTCATTTTATAAATACACAATTTTATTTTCACATAGTGATGGATATATAGATTGCTTCTATATTTTGGCTAGTATGACCGAAGCTGTGATGAACATAAGGACCTGTTTACATCTTCTGGTCAGTTCCTTTGCAAACCTAGAAGTGTGACTTGCAAGTTGTGAGAATTTCTCAGTGACTCTCTTAGGAAGAATTTCCTGTTGGATTCTGGTGTTCTCCAGTTGTTGTCGGCACACATCCTATACTCCAGCTTCACAGCAGGTCCCGGCAGAACTGATGTCCTGGTAAAAGTCCTCTCAGGACTGGGCCTATTCATGTCATACAAAGTCACTCTCTTCAATATTTATTAGGTTATGGTAAAATTGTTTATTTTTGCCCCCACTCGAACTCTGCCAGTGAATTCCTCTCAGAGTATATCCGCCTGTTCCCTTGCGTTTTCTCCCTCTGGGTGAATGCAGAAACTCAACTCTGTTCACATAACATCTTCCAGCTCTCCAGTATCCATTTTTGGTTGTTCAAAACCCTCTTCGCACACTGCTTCAAGTCTGCATAAGAGCACCTGTCATTTTTTACTCCACAGTCAGCATCTTTCTGGGGTGGGGAATAAAGTGCACTCCTATGTAACCACAAGCTAAACGAAGGGCCTTCCCCAAGGAATCTTCGATAAGGGGGAAAATGCTTTCTACCTCCTATTTCCTATGAGTGGAGTTTTTTTTTTAATGTTTATTTATTACTTCAAGTTACATCTCCATCACAGCCCTCTCCCTCCACCCCTCCCAGCCCCACCCTCCTATCCTCTCACCCTTCCCCCCAAATGCATAATTCTTTTTTTTTTCAGTCCAAAAAATGGTTCTTTCTCTTATAACAATAACTACAGTACAAAACAACTGAAATAAATAGGCTACAATTCTGAGAGTTATATGGCTTAGCATACATTCTCAATGTCCAGTCCATATGTATTTGGTCCCTGACTTTAACATTCTACTATCTAACTATCTCCATGAGTTTAAAGTTTTCTATCTAACTCAGCTTTCATACTAACTTGCATCACAATTTTAAAAACATCTTCTTAGATCCAGAACGCCCTCTTGATTCCTAAACAACTCAAAATTTAACTATGAGACTCTAGCTATCTATTCTTCAACCACCTCAGAGACCTGAGAGGGATAAATATATCTGATTATATAGGAACTGCAGGGCCTACAGCTTCCAAAACTAAGAAATGACATACCCGTGGCTGCCTGGACAGTTCCCATTTTCTCTCCATACATTACAGCATCAATCTTCAGCTGTTTGGCCCTGTTTCTCTGACAGACATTGATTGTAGAGCAGGAATTATGAAGGACTTACCTACCCTGTCTTGGCAGAGCTAGGCTGTCGACTTAACCTGCTTCCAAGTTTTGTCCTTTTTGGACAGCAGTCTGTCTACAGTTGAAGCAAGGGTTTTTTTTGTTTTTATTTTTATTTTTCCAAGAGATAGGCTTGTCACTAATTCAACCATCTCACACTGGAGATTCTTCGATGCTCATCTTCTACTTGGAGTGGAATAGGGCATGCTGTCAGCAGCTGGCATGTCTCAATATCAAAAAAAATCTTATTTTAAGAAAACAACTTTGAATGCCATACTCTGCAGATCTCTTGGGGTTTTTGAAGATGCCCTATCTATCTCTTATGTTTAGATATACAAATGTTGCTGTCTCTTAACAACTTGATTTCTGAGTAGCTTAGAAAATAACTGTGATAAACTGTCATTGTAACTAACAAAATGACACACTTGCATGACTTTTAGTTTGTATTTCTTAATTATCCTAAACAGTTTATAATGGTTGGTAGCAAAAGGCCAAAACTTCACATTTCCTTTTTAAGCATTACGAGGTACAATACCTTTAAGAAGTGTTACCCTTAATTTTGTAACAATATACAAAGATCAATACCAATGTGGCCAAATATACTCTTAATTTTGTATCAATACACTAAGATCAGTACCAATATAGTCCAATACAATCTTAATTTTGCATTAATATACAATGATCGATACCAATTTAGCCTAATATAGTATTAATTTTGTATCAATATACAAAGGTATAAGGGCTTATTCAATAATCTGTCCTTTTTTTCTTGATCTTTCCTATACTATGTCTATGTCCCATTTTTTTCTCAAGTCTATTCACTCCTACATAGGAGAGAAAGAAGGATACAGAAAAGAAAAAGAGAGAAGTCCCAAGGTCTAACCTCCAAAACCCATTTAACAGCTTGTAGACTCCTCCCCTAAATGACAAAATTTTCTGTTATCCATCGAATAACCAAAGGGGGGGGAACACCTTCCCCACTTTCTGGGCCTGGGACGTAGCTCTCATAAATGACTTCCTGCTGATTTGGGACGGAGCATAGGATTTGGAAGGATCTAAGTTTAAAAGCTACATACAAAAGGAATGCTCCATGTAAACAAATTTTCCTTTGAGATCTCAAAATATATACACTAAAGTTTTGTTTAGCTCCAAAATAACAAAATAATTTCTTCTTTAATCCAGATTGAAAGATAATACTTTATATATTGTCAAAAAACCAAATTTGCTCCAGGAAAAAATATTACCTGACCCCCCCCCCAAAAAAAAAGGTAATTTTTCCGGAGTTAGGATTAGGGCAGGGCTCTGTTCTTATCTTTCCAGGAGACTTAAAGCATCCATTCAAGGAATCCAGGGACAACTGGACAAGGGAAACCTCAGCAGAAAACAGATCCTACACCAAAGAAGCAGCCCAGACGATCCAGCCTTGCAGACTCCCTCAATAGCTGTTTCCTCAAAAGTCTAAAACCACAACTCAAAATCACTAAGATCGTCCAGCTCCACAGACTGTTCCAGCGAGAACTTCAGTAAAGGCCTGAAGATCAGCTTCCGTCTACAAAATTCTTAGGACATCTAAATAGCTGAGCATAAAAGGACTGAACATCAAATGATTCTATTAACATTTTTAACCATTTTTCAATCCCTATTTGGGCCCCAAACAGGTTTACTACATCCCAAATGACTGGAGATTTAAATTAAGGATTTCATTTGATTAAATCAAAGCCTCAGTTTTGAAAGTTGACTTCAGGTTTTGATTTGCCTCTGGTTATCCTTGAATATAATTTCAAAGGTTGAATACTAGTATATTAAGAATTTAAAAGTACTCACTTCCTCCAATTGTCCCAACATTCACTCAACTTGAAGAAGAAAAAAGTAAAATAAAAACTTGGCATTTGTACTTGGGATACTGGGAAATTCTAACTGTCAGACTTTCTGGGGTGGCAAAGTTCACAGTCTTTCATGGAAGGTTGATATTCACAAAAGAAACTTGTAAGGAAAATACCAAGTGTAAATCATAAAGAGCTTGGGAGGAGTAAATCAGTTGACTTTAGAAAAACATGCGCTTCCACCTGAGGCCAAGGTGAAGCTCTGGGATGTGTGGCTGCTGAGGGCCATGTCTGGGTCTGCGGTCCTACTGCAGCCCAGGTCTGTGTTGATCCATATGGCCTGTGTTACCACCAAAGGCCGAGTGCGTGTCTGTGGCCTGTGCCATAGTCTTAACCCATGTTGAAATCCTTGGGTTGTGCTGCCACTGGGGGTCATATCAGTGCTGGGGGCCTGAACTGCCATCTAAGGCCATGATGATGTCTGGAACCGTGCTGCTGCTGAGGACTATGTCTGGGTCTCTGGTCCTACTGCAGCCAGGGTCTGTGTTGATGGCCATGGCCCACACTACCACTGAAGGTCAGGTGGATGTCCAAGGTCTGTGCTGGCTGTTTAAAGCCATGTTGATGTCTGCGAGCCATGTCACCTCAGGTGACCATACTGATCCTAGTGGCTGGAACTGCTACTCGAGGCCATGTTGATGCCCATGGTCAGAGATTTCTTTGAGGTCCTGGTCTGGTCCATGATCCTACTGCAGCTGGAAGTTTTGTTTATGGTCTGTGCTGTCCCTGGAAAAGGTGTGTAGGGCCATGATCCATGAGCCCACTGACTGAAGAGCAAGGAGACTACTTTTGCTTTGAGATGGATGATATCCATATCAGATGCACAGTTAAGAGAGAAGAACATGGAAGGTTTCTGTGACAACCCTTACCCCTACCCCAACCATGGCCCATCCCAAAAAAGAATGACAGCCTAGATAGGAAGCTATCAAAAAGAACTATTTTTTTAACTCTTTTTATTTTTAAATTTCACTTTACATCCCAATCACAGCACCCCCTCTGCTCCTCCAAGTATCCCCTCTCACATAGACCCCCATACTCCACTCCCCTTTTTTTCCAGAAAGGGTGAGACCCACCCTCCCTTCCCATGGGTAACAACCTGCCCAGGCACATCAAGTTGCTGCAGGACTAGGCACATCCTCTCCTACTGAGGCCAAACAAGGAGGTTCACAGGCAGGAAATAGAGTCAGGTACAGAGGCCCCGCCCCCTCTCTAGTTGTTGGGAGACTCTCATGAAGACTAAGCTCACAACTTCTGCAGGTGTGCAGGAGGTCTAGGTCCGCACATGCATGCTGTTTGGTTGGTGATTCAGTCTCTGTCAGCTCCCAAGGGCCCAGGTTAGTTGACTCTGTTGATCATCTGGTGGAGTTCTTATCCTTCCCAGGTTCCTCTAGTCTTCCCCCAACTCTTCTACAAGACTCCCTAAGCTCTGTCTAATGTTTGGCTGTGGGTCTTAGCATCTGAGTCAATCTGCTGTTGGGTAGAGCCTCTCAAGAGGACAGTTATGCTAGGTTCCTGCCTGCAAGCATAGCAGAGTATTGTTAATAGTGTCAGGGGTTGGTTCTCACCCATTGGGTGGATCTCAAGTTGGATCAATCACTGGCTAGCCATTCTCTCAGTCTCTGCTCCATCTTTGTCACTGCACTTCTTGTAGGCAGGACAAATTTTGGATTGAATGTTCGGAGGGTGGATTGTTGTCCTTAACTGTCCACTGGGGGTCCTACCTGGCTACAGGAGATAATCACTCCTGAGACTCCAGTGGAATAATATGGAGCCTTAAGTGGCCACCTCCTGTAGCAAGAAATAAATCTTAAAAAGTTTGATAGGATGCTGAAGTGTAGTTCTCCACAGTTGATGGCTTCTGGTGGGGTTGCGGGAGCAGAAAGACTCAGCTTTATTTAGTAGGCAAGCTCTAAGCATTTGGCCATGCTCCAATGAGGATAACAGGCAACATAAATTGGACTTTTTTCTTATTTTTATTTATACTTTTTTGGGGGAGTCACAAGGCTAAGGGGTGGGCATGGATGATCTGGAAAGTAAATGTGATTAGGGTGCTTGATAAGAAATCCTGAGCATCAATAAAAATATTGTGTTAAAAAACAACAAAAATTTGTCAGGTTAAACAATTATGTCATATAAATTAGTAGAAACATTAAATATTTCATGTATAACAGGCTAAATAGAAATTTTGGGATATGCAAAAGCTAATTCAGCTTTCTCATTTAATTTTTGAAACAGATATCAATGGTATAAAGAGTCCATATCCTACTATATGATTGTTAGTAAATAAAATCATTGTGAAAATAATTTTAAGTTAGAAGTTAGCTAAGAAAAAGTTGTGCTGCTTCTATTTGGAACAGCAAGAATACAGCATACATTCCATATTTTCTAGTCTAGATAAACACAACATAAAGAGCATACAGTTAGTATTCTACACTATTCATCAAAAATTCCAAGTAAGATGGCATAAGTCCCTATTTTGTTGACAATTAAAAAGACATACTGGGGGGATCCAAGATGGCGGCGGCCGGCGCGGACGTATTTTGATTTCGGGGTCAATAGTCACAAGGCAGCAAGTGTTGCAGGACGCTGTACAAAGGGCACGACCCCTTCTAAATCTCATCCAGCTACACAGGGACCACGGAAGATGCATGGGCAGGACTCCCCTCCCAACTCTCGGACATGCTAGGAAGCCTCTGGACCCGGGAATCGGGATAACCCAACCCCACCAAAAGGAGAAATCCCTGGTAAGTTCAAACCTAATACCCAGCTGCAGATTCAGAAACCACACAGAGATAATCCCCACCCTGCTGGGCACTCCCAGGTCTCACACAGATGATCCAATTATCTGGGAAATGTTGCAACCCTTGGAAGTGAAGTAGCCCCACTGCAAAGCGCCTTCAGATCCCAGTCTGTGATGTCACTGGCCAGCTTCCAAGCCTCAGGAGCTGAACTGCAGATTTACCCCCTACAGGAACCAACCCCGGGCAAACTGTGAGATATTTGAAACTGTCCTATATCGAACTTTTGTACTAGTAAGGGCCCTTCCAGTGGGGAATCAGAGCTTACTTGTGCACAGCTCCACCACCTGAATTAATTAGGTCCCCACCTGGGAGGTGGGACTGAATGACTCACCTTATAGGGGTGGAGTAAGGCAACTCCTACACCACAGTGTCCCCTTTGGACCCAAGTCCAGAAGACAGCAAATTCCACATGGCCAGAGGCCCCAGACCAAAAAAAAAAAAAAAAAAAAGCA
>CAJQZJ010009840.1:9876788-9931483 GCA_907164525.1 Lophiomys imhausi | reverse complement strand
ATCATCAAACTTAGGGCTGAAATCAACAACTTAGAAACAAAAAGAACTATACAAAGAATCAATGAAACCAAGAGTTGGTTCTTCAAGAAAATCAACAAAATAGACAGAACCTGAGCCAAATTAAGTAAAAGACAGAGGGAGAAAACATAAATCAACAAAATCAGAAATGAAAAGGGTGAAATAACAACAGACATTGAGGAAATCCAGAGAATATTTGGATCCTACTTTAAAAATCTATACTCCACCAAATTTGAAAACTTAAATGAAATGAACAATTTTCTTGATAGATTCCACCTACCAAAACTAAATCAAGATCAGATAAACATATTAAAAAGCCCTATAACCCCTAAGGAAATAGAAACAGTCATTAAAAATCTCCCAACCAAAAAAAGCCAAGGGCCAGATGGCTTTAGCACGGAATTCTACCGGACCTTCAAAGAGGAGCTAACACCAATACTTTTCAAACTCTTTCACCAAATAGAATCTGAAAGAACATTGCTAAACTCATTCTATGAGGCCACAATCACCCTGATTCCTAAACCACACAAAGACCCAACAAAGAAAGAGAACTTCAGACCAATCTCCCTCATGAACATAGATGCAAAAATACTTAATAAAATACTAGCAAACCGTATTCAAGAACACATCAAAAGTATCATACACCATGATCAAGTAGGCTTCATCCCAGGGATGCAGGGATGGTTCAACATACAAAAATCTATCAACGTTATTCACCATATAAACAAGATGAAAGAAAAAAAAACCACATGATAATCTCGCTAGATGCAGAAAAAGCATCTAAAATCCAACACCCATTCATGCTAAAAGTTCTGGAGAGAACGGGCATACAAGGGCCGTACCTAGAAATAATAAAGGCAATATACAGCAGGCCAGTGGCCAACAGCAAAATAAATGGAGAGAAACTTGAAGCATTTCCTCTAAACTCAGGGACAAGACAAGGATGTCCACTTTCACCATATCTCTTCAATATAGTACTTGAAGTTCTTGCTAGAGCAATAAGACCACTAAAGGACATCAAGGGGATAAACATCGGAAATGAAGAAGTCAAATTATCCCTATTTGCAGATGATATGATAGTATACATAAGCGACCCCAAAAAGTCCACCAGAGAACTCTTACAGCTGATAAACACCTTCAGCAAAGTGGCTAGATACAAAATTAATGCAAAAAAATCAGAAGCCCTTCTTTATACAACAAACAAATGGGCTGAGAAAGAAATAAGGGAAACAACCCCCTTCACAATAGCCACAAACAACATAAAATACCTGGGTGTAACTCTAACCAAGCAAGTAAATGACCTGTACAACAAGAACTTCAAGCCCTTGAAGAAAGAAATGGAAGAGGCCTTTAGAAGATGGAAAGATCTCCCATGCTCATGGATAGGTAGGATCAACATAATAAAAATGGCCATCCTACCAAAAGCAATATATAGATTCAATGCAATTCCTATCAAAATACCAATAAAATTTTTTATAGACTTGGAAAGAGCTAGTCTCAATTTCATATGGAACAACAAAAGCCCAGAATAGCTAAATCAATCCTGTACAATAAAAAACATCTGTAGGTATTACCATCCCAGATTTCAAGCTGTACTACAGAGCAATAATTGTAAAAATAGCATGGTATTGGTATAGAAACAGAAAAGTAGATCAATGGAATCGAATTGAAGATCCAGAAATAGACCCACACACTTATGGCCACCTAATTTTTGACAAAGAAGCCAAACGGCACAATGGAAGAAGGACAGCATCTTTAACAAATGGTGCTGGTCCAACTGGATGTCTATTTGTAAGAGAATGAAGTTAGACCCATACTTTTCACCTTGTACAAAACTTAAGTCCAAGTGGATCAAAGAGCTTAACATAAGGCCGGTCACACTAAATCTTCTAGAAGAAAAAGTAGGAGAAACCCTCAAACTAATTGGCACAGGCGACAACTTCCTGAACAGAACACCAACAGCTCAGGACTTGAGATCAACAATCAATAAATGGGACCTCATGAAACTGAAAAGCTTCTGGAAAGCAAAAGACACTCTCATTTGAACAAAATGGCAGCCTACAGACTGGGAGAAAATCTTCACCAACCCCACATCTGACAGAGGGCTAATATCCAAAATCTACAAAGAACTCAAGAAATTTAATGCCAAGAAACCAAATAATCCAATCAAAAAATGGGGGACAGAGCTAAATAGTGGATTCACAAAGGAGGAATCCCTAATGTCTGAGAGACACTTGAAGAAATGCTCAACATCCTTAAACATCAGAGAAATGCAACTCAAGAGGACTCTGAGTTTCCATTTCACACCTGTCAGAATGGCTAGGATCTAAAACTCAAATGACAGCACATGCTGGCGAGGGTGTGGAGAAAGGGGTACCCTACTCCATTGCTGGTGGGAATGCAGGCTTGTGCAACCACTATGGAGGTCAGTGTAGTGATATCTTCAAAAACTTGGAATAGCTCTGCCTAAGGACCCAGTCATACCACTTCTGGGTATACACCCAAATGCCTTTTCACGGAATCATAAGGAAGTTAGTTTCCTCATCTATGTTTATAGCAGCCTTATTTGTAATAGCTAGAAACTGGAAACAACCCAGATGTCCCTCAACCGAAGAATGGGTTAAAAAACTGTGGTACACCTATACAATGGAATATTATTCAGCTATCAGGAACAATGAAATTATGCAATTTGAAGCCACATGGATGGAACTAGAAAAGCTCATCCTGAGTGAACTAACGCAGTCTCAGAAGGACACATATGGCATCTATTCACTCATAGTAGGATTTTAGCTATATAGTAGAAGGTATCAATACTACAACTAACACACCAAAGGGAACTTGGACATAGACTTCTTATTTTTAATTTTTATTTTTTATTTATTTTTTATATATTAGTTATATTTTTTTCTATTTTTTAGTCTTTTCTATCTATTGTATGCTTATTGATTTGTTTGTGTAGTAGTACTGTCTCCCGGGCAACAAGACACCTTTCTACTGATTCGTAGATCCCCAAATGAATGAAGAGGCTCTTGGTCCTCATACAACCTCTCAACTGAGATGAGGGACTGTTATATAAGGACACCCCACCCCAGAGAAGTGGGATGGAAGGGTTAGGAGGTAAGGAAAAAAAAATGAAATGTGATGTTTCGGCCTTTTTCTACTAACTGTCATAAACTGTTTAGGATAATTAAGAAATGCAAACTAATGGTTATGCAAGCCAGTCATTCTGTTAGGTACTATGACAGCCTAGTATAGTTACTTGCTAAGCTAATCAGAAATAAAGCTGCTAAGAGACAAGCAACATCTGCTTACCCTAATATAAGAGATAGATAGGGCCTCTTCAAAAACCTCAAGAGATCTGCAGAATATGGCATTCAAAGATGTTTTCGTAACTTTAGATTTTTTTTTAAATCAAGACATATCAACTCCTGACAGCACCCCCTATTCTCCTCCAAGTAGAAGATGAGCATCGAAGAATCTCCAGTGGGAGATGATTGAATTAGTCGCAAGCCTATCTCTTGGTAGGAAAAGCCCCTTGCTCCAACTGTAGACAGAATGCTGTCCAAAAAGGACAAAACCTGGAAGCAGGTAAGTTGACAGCCTAGCTCTGCCAAGACAGGGTAGGTAAGTCCTTCTTAACCCCTGCTCTACAATCAATGTCTGTCAGAGAAGCAGGACTGAAAAGCGATGCTGTAATGTATGGAGAAAAAATGGGAACTGTTCAGGCAGCCACTGGTATGCCATTTCTTAGTTTGGGAAGCTGCAGACCCTGTACTTCCTATAAAATCAGATATATTTATCCCTCTCAGGTCTCTGAGGTGATTGAAGAACAGATAGATAGAGTCTCATAATTAAATTTTGCATTGTCTAGGAGTCAAGAGAGTGTTATACATCTAAGAAGATACTTTTAAAATTGTGTTGCAATTAGTATGAATGTTGAGTCAGATATAGAACTTTAAACTCATGGAGATAGTTAGATAGTAGAATGTTAAAGTCAGGTACCAAATACATATGGACTGGTCATTGGGAATGTACGTTAAGCCATATAACCCTCATAACTGTGGCCTAATTACCTCTGTTGTACTGTATTGTATTTATTATTATAAGAGAAAGAGCCATTTGTTGGACTGAAAGGGGAAACTGTAGGGGGAAATAAGATATACCTTAAACTTAAAAGGAAAAAAAAAGGAAGAGGATGGGGGGTTGAGGGTCGGAGGGTGGGACTGGAGGGGAAATAGGGAGGGGACTGCGATTGAGATGTAACTTGAAGAAATAAAAAATAAAGGAAAAAAATGAAAAAAAGACATACTGACTACCATTTCTGTATATAAAATGATATTCTTCAGTGTAATTATTCTAATAAACTGGTCAAACTAATATGTGTGCTTCAATCAATTTAGCCTGATAGATTTTTCAATAATAAATTTTGTATTTTTCCTTAATTATCATAAGTAAGACCAAGTGAAATTCTGGGGGTAGATTCATGTTTTAGAAAATGTCTCTAAAATCCTTGAAACTATTTTAAGTTTAACTCTTTCTTTCCTTAAATGCTCTCTTTATTGTTTAATAAATACCTTATTTTTAACCATAGGGTATTGATCAGTGGTCCATTTTCATTTCTCCTTCCGTTAAAATAAGATTAGAAATCTCAGAGGCCATAATCCTCCCCCTAATTAATATGTGAATATATATATATATATATATATATTATGTATGTGTGTGTTCTTAATGTTGAGAGTTTGCTACTAGGTTTCTGAATATAAACAATTCTAAAAATATCAGCTCATGTTGTATGATAGAATTGGCTTGCATTACTGTCATGGCTAAATTTCTGGAGGTTGTAAATGGGGACCAATGCTTCTAGTGAAGACTGCAGGTCTGCCCTAAGTAATATAGCTACTTCAATACCAAGTTGTACTTCTCATGTGAAGCTGCACACTGAATTCCCTTCCCACAGGCCAAGAAGCTGCAACTCAGGATCACTCACGGGAAACTGACACACTTCAAGAAAAGAAATCAGATGTGGAGATTCCCCAAACAAGATGGGTGATATTGAGGAGATGGCCAATAACCGAAATGAGAATTTCCCTCAGGTGTGTTAGTATAGAACTCATACGTAAAAAGAAAATTAATAAAAAAGTTATCACAACTTTTCTGTTGTGATAAACTATCATGACCAAGCCAACTTATGTAAGAAAGCATTTACATTGGCTTATGATTTCAGAGGAAGAATCCTTCATGGCAGGCAGATAGAGAAACAAGGAGCATACCTGTGGCAGAAACTGAAACCTGACAACTCACATCTTCAAAATGCAACCATGAAGCAGTAAACAAACTGAAAATGGTGCCAGGCTTTTAAAGACTCTGAAATTCTGTCTCCAGGGATGTACTTCTTCTAGCAAAGCTGTACTTCCTAATAGTCCCCCCATCCCCCACCAATAAAGTACCACCAACCATGGAACAAGTATTCAAATGCTCCAGCCAAAGCGGGGCATGTTCATTCAAACCACCATGAGTTACATGAATGCCATGATCTCCTTATAAGAAATTTCAAGCTATATGATTCAGATACATTAAGCTCACTGGTAGTTCCACAGCCTAGAAAACCAAATGGTATATTAGATATTAATAACTTCAAACATTTATATTCATATGCAAAGCTTCAAAACCATGATCATGTGATCGTATCCTGTATACAGGTGTACATGATGTTAGTATAGTTTTATGTTTGTAAAACTCTTCAATTTTAGTGATATAATGATACATTTAAGGATACAATATTATTTAATCTTTAATTATCCATAAGTCTGTATTGACTACTTGCCCTGACCCAGAATGTAAGCCATAGATATAGATTTTCAAGGAACACGTTTTCGCCATACATGGACCTTGTATTTTCCTAGCCAAATAGTACTGAAAGACGACATCAGACTAACAGGCAATACATGGAAAGGTTTGGTGTTTGTGGTAGAATTTATGTTGTTGGAGGAAATGAGGGAATAAGGAAAGGTGGTTCGACTGAGACTGTGGCTGAATAAGCTAGCCGTCTTGGACAGACATGGTAATCCAAGTGAGTAGGGTTAGGTTTCATAGAAAAGCATTCCAACTGAAATGAAGAGCCAAGGTGAGGTGACCGCAGGCAAAAGATGATAAATATAAAGAAGACTGGTGCCCAAAATGGCTTGTGCCATAACTGGAATGAATAAATGTCTCCAACTAAATAGTGGGGAAAGAATCACCTAGAATTGTGGGTTTGTCAGTGAGATGAAAACAGAAAGATTAGAGTTCAGTGGTCAGCACTATCACAATGGTAAAAGAGATGGGATTAGAGACATATGCCTGTGATCCAGTGATTTGAAAGTAGAAGCAAGAGGATTCAAGCCCAAGGTCATCCTTGATTAAAGAACAAGTTTAAGAACAGTTTGGACTACATAAGACCCTATACAAGAATAATTAATTTAATGGGGGAGTATTGATATCTGCTTAAAATTATGAAGAGAGAATCAATTCCTTATTGTCAAATACTCAATTTCTGCTTCTTCTCTTTACTCATTGGTATAGTTTGGACATGAAACACCCTCCCCAGGTTCATGTGTTTGTACTCTCTGCTCCCTGACTCAGCTCACCATGTGACCAGCCACCTCCTGTTCCTACTGCCAAGCCCTTCCTGCTATGATGGACTGTATCCTTCCTAAACCATGAGCCAAGACAAACCCCTCCTTCCTTCCTTAAAGGGCTTATTGTCACGTATTTGGCCACAACATCAAGAAAAGTGACCAACACATCCACGTTTCCTTGAATCTCTTTACATAGAAATTCTGTCCATTCACTGGTAAATTGCTCAAGGGATATCACATAAAATGAAATAGAAAAGCCAAGTGGTACAGGCTTTGTGAAGGTTCCATATACATGTGGAGCCACTGCGTTCCTATAAACATTATGTTATTTTTACTTTAAATTTTTTTTGGTTATGTGTAACTCACCATATGATATCTAGATTTTTATGATTTGGGGTCTTCCCCGTGACATTGCATTTTTATACTTTCCTTTTATTGGATTAGAGGCAATGTTGATAAAATGGCAATGAGATTTGAGTAAATAGTCTTTTCTATGAATTTACATTGAAATCCTCTACTCATGTTTTTCTCTAAAAGTTGTTTTGCACACTCACAAGTAATAAGATTGATTTGTATATTAAATTTTATTTTAACTGTCATAGTGAGTTATGATGTCTTTCTCTTCTATATTTATCTTTTAGTTTCTTCAAATAGAACGTGAATGTTATGTGGTCAACTCCACTGGTATTTTTTTATGGTTAATTTCTTGGGATATTTGTTACTATCTCAAGAATTTTAGAGACTATTTTCTATTTTTTGTCTAGTATTTGAAGATTTTTGTATATTTTATTTATTCAATCTGAAATTTGTTTTGATGGTGGCATGCTGGCAGAGTTCAACATCTATCCCAAACACCCCTTATAGTGGATGTCTTTTGCTTTCTGTTTAGGATCCTTTGCTCTCTTCACTGGGAAGTTTTCCATACTGCCCCTGCCTTCCCCAGCCACAGTTAAGATCAGAAAATAAGCCCTTTGGAATCCATCTCTGGGATTTACCCATAAAATCAAGAAGCCAAATCTTGCCCCTTTCCATGAAGGAAATCTTAGACTATTAAACAAGGATCTAACAATAGCCTGATAAAGAAGAAAAAATACTGAAGTGATTAAATGAAAATCTACCATGCAGAGAATGAACAGAGGTTGGGGGTCAGAGAAAGCTGTTGGCAGGTGTTTGACATTCGACTGTACTGTTCTAGTAATTCTAAATCTAATGGATACTGAAAACTTCTTTAATACACTATCTTTCCTTTTTAATGGAAAACATTTTGATTTTGTTAAGGTTTGTCTCTATTTCAAAAGCCTACTTGTGGCCATATTTGTGTGTGTGTGTGTGTGTGTGTGTGTGTGTGTGTGTGTGTGTGTGTGTGCTTTGTTTATTATGAATCAACATTATTTCTATTCTATAAATCAATTCTCCTTATTAAATGAAGCTTTAACCTTTTTTGCTTTATATGCTGTATCACTTTCTTTTTCTTCCTTTCATTTACACACACACACACACACACACACACACACACACACACACATATATATCCTTTCTCCTTTAAGTTATGCTTTTGATATTTTCATCTATACAGCACAAAAGCCTGAATAACATAGATAACTGGTAGTAGTAGGAGACTCATTTCCTTGACTGCCTGGCCATGTGGTAGAGAAGACTGTGGAACTGACCTGTGAGTGAAAGAAAGAGAGAAAGAAAGAAAGAGAGAGAGAGAGAGAGAGAGAGAGAGAGAGAGACGCAGAGAGAGGGAGAAAGAGAAGTTTAATAAGCCTTACAAGTTTTAGGCACTGAATTTTTAGAGTGCCTTTGGAACTGTAGATGTTTAACAGTATTACTTGTTATCTCCATTAGAGAATTCTCTGGTGTGTCTGCAAGGGATAGTCTTGATTTGGTTAATTGAGGTGGAAAATCTCTCCACTATGGGTGGTCTTCTTCCCTGGGTTGGATGCCAGGACTGTATATAAAAAGGAGAAAGTGAGCCAAATACAAGCGTCAGTCTTTCTGTCCTCGCTGCATGTAGACACAATGCCACAGACATCTCAAGCTCCTGCCGCCGCTTTAGATTCTTCACCATGATAAATTTTACCCTGAAACTGTGAAACAAGCCCAGCCTTCCCCCCATTTGTTAGAGTATTTTATCATAGCAAGAGAAAAATAACTGATAAGGTGCTAATGTCTTTTTCAAGATTTGGAAAGATTTTTTTTTGCTATTATTTTATTGAACATATTTTCTAGTTTACTAAATTTCCTCTTCATGTTGAATATTCAGAAAATGTAATCATTTCTGAAACACAGAAATGTATTTAAAAATTTAATCATTTAACCGGATCGCAAAGATTTTTAAATGCCTCTTCACTTTTTCATTCTCCTTTTTGTCAGGGATATCCCAAAACACTGCTCTTCAATTTCATATATTTTCCTCCACCTGACTAAGCATTCAGCTTCATTTTGAGTTTTCATTTTGTGATTTTAATTATTTATCTGTACTGTCTTATATTTCATTTGTTTTTTTCATAATTCTTGAGCTTTAAAACATTCTTTATCAGGAATTTTGTCCATATCAATGTTTGGTATTTGTTACCAAAGAATTACAATATCCCCTTGAAGGCATTATTTTTTGGCATACAAATCTTCTATTCACTTTAAAGGTATCATTAGCTACAGTTTTATTTACATGTCTTAAACTCTGTTTGATGATAGAATCCTCACCCAGAATCTTAAATTTTGCCTGTTGTTCATGCGCCTATATTAAGATTGGTATATCTTATTGATCAGATATCTACAGTTTTCAGTAAGTACTTTGTACCAAATATCTCAAGACAAATTTATCACAGATTGAGAAACACACTATATACTCTTCCTCCCATATTTTAATTATGATTAATGACTGTGCCCACAAAACACACAATGTGTCTCAAGCAACAAAGATATAGTTATAGACACAATGACAGATAAAGACCTCTAAAAAACCTCAAAGTATTGTAAGAAAAGCCTGGTGAGATTCAGGACAATACAGATACATGGTAAAAGTAGTAAAACAATGAGACATGAAAGTTCAACAAAATGGAAAAGATAAAGGAACCAAGGAGAAACCTTTAAAATGACAAACTCAAATAGAGTTGACCTATGGCACACATGATCTGCTATCTCTGCAGGCAACGTAAGAGTTCAGAAACTCTAGTAGTGAGGGCAACTCTAGTGCAGGCAACATGGTGTGCGAGCTACTCAGTTTACTGTTGTTCTTACTGTGGGGCAGCTGGCCTCTATTGAGTGATACAGGATTTTTTCTCAAGCATTCTTGGTGATGCTAACTCTGCTGGCTAGGCCTTCTGACATTGACAGCCCAGAATGATGAGGAACCAAAAGCACTTGTATTCTGACCCTTCAATGGTTTGTGTTCAGATGCTGAATTGGGAGAGGCCATGGGAGGAGCCACAGCACTGTCTCTAGGAACTCACATCCCATCCTGACAGCTATGCACAGTTAGGAAACATTTAGGAATGGCAGAGTGAAAACCATATAGGCGAGGGCATAGCAAAATCTGACATCCTTTTCTGCAACTGGAAATGCATGCCAAGGAGTAGGACTATGGCTGACACCAGGCAAAATTCCATTCAGTCATTTGTTTTAGACTTATGCATCTGGAGATTATGAAACAATTTTAGTTGGCACTTTCCCCCTCTTCAACTCTTTAGCTATATAGCATGTGCCCAGAGAGGACAAATACTGGAAATCTGATGCTGGCCATGACTTCGGTATATTGCTATAGACAGTTTAACAGCAGTGATCATGATGCTGTATGTAATAGGACCTTAAATATGGTGCAGATGGAAGGAACAGTAGCAGTCACATGGGCACTGCCTTTGGTCCTGACACTGGCATGAGTGCATCTGGTCACAAGGCCATCAGATAGCATGCATTGGTCACAGAGAGCATGCATTCAAATCTCCTTATTTGGAGAGGTGATTCTATCAATTTCCCTCTATATTGTTACCCTCATCTCCTATGTTACTAAATATCAGAGTAGATTTGGGTGATAGCCACTCTACTAGGCCTAGCTGGATACATAAGGCAGCTATTTCTCATGCCAGTGTAATAAAATATTTGTGGGGTTCAAGGGTTGGAAATTATGCACCCATTTCTGAGCCTTAGAGCAGTACAAGGGATGACATTAGTTCACTTCTCAAGGTGACTCTTGGCTACAGAACCCTACAGCATAGTGGAGGGTGATGTGAGAGCCTAAATCAGAACTACCATGCTTATCTAGCTAAGTGGCCTGACAACCTATAAGGATTGGGGAAGTTTGAATGAGCAAAGAAGGTCAGTATTTGTAAATATGGAGTTTTTCAGAGGGGACTTCCTTCAGTCTTATCCCTGTGAAAAAGAGAGCCATCCAGCTTCCATGATCTGAACCCAGTGATGGATGTCAGGGTGTTTTTCCATGTTGTCATTCCAAATGTATAAATTCATGAGGTTCTAGCCTGTCTCTTTCTATTTAGAGTGTTCTTCCATGGTCACTCAAGACAACATGCATTTCTGTACTTGTTGCCTTCATTCTCCTCTGCAGAAAAAGGTAGTGATGGGCTCCTTTATCTCATCAACATCAATCCAGATTCTTTCTTATAGATTTACCTGTATAAATTGAAAACAATCATAGTTGTAGTTGCACAAAAGGAAATGTCAGATAACTCATATCACGGTGCGCAAAGTGAAGTAAGAGTTTTGAAGTTGTGCCTAGGCAAAAATCTATAAATAATATTCCACTCAAGACTCAACATTACTTTACCTTTAAATAAGTGACTGTGAAGCACCACTGGATATCACTGGACGTTTTTGGTGGGTCCATTAGTCCATTGCTGGTCTTGGTGTAGCAACCTAACAAGACCCTGTCAGTTTACCTGCTGAATGTGATTGCACACAACATGTGATAGAAAATTTCAAGTTATTTTATCTAAGTTTCAAGACTACACAGAAATACTGAAGAAGAGTTAGAGACTATTCAGAAGAATGACAATAATCTGGCCTTTCATCATCCTCTCAATCTGAAATCTTTCCGACAGTTTGAAGTACATCGAAAGGCTCAGTCCTTACAATATCCTTACTGATGGGAAGAACACACCCAAACTTCACCCAAATGCTTCCTTCCACTATGGGAATGAAAGCCCATATTAAGAATCTCAACGGAGTTCCTGTTTGTCCCAAGTCAAACATCAATCATAGAAAAGACTAACCCCGTTTCTTGCCTTTCCTCATTGGTCACACTGCTGCCTTCTCCCTGAAGTCAATGGCTTGAGTTTCTCTCTGTATATCTGCTACAGAATGATCCTGTGTAGAAAATGTCTCCTTTTAAAAAAAATTAATTAGCACACTCAAGCCACGAAACATAATTTCCTCTCAATAGATCCTCCACGTTGGGGGTGGGGGCCAAAACTACAGAAGGAAAGCAAAAAATGGAGAAAGGGAAAGCTTTCTTTTTAAAACTTCTCATATTTATATCACTTTGTTTTTCATTCACACAGGGGAAATAACAAGAGGTCCTCTGATGAATGTTGCAGATCGTCATGGTTACGGTTCAGAGATGCAGCAAAGAGCAATTATGGTGGAAGAGAAGAAGGAAATGCACCTCTTTGTCAGAATTTCACAGCAGCTGTAACAACACAAGAGCACCCAAATGAATGCAGAATAACTGAAATATTGTGACATGTTAAATGCCAGCACATTAAAAAATTGTATTTCAATGTCACATTATTTAAAACGACAGGAAGCATTAATTCCTGTGACACCAGGGAGCTAGTTAGAAGAGTCAGGGTGGGGGAATGGAAACCAGCATCCACACGGGGAGGAGACTTGCACACTGTGTATAAAAATATGCTGCCAAGTGGAGAGAAAAATAGCAAAGTGGGGAAGCAAATTTGGCCTAATATTCAGAGTTAGTGTCATTACCCCTGATTGAGCTTAGGGTCCAAGTAGGTTCCAAAGATAGCCCACCTAGGCTCCTCTGCGTACTGTGAACCCCAAAGTTTACTTCAGTAAAGTTTTCCTAATGGGGAAAGTTATTCCATTTTACATGGCAGAACCAAGAAGACATGCTAAGCTATCTATGTTGTGAGTGCTTCATACTGTATTTGAAGATGGAGTTTTCTGTAGTCAGAGAAGCCTGGAGGATGCTAGGAGATATCCTGTATAAAGGGAGTTCTTCCTTCATCTTAATTAATTCAAATTTCTATGTTTAGCATAAGGGGGACATATGATCTCAGTTAGGAAACAATGGGGACATTCTAGTTCTCCATCCAGTGGTGTATAGACATCATTCTACTGGAAACAAAATGAAGTTCCTACAAGGTATCTGAGATACAAAGCAGTGCCTCTGTTCTTCTGATGTTCTACTTGCTTACTCCTAAATAGGAACCCATGGTCACTTCACAACAAGAATGCTATCATAAAAGCAGATTCAAAATCAACCTTTAGCAAAGCCTCACCTTCTCAGGGTATTTTGATGTCTCTTCTCAATGATACAACAGTGTATGTCCCAGTAGTTTCTCACACTATTCACTACACTAGAAGACAATTGTCAACAAGTAAGATTACCATGAAAAAACCCTCACATGGGAACACACATATTTCTAAGTGCTACTTCTATATGACCAGTGGTTTAGAAAATGCTTTCATGAACATACTTTCTTACAAGATTCTTGGATGAACTAGGGAAAGTTTCAAATGTTTCTCTGGAAATTTTACCAAATAAGGCTCAGAACCATCCATCCATTATTGCTTTAGGACTTATGCCCTCCATTACTGAAGAGCTGCTATGCCTTCTGTATATTCTATTCCACGTGTCTTTGGATTGCTTCCGCATAAAATAAAGAGTTCATTGTCTTCAACAGAATGGCCTTAAATAGCATCGATTAAACTTTTCAACTTCTTTGGGTTCCTCCTTCATATTGTTGTTACATAACAAGATACTGCAGAACATACTGCCTCAAAATAACCACTCAGTTTAGCCAAGGCATGACTTTAAGGGCCAAGATGTCAATGAGAACACATTGCATTTGTGTCCTCTCTGTGTCTTAGGGAAATTTCCCACTGTTTCTTTCTTTTCCTTTCTTTTTTTATGTTTATTTGTTACTTCCAGTTACATTTCCATCACAGCCCCCTTCCTCCACCCCTCCTGATCCCACTCTCCTACTCTTTCCACCATCTCCCACCTATCCTACTCCTTCAGTGTGGGGTACCCCTATGTCTCAGTCTTACTCAGTTCAGCAGTCACATGAGGGCTAAGAACTTCCGCTTGCACCAGGGACCTACATGGTAGCTCCACTAGAGCAAAGTGTCCCAATAACAGGTAACAAAGTCCATGTTCCTGTTCCTTTCAGTCTGTTGATTATTAGATAGTTATCCTGTACTATATGGCTAAAATCCAGTTATAAATGAATACATGCCATGAGCATCCTTCTGGGTCTGAGTTAGCTCACTCAGGATGAGCTTTTCTAGTTCTATCCATTTGGCAGAAAATTGCATGATTTCCTTGTTTCTGATGGTGGAGTAGTATTCCATTGTGTAAATGTACCAGTTTTTTTAATCCATTAACAATGGGATTTACCTCAACACAGTGGTTTCAAATAGTCTCTCCATACAGGGATGTTTGAGGGACAAGTCTTCCAACCAACAACTAAAAGCTGTCTCATCAAACAACCCAGGCTGTGAACTCATACTGTGGCTTATTAGCTAAGGATAATACATCTACTCATATTCAATAGATGAGATTTGCAGCAAAATCCATTTCCTCCTGCCTTCAACAAGGCTTTGACCACCCATGCTAGATAAATACAACTGGTGATTAATCTTTGAATGGTTTGTATGAATACTTGTATAGGTAGAGCCCACAATTTGACACTGTCTTCCTCAGTGGTCTTCATCTTCTGATGTTCAAGACTAAGGCTCACCTATTTGCCTAGGCTGGTTGAACAGTGACTACCAAGGATCTTATTCTCTCTGCCTGATCAGCACTGTGACTACAGGGCCATATGGCAGCCATACATAACCTTTCATTTGGATTCTGGGGATTAAACTCAGTTCTTCATGCATGCCCAACAGGCATATTCTGGACAAACCATCTTTCCAGGTCTAAGATGTGAATAATTTAATCAAATACTGTGTGGAATTTAATGATCAAAGATGTTTATACTTGCTCAGACACAAGTAGAATAACCATTTCTGGAGTATAGAAAAAAGGTCAGCTCTCAGTGGTTCTATAGTATAGGCACATAAAACCAAAGGTACATGGGAGTTCTGTTTGTCAAAAAACAAACAAACAAACAAACAAACAAACAAAAACCTGGTCATATTTATTCACCACAAACCTTTCTCCATCTATTTTCATTGGAAACACTTTAACAGTCCTTCTATTTATACTCCCTAATCAGTGAAGAAGGCAACAGTCTTAGTATCTTCCTTTCACAGTTAAACGCTATCCAGAGTCAAGTAGTTTGTGAGAAAACCTACAGAATTGCTTAAATCAAGTTCATTAATCTGATTTTCCAAGGTTTCCCCAAGACTACTTTCCCCCTTAGTCATAAAGTTTGACTTGTAGATATTAACACTAATGGCTTTGTTTGGAACTCAGATACTGCTGGTCTCATAAGGGGGAAAAATCTAAATGTTTTCACTGACTTCAAACATGAGAAAAGTGCAACTGATAAGGGAATTTGATGCTCTTTTTACACTCAGAGAATATGATATACTCTTGAACCAGCACTCACATTGGAAATAGAAGGTGACTAGTGCTCCCCCTACTTAGTGCACTCCCTCCTCATAAGTGGTTATGAAGCCATGCAGTTTGGTTTGGACTCGAAATATATTACTCTTGAGAATTTAAGACTCATGTAGTTTTCTGCTTGTGTCCAAAAAGTTCCTAAATTGTTAATACTTAATTGATGTTTATCATATTTCTTTATTTATCAAAATTACATGATTAGTGAACATTTGTCCATTTTTTTACAGTTTTATATGGTTCCATAGTTTGTGGAGTTTGCTGTATAAAATCAGTGTATTATCAATGCACTTTGGAGCCAGTGCAAGGGTGAAGGGTATAACCCAGAATACAGCTCATTCCTAGCATAGACAAGGACTTCATGTGATCCTTGCCACTAAAAAAAAAAAAAAGAGAAAATAAATTAAAGTCAGTGGTCTGTAGAGATAAAAGGTGCAGATTTCTCATCTCAAAATCATCTAGGTGACCTTGGGCAAGTCATGCCATCTTTCAGTTTCTTAAATTTTCCTTAGGCAAATTGCTGTAAAAATGTATAAAACTCAAGACACTTTCACTGAGGAGAAAAAAAAAACCATGATTTTAAGTTTTTCATACTAATTTCACACTCCTGAAATTTTATATCATTTTTAAAGTAAGCGAGGGAATTCTAGGATAAGTATCTTCAACCCAAAGGCACTATGGCTACCTTTATCAGTATGTGCATATTTGATGAATGCATGTGTATATGTTTGTTTGAGTATGTATGTGAGAGAGAGAGAGCATGTGTGTGAGGGGTGCCTCCATACATGTGCACAGGTACACTCTACAGATGTATATGTATGAATGTGTAGGGCAAAGGTCACTATCAGGTGTTTGGCTTGGTTTGGTTTCTGCTACCCTCCATCTTATTTGTCAAACAAGGACTCTCACTGAACTGGTAGCTCACCAATTCAACAAGATCCAGAGAGCCACCATTCTCTTGTCCTCAAAGTTGGGTGGCAGATGTGTGTCACTGTAAAAAAACAGAGATGTCTTCTCTTTTTATGTGGATGCTAGGGATCAAAACTCAGGCCCGCATGTTTACAAGAATATCCTTTACCCGCTGAGCCATCTACCCGAAGATGAAGCTACGGTTCTCGAAAAACCTCACACAAAGTTAGAATAATTGACAATGGCAGCCTTGAAAAACGGGATTGTCAAGTTGAGGGCTGTCAATCTACTGCTGAATGAGTTAGAAATAAATAAATGATGGTCCTCTCAATGCGCAGTGCCAATACAATGACTGAATGGGTTCCTCCTTGGAGGGATTCTTGGGAATAGACTGGGGTGAGGAAACAATTTGACCAACTGCAACTGTGGCATCTGCTGGATCTAGGGATGGGGTTGTCAAGGCTTCCCTTGTGCTCTAAGCAGGGGACATTCTAGGCAGGCAAAGGACAAACACTGGGCTTTAAGACAAGGGTTTCACCTGAGAGTTATAGTGCTCCGTCACCCTATTGTTTGCTGTGTGTTCATGTCAGAAAACAGGACTTGAAAAGCATCTTAATTAGAAATGAGGATTATGCTGTACCAAAACCCACTGGACAGCAGGCTTCTGTATGAAGACAGCCAGTTCATCTCAATACTCAGTCTCAATAAGTGCTGGGCAGTTGTTAGGGTTGCACTGTGTAAATCAACCATAACTAGCAGCAGGTTTCTCCTAAGTCTCTTGATAATTTCTCTGACTTCATATCAAAAGGGTAAAAAATAATCTGATTTTTCACCCAAGAAGAAACTCAAAGACCCAGGAATACTGAACACAATAGTGTCCTGTGATTCCAGAGGTGTAAGATAAGCCAGTAGTTAACAGCACTTGTCAGCTTGCAGCAAAAATGGCGAGCTGATGGTATGCTAGTTGCCATTTTTAAAGTCTTTCAAATCTTATTGTTCCTTCCTATGAGCTCTACAGCTAATTGTTAATGAAGGTTCTCTGCCATGTATGTCTCCCTTATCAAAATGTCAGCTCTGTGATGGCAGGACAACATGTCTCTGGTTCTTTTATGTGTGCCCTGCACCCAGAATATTTCTCAGAGTAGAGAGAATGTGAGCCATCCTATGCCTCAACATCCAAGGCTTTACATTGTCGGATATACATCGTGAAAGTATAAAAAACAATGTGTCATTAACTCCTAAACCAAAATTTTAGTTGACTGGGTAAAGGCCTACTGACAGGGATGACAGCCAAGGATGTTTTATGGAGGTTCATTTCTGGATGAATCAAAACAGATATTTTAGAAGTCACTACTAGATTATGGCCGGATTCATTCATGTATTTGAAAGTCTTTCTTTTGTGTTGGCCCATTCAACATTCCAATAAGATAATATATGGATTCACTGTTGATGTAGATGATAATTATCAGGAAGGCTAAGTAGGCTTCAGTGACTACTGACAGTTTGGGCCAAGAGAAGAAAGTCCAATCCAAACACTGATGGGAGGCAGCTGGGGCATGGAAGACTCTATCAACTCCATGCCAGGGCATCCTCCACTATCCTTCTCTGCTGCCTTGATAGAGAACCTTGCTAGAGCTCTGTCTTCAGTGTTTCAGGCTAATGGCTTTGCATATCCTGATTTTCTCCCCTTTTACTCTCCATAGAAGCATCCATCTTTGTATTTCTTTTTCATTTGCTGTACATGAAGATGGACACAAAGGCTACAATATGTGGCAGCATTCTATAGGTAGCCTTAGAACATACACTGCATTAAGAAGCTAATCTGATTATAACAGTAAATGCAATTCAAAACAGTAAGAACAATATGCCACAATTATGAAAATTATAGGGAATAACATACATTCCCATGTCCAGTCCACATGGATTTGGCAACTGATATTAAATATTCTATTATCTATCTATCGCAATGAGTTTAAAGTTCTATACATAACTCAGTTTTCATCCTAACTTGTATTACCACCTTAAAAACATCTTCTTAGACCTAGAAAATCCTTTTAATTCCTAAACAACTTAAAATTTAACTGTGAAGTATCCCCTCTTCAACCACATCAGAGACCCGAGAAGGATAAATATACCTGAATAAACAAGAAGTGCAGAGCAAGCAGCTTCTAAAACTAAGAAATGACAGACATCTGGCTGCCCGAACAGTCCCCAATTTCTCTCAATACATTGGAGCATCTATCTTTAGCCTTTTGGCCCAGTATCTCTGACAGATATTAATTGTAAAGAAGGAATTATGAAGGAATTGCCTACCCTGTCTTGGCAGAGCTAGGCTGTTGACTTACCTGCTTCCAAGTTTGTCCCTTTTGTAGACAGCATTCTGTCTACAGTTGAAGCAAGGGATTTTCCTTGCCCAGTGACAAGCTGGCCACTAATGCCACCATCTCCAAATGGAGATTCTTCAATGTTCATCATCTACTTGGAGTAGAATGGGGTGTGCTGTCAAGAGCTGACATGTCTCAATATCAAAAAATCTTAAGAAAACATTTTTGAATGTCATATTCTACAGATCTCTTGAGGTTTTTGAAGATCACCTACCTATCTCCATATATTATTTGGATAAGCAAATGTTGCCTGTCTCTTAGCAACTTGATTTCTGATTAACTTAAAAAACACCTGTGATAAAATTGTTTTGTATTGTATTTAGTGTTATAAGAAAAAGAGCCTGTTATTAGACTAAAAGGGGGAGCTGTTGGGGAGAAAAAAACATACTCCTTAAATTTAAAAGCAACAACAAAAGGCAGATAGAAGGGTGAGGGGGAAGAGGACAAGAGGGGGTGACCCTGATGGGGAGGAAGGAGGGGACATCGACTGAGGTGTAACTTGAAGAAATAAATAAATGGTAAAATTAATAGATAAATAAAAGAAATGCAAAAAGGGAGCTAATCTTAGTGAACAAAAGCCATTCTGTCAGCCACTCAAAATAGATGTCTCCAAACAACACCTACCTAAAACCCTAAAACCTATGAAGTATTGACATGCACATATTTTTCTCTAGTCATCTGTATTATGTCTTCATCGCTTGGGCACCTATCCCCCACCAAAGTCAATAGAAGGCTATCCTCTCTGTGACTGTAGGTCATTATGGCTTCATCTTTCCATGGAAAGGTGCACAAAGACATACTATACTCAGGCCACTATTTCCTCATCATGGTTAATTATCACATTAACAAATGTTCTAAAACACAAATGAGAAAAAAGTTACCTCTACCTCCAATTTTCATTTGTTATATGTTTACTTTATTGATAACTATCAAAGTTTAATGTTTAAGCAAGAATCCTTGCTTATTTACCACTGTCCTTCAATTCCCCTTCCAGTTAACAATACAGGCTAAGAATGTTTGACTGGACCTGCCTTCTCAAGTCTGTAACTCCTTTCTTTACTAAGGAGACATATAAGAACTATGCCATGCTGTCTCCAATAACCATACCACCTGGCCATTCATGGTCATGATGAAATGTAATCACTATTAATGTCGTCATCAAACTGTCCTAAGAATTTCCCTCTGACTTGTACTGACACTACTTTTGCTGCATTTGGTTAAGAAGGCAAGCATAACTTGGACTGTGGCATTTGACTGATATGCTTAGTTTGTATTTATGGGTAAAGTAATGTCTCCAGAAAATGTTTTGAAATACATGTTAATGTTTTGCTAATAAGGTAAAACTAACATCATGAAGCTTAAGATAAGCCTCAGCATATCCCTATCTCATTATATATAATTGTCCCAGGACTTTAAAATAACATCCATAATATTCATTTTGACCACCTTCAATTTTAAGTTCTTTTTTGGCTTCTTACAAAGAAAATTTTAGTTTTGTGCTTCAAATCATCTGTCGGTACCCACTTAAGTACTAACTATAAACAGCAATTATTTTTTCTCATCCATAACCAGTCTTGAAAGAAAAATGGGGCAGAATATGTCAGACAGAATCAAATATATTTAAAAAATAAAAGAGGGAGAATACTAAAATCATCCTGGATGCTTGCTTCCCACATTAAAAAAAAAATGGATTTGTTTTTATAACCAATTTGGAGTCCTTTTTAAATTTCTAAGCATGAACAATTGAAATTCTACTTGGTTCTGTATGTATCTCAGAATCATATGGAGTCAATGTAAGAATAATCCAAACTTTCTCTTTTAAAATTCCAAGAAGATGAGAAAGACAGAAAAGGGGGGGGGCTGTATGGTTATATATTATATTGATACATAATATTTCATAGGATATCTATTTACCTCAGAAAAATCAACCACAGTAGAACAATACATTTTCACCAAGTGTAGATTGGAGAACGAAATAGTTTGTTGGGAGTTATAACAGAAACATTGGTGACTCAAAGGCAGATTGCAACACTGAAAAATGTATTCTAGAGCAGGTTTCATTAGTCATAAAAATTTCAGTCTTCAAGCTCCCTCTAACTTGCAGGAAGTTCCATCAGAGAGAGACTCTCTTTTCCCCAGAAACCTCCTATGGATTATATTATTTAGGTAAGGACATTGTGAATTTTGTAACTTTCATGAACTTCCTAAACATTGTAAGTTTAATTTGCTCTCCAAGTCTCAACAGCCTTAGCTGGAGGGACAAATTTGATTCCTAGGAAAACATCTATATAACAAGATAGTTTCGAAAGAAATTCTGATTATTGACATGACAAAAATTACCCACCTTCCGAATCAACCCTGGCGATCAATGGGGTGACAGATGTCGCAGCCAGATCGCCCTCACATCCTACTTTTCCTTTTCTGTATCCTTCTTCCTCTCCTATGTAGGAGTGCATAGGCTTGAGAAAAATGAGATATAGACATAGCACAGGAAGGTCCAAGAAGAAGGGGCAGATTATTGAATATGCCCTTATACCTTTGTATATTGATACAAAATTAGTACTATATTTGGCTAAAGTGGTATTGACCATTGTTTATTGTGCAAAAATAAGATTGTATTGGATTACATCGGTAGTGATCTTTGTATATTGATACAAAATTAAGATTATTGTTGGCCACAATGGTATTGACCCTTGTATATGGACGTAATATTAAGATTGTATTGGGCTACATAGGCATTGATCTTTGTATATTGATACATAATTAAGAGTATATTTAACCACAATTGAATAGATCTTTATATACTGATACAAATTTAAAGGTAACGCTTCCTAATGGTACCTTACCTAGAGATACTTAAAAATAAAATGTGAAGCTCTGGCCTCTTGATACCAACCGTCTAAAATGGTCTAGGATAGTTAAGTAAAACAAACTCCTAGTAATGCAAACATGTCACTTTGTTAGCTACTATGACAGTCTATCACAGATATTCTCTAAACTACCCAGTAATCAAGTTGCTAAGAGACAAGCAACATTTGCTTATCTAAATACAAGAGATGGATAGGGCATCTTCAAAAACCCCAAGAGATCTGCAGAATATGGCATTCAAAGATGTTATCTTAAATTAAGATTTTTTTTGATATCGAGACATATCAGCTCCTGACAGCACCCCCTATTCTACTCCAAGTAGAAGATAAGCATCGAAGAACCTCCACTGTAAGATGGTTGAATTAGTGGCAAGCCTTTCTCTTGGCATGAAAAAACCCCTTGCACCAACTGCAGACAGACTGCTGTCCAAAAAGGACAAAACTTGGTAGCAGGGAAGTCGATAGCCTAACTCTGCCAAGACAGGGTAGGTAAGTCCTTCATAATCCCTGCTCTACAACAAATGTCTGTCAGAGAAACAGGACCCAAAGGCCGAAGACTGATGCAGGAATGTATGGAGAGAAAATGGGAATTGTCCAGGCAGTCATTGGTATGTCCTTTCTTAGTTTTGGAAGCTGCAGGCCCTGCACTTCCTATATAAGCAGATATATTTATCCCTCTCAGGTCTCTGAGGTGGTTGAAGAATAGACAGTTAGAGTCTCATAGTTAAATTTTGAGTTGTTTAGGAATCAAGAGGGTGTTATTGATCTAAGAAGATACTCTTAAAAGTGTGTTGCAAGTTAATATGAATGTTGAGTCAGATATAGACCTTTAAACTCATGGAGATGGTTAGATAGCAGAATGTTAAAGTCAGGGGCCAAATATGTATAAACTGGACATTGGGAAGTTATACTGGGCCATTTAACTCTCATAAATGTGGCATATTTATATCTGTTGTTTTGTATAATACTTACTGTTATAAGAGAAGGAACCATCTGTTGGACTGAAAGGGGAAACTTCTGGGGGGAAGAGGGTGGAAGGGCGGGATAGGAAGGGGGAATAGGGAGGGGTTTGTGACTGAGATGTAACTTGAAGATAAAAAATAAAGTATTTATAAAAAAAAATTACCCTCCTTCCAAGTAATGTAGATAATCTTCTGTTAAGTGCCTTCAGTGATGCATGTAATTCATTGGATTTCAACCTCATTCTGTTATTGACAACAGACCTGGTCCCTGTCCTGCTCATAGCCCTCAATTCTTGCCACTGCCACTAGAGTACTTCAGTGTTGTCCCACTATAAATATTGATGTCCAAGAATCTTCCAACTCGGTTATAGCATGCAAGAGATACCAATCATTCTTGAAATTTAATATTCCCTGTAATTAGCATCTATCCATCAAAGGATAGAAATTAGAATATATCTCTGGCAGACATTAATTGTAAAGCAGGAATTATGAAGGACTTGCCTACCCTGTCTTGGCAGAGCTAGGCTGTCGACTTATCTGCTTCCAAGTTTGCCTTTTTTGGACAGTGTTCTCTCTACCGTTTAAGCAAAGGATTTTTCTTGACCAGTGACAAGCTTGCCAGTAATGCAACCATCTTCAAATGAATATTCATCCTCTACTTGGAGTAGAATAGGGAGTGCTGTCAAGAGCAGACATGTCTCAAAATCAAAAATCTTAAGAAAACTTCTTTGAATGCCACATTCTACAGAGGTTTTGGAAGACTACCTATCTATCTCTGTATATTTGGATAAGCAAATGTTGTTTGTCTCTTAGCAAATTGATTTCTGGTTAACTTAGAAAATATCTGTGATAAACTATGCTAGTACCTAACAAAAAGACAGGTTTGAATGACTATTAGTGTTCTTCTCTTAATTATCCTAAACAGTTTGTGACAGTTGGCATCAAAAGACCAAAACTTCGCATTGCATTTTTAAGCATTACCTAGGTACAATACCTTAAAAGTGTTAACCTTAATTTTATATTACTATATGTCCATCAGTCAGACAGAGGGAAACAAACAGTCAAGAGGAAGAACAACATTAACTGTTGCTGATCTTTTGCATGTTACAGCTTTAGATCTGGCCACAGATGAATCTATTAGATTATCCAAAACAGATGAAGGTTATAAGTTAACCACTGGTGTTTATGGTCCTTTACAATCAGGGAGAGTAGGATTAATCTTTGGAAGAAGTGGATTAACTTCTCAAGGTTTTACTGTGCATCCAGGTATTATAGATGGAGATTGCAAGGAAGAAATTAAAATTATGGTATCGGTAAAGAAAGGGATGAAAATTAATGCAGGGGATAGAATTGCTCAGTTGCTGTTGTTATCAAGGGCAAGGCTGCTCCAATAGAAAGGACAGGAGCATTTGGGAGTACTGGAAACGTATATATTGGCAAACGATAGTGAATGATAAGAGACCAAAATTAAAAATACAAATGAATGGTCATGAAATAGAAGGATTGCTTGACACAGGAGCAGATGTCACTCTCCTCTCATGGAAGTCTTGGAATTCAAAATGGCCACTTCAAAAGGTTTGGACAGATTTTATAGGAATTGGTAAATTATCACATGTACAACAAATTATTATTGGAATGTTGTTTCGTTGTTTGACTTTTGTTTAGATGTCTTTGATTTTCCTATATTGGGAGGTAGAAAGGATTTTATTTCTGATTTGGCATTGCTAAAACATAAGAGATTTTTGAAGATTTTGGGCAGATTTTGAATTGTCACTACATTTCAAAGTTGCTCTCTGGGTTACAGAGTTACTAATATCTGGGATTTAAGTGAAATATTTGAGCAGGGTGGTACTGACACACACCCTTAATCCCATCACACTAGAGGAAGAAACAGGCAGATCTCTGAATTCTACACCAGCCTGGTTTAAACAATGAAGGCAGGGCAGGAACCCTGCTGATAAGAGAGAAAGCTGCTAACTAAAGACAGTCTAGAATTCAAAAATGACACATTTTTTCCAAGATGTTAAGTTTAATAATGTCCTTACTGATCTAATGGATAAATACACATAATCTTAAATTTACATAAATAGAAAGGGGTCAAAGCTAGTCTCCTTAGGTGTGGTGCTCCCACTGGAGAACTGGTTTCAAGAGGCATTTTGCCCCTATAAGAGATATGACTGCTGAACTGGGACAAGGACTGATATGTAGGGACATTCCACTCCAGATGAGTGGGATGTAAGGGATAGGGGGCAGAGGGTGGGAGGGCGGGACTAGGAGGGGTGGAAAGAGAACACTGTTATGGAGATGTAACCTGAAGGCATAAATAAATATTTTTTAAAAGAGAGATATGTTAATCGCTGGGTGTGGTGGCGCACACCTTTAATCCCAGCATTTGGGAGGCAGAGGCAGTCTGATCTCTATGAGTTTAAGGCTAGCCTGGTCTACAAAGTGAGTTTAGGAAAAGGATACACAGAGAAATCCTGTCTCGGAGAGAGAGAGAGAGAGAGATTCTGTTAATCAATGTAAGGACCTAGAGTTAGGCTGGAGAAGAACATGCAAATTACATGCCTCCCACAGCCAACAGTTAAGAAAAGCTAACATAAAATAGCATATCATGATACTCTACACCAATGTCCTTAGGGATGGGGTTTCTATGGGAGAATTGGAACTCAAACTAATACAAAATGGTTTAATTAATGTTATTGTTTAATAAGGGAACTTCAATTATTTAAATTCATACCTTGATCCCAACACTTGAGAGACAAAGAAAAAAATAGGTTCCTTGTGAGTTTGAGGCCAATTTAATCTACAGAGCTCTACTAAGCAAATTACTACAGCCCAAGCTACAAAGAGAAACTCTGTCTCAATAAGGATAGATATATCCACATAGAAATTGAATCTGGAAGGAGAGGAGAAAAGGAAAAAAAAGTGTAAATGCACATCTTTGATTCCAAAATATGGGAGATAAATGCAGAGATAGATAGGTTTCTTTTGAGATTGAGGGCAACCTAATCTACAAACAGCCCAAGCTACACAGAAAAAAAAAAACTGCCTCAATAAATTAATAAACTTATATCAACTATAAAGGAGAATACTTAAACTCCATACAGTCTTATGCTGAATTTTCAACTTAAAATTGATTATATATGGCCATATATATGCAATAATAATTATAGGAAAGAAAAAAGTCTTCCATCCAAACTGATAGATATCACATTTTACTGGAAAGACCTCCTACAGATCTTGGCTACAAACAAAAGAACAAATAGGTAACTTATATTTGCTGATTCCACTATGTGGGAATAGCTCAACTTCTAAAACATATATATATCCAATAAAATCTATTGGCTGTATAGAAGCCATATTACTTGCCATCTTTTCATATGGCATGAATGGAGACTTACAAAGCTCTTTCTTCTGTTCAAATAAAGAGCAGAAAATCTCGATTGATTTGTGCATCCTGCATATCCAAGGCATTTTTGTAATTACAGATATATATGTTACTTGTGAGATATTATATATTTTCAGGACAAAGGGACCAGACACCAAAGAAGAGAAATAACCCAGATGATCTAGCCTCATAGCCTGCCTCAATAGCTGTTTCCTCCAAATTCTGCAGCCAGAACAACTTCAAAATGGCTTCCTAAGTTGGTACACCCTCACAGACCCTTCCAGACAGGACTTCAATAAAGCCCTGAACTTTCCTACCCAAAGTCCAGCTTCAAGCTACAAACTGCTCAGGACACTCAAATTGCTGAACACATAGAGACTGGACAAATGTTACTATTAAATTGATTATTTTTTTCCATTTTATTTGGGCTCCCAAACAGGTTTTCTACATCCCAATTCAGCAGGAAGCAGTTTTAAGAGAGCGATATCCCATTCTCAAAAAGTAGGGTGGATGATTCTTTGGTAATTTGATGGGTTATAGTTGTTGTTTAGGGGGAATTGTTACAAATTACTATATGGTCTTGTTAAGCAAGGTATAGGAGGTTAGACTCAGAGATTTCTCTATTTCTTTTTCTTTATCCTTTCTCTCTTATTTAGGGGGAGAAGACTTGAAAAAAAGAGAATGGGTATATAATATAAAATTGATAAGATAAAAGTATTGAATCTACTCCTATAGATCCTTGTTATTAATACAAAATTAAGGTTATAGACATACAAGAATGATAGGAAAAAGGGTAGATTATTGAATCTACTCCAATATATCTTTGTATATTGATACAAAATTAAGACCATATTTTGATTAGGTATTGTACCTATGTAATTATTAAAAATGCAATGTGAAGTTCTAGTCCTTTTGACAGCAACTATCACAAACTGTTCAGGATAATTAAGAAGTGCAATAGATAGTCATTCAAACTTGTGATTTTATTAGGATAATTAAGTTAGTTAATCTCAGATGTTTTCTAAGTTAATCAGATATTGTTGTTAGAGACAAGCAACATTAGCTTACTCAATGGAGATGGATAGATGGTCTTCAAAAACCTCAAGAGATCTGTAGACTATGGAATAAGGATATTTTTATTATTTTAAAAATTCTGTGAATTGAGACTGTCAACTCCTGACAGTTCCCATTGGATTTGGAAGAAGATGATGAGCATCAAAAAATCTCCATCAGGAGATTATTCTTACTGGGCACAAATGCTCCTACTCTCTCAACAGAATATATACAGTCCAAAGATGGACCAAAGCTTCAATGCAGATAAATCGATGGCCTGATTCTGCAAAGACAGAATAGGCAAATCTTATTTCCTGCTCCAAAACTAAGTCTGTGAGACATGCTTGGCCAGAAGGCTGAAGATGATTTTCCAATGTTATAGAAACTGGGGACTGTCTAGGCAGCCAGTTGTCTGTCATTTCACAGTTTTGGAAGTTGCTTGCTCTACACTTCCTATCTATTCAGATATACTTATCCTTCTCAGGTTTCTGATGTGATTGAAGACTACATAGTTATAGACTCACAATAAGTTTTAAGCCACCTAGGAATTAAAAGGATGTTTTAAAGTTAAGATGATTTAGTTAATAATGTAAGTTAGGATGGAAGTTAAATTAGGTATAGATCCTTAAACTCGTCAAGAGAGATATGTAATAGAATATATTTCCTAGTTGACTAGTCAAATACATTTGGACTGGACATTGAGAATGTATGTTACACTTTTTAGTTTTCATAATTGTTTTTATAGCATTGTTTTTATTGTATTTATTGTTATTGTTACTGTATTGTGTTTAATGTTATTAAGAAAAGGAACCTTTTGTTAGATTTAAAGGGGGAGATGTTGGGGAAGGTCTAATAACATTGCTTCTGATGCTGAGATCTGGTTACCACACCTTCTGAGGCATTTTCTTGACTAGTTAATAAAAGTTGCTGATGGCCAATTAGCTGGGCAGAAAGAGTATAGAAAGGTGAGACTTCCTGAGATTAAAACAGGAACCCTGCGTTTTACACAGAGGAATTGCTCTTTCTGCCAGGAGACATGGAAGCAGATAGACGTGTTTGAGAACTCTGGAAGGTAATAACAGTCACACGGCAGTTTGTCTGGTTTAACTTATATTAGCTAATTTAGAGTTTGCCAGCTAAGGGCTAAGCATTGAAACATTAAAAGGTCTTGGTATATTTAATTATTGGGGAAAGAAACATGACGGCTTATAGGCCATCAGTCTAAGCAATCCAGGGCCATTGGCCTCCTGCCAATCTCCAGCGAATCTCCTGCCAAGCTGCCAGTAATTCTACAGGCCTAATGTAACAACTTATATTATTTAACAGAGTTTAAGTTACAGGCGGTGTAGGCCACCCTTGGTCCAGGGCTTTTCCCCAGGACAAATCAGTCCTCCGATTAAGGTGGGCCAGATATCCCAGAGACAATTATACTAAGATATAGTATATTCTCAAGGTTAACTACCTTATTTTTGACTATTGTCTTTATGGCCTTTTATTATACATTCCAGACTTGAATGTAGCATGGTTTATAGTCTAATATTTTATATACCAGCAATTATTTGTGTAGTGTTAGTGGAATATGATACCATTTAAATCACTAGATTGTAAAGGCAGACACAAATTTTGACTCTTATGCTGTAGTTATGTTAATTATAATGCTATATATATATATATATGTAAACTAATAAACTAGATTATGTTTAGCAGTAAGTCCTGGGGACAGGAGACAATATATGACAACACAGAAAATAACCAGAGGTATAAGGAACTTATACTAATCTGTAATAAAATGTTTCAATCAAGAGAGAGTATAAAGCTAAAAGCCACATGATTAGATACTCTACCACATTAAGATTTGGAAATAGGCACTTTTCTAGGCAGACAACAGAATAAGTAGAAAAAGAACTAAGTCTTTGTTGGACCTGAGTTCAAACATGGAGAGTTTTGTATCTGGAACATAATGTACAATAGCTTTTTAGGTGAAATAAGACTGTACAAGAATGGTCGACTCAGATTATATCTCAGGTTGGTGCTAGGCCAAGAAGTGTGCATCATTATGTGATGGTATTCCATATAGAAATTGGTGTAAACACTTAGAAAAGTTTGTGCCTGAAAGAAAAGTAGGAATTTAATCCCATAGTTGCCAAACTGTGCACTGATGTGGGAGTGAGGGTCAATAAACTCAGGAACCATAGAAAATATCACATAATCATAGCAACACTTACTATTCTTTTGGTGCTATGCAAACTTATGGTAAAGACAGTTCACCATCACAAAAAGGAACTGAGGTATGCTCATTAGGAAGTTCATCAAAAAACTAGGAGTGAAATGAGCATAGACTCCAGAAACCACACTGCTGAGCCTATACTTTTTTATAACAGGAAAATACAAACATTCTGTTGGTTCATCATTTCATCGTAGTCATAATATGTATGCAAACTAGGTGTCCATCAGAGAATAAATGGATAAAGGGTGAAATACTGCATAGACATAAAAAAACGGTAAAACACTGTCATTTGGGACAGCATGATTTTGACTACCCACAAAAATAATAAGTAATAATTTCAAACACCAACAGGCCCATACCTGACATTTTATTCTCAAGATAGTGAGGCTAATCTTCATGATATGGAATCTAAAAACCATGAGTTAATAAAATTAAAATAAAATAGTAGTTGCTAGAGTAGATGTAGAGGGTTGGGAAGGAACTGGCCAAAGTCTACAGTGTTAAGTTAGATAAGAATATACTCTCGTATTCTATCCAAGAGTGTAAAGATAGTTGTTGAGTCTTAATAAGAATTGTGCTGCATATCTCAAACAGAGGACAAGATTGGGTTGTACTTACCATGATCAACTGGCAAAGAGACAATTGTGCTATCTTCCCTCATTCAATAACTTCCCAATGTAGCATAAAACCTTATATTCTATCTCATATATATGTACAATGATTATGAGTCAATGCAAACTTCATAGTTGTTAAAAGAATACCTTTTTTTAAGCACCAGTATCTGTCGTTATGTGAAAGAGTCATCTCTTGAATTGCTCTAAAATCTGTCATTTCCTCCTACTGTGGAAACTTCCAGCTTGGCTCTCTTTCCTGAAGCTCTTGGTACTCAAATGTCTTAAAGTCACATTTCATGTTTTTGAATCATTCCTCCTAATCTCACTTCTCCAGTGGGTTCTTGCTCCCCTCTGCTTCCCATTTCAAAACTCTTATCAAAGACTCTCAATTCTCACTCCCATCCTTTAGCTTGCTAACTCCTACCACCATCACCCCAGCAAGATAAATATAACCATCTACTCATGCTTTTCACTTATCATCACAGTCCTTGCCATGTTTGTTTCTTATCAAATGCATCCATTCCTGAGTGCCCTTAATCTTTTAATATGCACCTGTACCTCTCAATGCAACTTTAAGTGTGCCACCTTTTCTTCTCACCATCAACTACTGCATTTGGTTTTCCCCACAATACCTTTGTTCTAGGACCATCATGAAGACAGTTGTTTCCCCAGGGACTTCCTAGCTGTCCATTCTCCAACTTATTTCACGCTCTCCCTTGTTTATATAGTCTGTCGTGTCTGTAGTAATGGACCCCAGTGTCTCCAGCACCATTTACTCTGCTTGATTGTTTCATTGCTCCCCTAATCAGTGGGTTCACAGCTAAATTCACTTCTCCCATGTCTTGTATCTTGAATGCAGCCTACCTCTGATGTCTCCCTGAGTTAGAGAAAGTCATCACCCTGTATCATGGTAAAAGTCACTGTTCTAGGTAGGCCAGCCTTAAGCACCCACTCCTCTTTGTACTGCACATCCACTCATCCTATAGTCCTTGTGTTTCATATTTGAAAATTGTTTCATCCACTTATTTTCAGTTTAAAATAGCATTTTATTGGCTTGTAACACCAGCCACCTTTATTTCCAGTTTAGATTGTGTTCTTGTCACTCTTTCTATTATTCCACTACCAGGCTGGATGACAAACACCTCACCCAATCCTGGGCTTTCCAATGCCTACAAGGGTGGAGTCCAGACCCCATGATATTTACGCCCAGTCCAATCATGACCTGGCCTTTGGAGCATCATATGGAGGCCATTTTTCACAAAAGACATTTGATTTCTCTCTTTCCTTCTCTCACACTCCCCTGTTTTCCCCTCTCTCTCCTCATTCCTTCTTTTTTTATTCATATCTTGTCTGGTTTTTTTGTTTGTTTTATTTTGTTTTTACCAGAAATTCTTTTTGGTTTGTTTTGTTACCTATCTAATTTCTATCTTTTTCCATACCTCACAGTTTACTCTTTTTCAGAAACTTTCTTTGACCTGCCATAGTAACAAATGGGTTTCTGCAACTCTAAAGTTTCCTTATTAAATGTCATATTATATCTTGTTATTGTGTGGTTGATTATCTACTCTTGGGCAAAGTCTGGTCTGTCTCCCTTGTTACATCTCATCACTCAACACAGTTTCTGGTTCATATCAGTGACATATATTTAATAATATCAAGAGAAGACCCTCAATATGTCTCTTAAATATATAAATGAACACTTTCCTTCTCACACCAAGAGCTGCTATACCTCTTATTAGTGTCTCCGTTTGCAGCAGGCTCAACCTAGATAGATGGAGGTTAAATTACCTGCCTATAAATGGGAGTGCCAGAATTTAGATCTGGATGCTTTGATTCCGGAGACACAGTTTTCACATTATTGCCTTACTAAGAAAGAAAGAGGTGGAATTCATTTCCTTGTGGCCACATCACTAGGAAATACTGGACCAAGGGATTTAGCCTGAGACTTCTGGCTCCAGAGTTTATCCATTTAGATCCACCCTGCTCCTTATACTTTTAATTGTTTTAAAAGCAAATGCATTTTTACTCTCTGTGGACCCAGTTTTAATAAGCCTGTTTAAATATTCATAATCCAAATGTAAATTCCCCTGCTACAGCCTTTGGTGATTCACAGACACAGAGTGTCCTCTGCTCTAGGTGGTGAGGACCCAGTGAACTGACCTGCCCCGAGTTTATCCCACTTCCTGTATGATCAGACACCCAGAACAGACTGCTGAGCCAAGAGGTTAGAGTAATCTGTCAGAGCTTCCAAAATATTAATTGGATAGTAATATTTCTGCTCTATAGGCAGCTGGTTCATAACCTCAGTGGGAAAGTACTAAATGGAGATTAAAAAGTGACTTAATTCTAGGAGAAATGATAACACTTCAGAATGTCTCAGGAGTTCACTGAGTCGGTCATTTTTTTTTTTTTTTTGGTTAATTTTCCCAAATTCACATTCACTGAACATCCGAGCATCAGTCGCGCCCCTCAACACACAAATCAAACCTGTCATTAACCGGTCTTTCTGTTTTCTATGGCCCTAGAAAATTCAAATGCTGATGTTAACACCTATGCTTTCTTATCCTGCTTTAATCAAGGTATCCCTTAATTAGTTCAGGTTGTAAAAGAAATTGTATTACATTTTATATTTTTAGTGCCCAAATTAATGTCACTTCCATACATGTTTAATTCTCCTCCCCTAGTGAATGGACACATGAGTTCTTAACGTTCACCCTGCCCTCTGTTCTTTGAAATAGATTTCCATATTTGTCTGACTTGGACCATAAAGTTCTTATGACATTTTCCACATTTGTTTGTATGGCAGAACATCAGAAGACATGATTATATTTTTGACAAACAATGAAATTTGTGTTAAGACCTATTACTATGTAACTTTACTGTGGTGTTATACATATGAACTACCTACTTGTTATTATGCCTCTATAATAGTCCTCCTTATGTTGAATAGCTAGTTAGTTTTGATTATACTTCTTGTATGCTGGAAGTTTCTCTGTTGCCTTTTCTCTTCTTTCTTCTCTGTGATTCAAGCACTTTCTATGTATTCATAGATTCCAAGTTTTCCCCTTCTAACTTAAACTGTGTATCTAGAACAACACTCATAAAACTGACTCGCATTCTCTTATAAAACTTACTATAAGCTATTCTTCTAATGTTCATAAAAATCATTCTTGAAGGAAAAAGCCCAGAAATAAGACCAACAAGTCAGTAAGTATTCTGAGAATCCACAGAGAGCAAATTTACTAAAAGCATTGCCTGCAGGGAAGGCTAAGCCATTAGGTTATTCCTATAGGTATAAGTACCTAACCCCGTAAGGGCAAAGAACTGGGTCTTCTATGTTAGAAGAGTCAATATAATCAACCTTCCACCAAGTCACATTAGGATCTTCATGCTCCTAATTCAACTAACAAAAAAGTGTCATTGCACTGTCTTGAACAGAAATTCTCAACTTTGGGTCATGACCCCTTTGGGGTTGGACAACATTTTCACAGGGGTTGCCTAGGACCATCAGAAACCACAGATATTTACATTACAATTCATAACAGCAGGAAAATTAGTATGAAGTAACAATGAAAATAATTTTATGGATGTCTGTGACCATAACATGAGGTACTGTATTACATATGGCCACAGCTTTAGGAAGGTTGAGAACCACTGATCTAGAATGACTAACTATGGTTAGAAAGTGTAAATTGGGCTACAATTACACAATGACTATAAAAAGAGTATGTCTGCATAATAGCAGGTCCCTTAAGCATCTCTTACTCTATCATGTTCTATGATAACAATAAATAAAAACCTACAACAACCCAAATGTGCAGAATTAGCAATTGTTACGAATCGTCATTTGGGAAGACAGATCTGGTTCTTCCAATTATAGCCATCTGAGAGATTTCAGCCAATGGCAATGGACATATAAAAGCATAGCAGAAGAAGGTAGTTATTATGGTTTGAGTATAAAAGGCCTCTACCTGAAAGACTTGAGTGCAGAAGGCTTGGTCCCTGGTTGATGATGTCATTGAGAAGCAACCTGAGCACGAGTGCTAACTTCATCAGTAGGTCAACACTGTCATGAGTACAAATGGGCTGTTGTGAGGCAGGTACTAATTAAAAGAGGATCACAGGATGGCAGAGTGACTTTGAAGGAATATATCCTCCTGGGGGTCCCTCTATCTCTCCTTTCCCTACCCCTTGGACTTCCATGACATAATCAGCTTTGCTCAACCACTTGTCTTCTGCCATGATGTTCTATAGTTTACAGCTGAAAACCAGTATGGCCCACCTATTACAGACTGAAAACTGAAACTATAAATCAAAACATGCATCTCCTCCTCTAGGTTATGTGTCTCCGGTATACATGTCACTGAAAGTAAAAGCTGAATAACAAAAGTAGTTATAAATGCTAAGTATAGAGTTGGGCAGATGGCTCAGCAGGTAAGAATGTTTGCTATGCAAGCATAAGAACCCTAGCTTAAATCCCCAGAATCTATATAAAAAACACTATGTGGCCATGAACATGCAAGTAACACCAGCAATGGTGAAGTATAGAGATGGTGGGATTGTTGGCACTTAGTGGTTACTAGTCTAGCTCTGGATTCAGTGAGAGGACCTACCTCAAGGGAATCCCCTTCTGGCCTCCACATCCATACACACATACACATCAATATATACCACTTACAAAAAAGATAATAATAAATGCTAACTGTGATAAAAAATAAAAGATAGAATGTGGAGATGGATTTATGAATCACCAGCACTAGTTTCTCTTCTACAAGACACAGCTTTAGATTCCAGTGGTTATATGTTTGCTCACAAATATCTAGAATCCCAGTTTTAGGGAACCCAAAACCTCTTCCTGGTCTTCTGTGGGCACTGTACACACATACTGCACTCATACATATAAAAACCAAAAATGAGAGTTTAGTAATTATCTGTATTTCTTTCTTGTTCTGTTAGTAAATATGCCTGTTTATGAATCTACCAACTAGTTTTGTTTTCTTCCCTCATTTATTTACCATCTGACATAAGACTGGTTAGTGATAATTAACTTTATATTCTAATATTCTTCAGGGTTATCAAAGGAAAAGTATGTCTACTTAGGATAATTCATCATCTTCCAAGAACAGGCTTGGTATATTTTCAACCATATGTGTATTCCCGCAATAGATATTTTGACTACAGTTACAGGTTTTTTTAAATTATGCTTCATGTGAGTGATGCTTTTAGGAGTATAGTACAGTAATAAGTGAAAAAATATCTTATAATTATTGGTGGAGATTAAATATGGCATAGAGATGTTATGGGTACCATTTAGACAAGACTTGATTTGGACTATTATAATCTTTTTTTAAATGCTCATTTATTAGTTCAGGTTACATCTCCATCACAGTACCCTCTTTAATCCCCTCCCAGTACTGCCCTACCACCCTCTACCCCCATTTCTTTCATTACAGTTCTCCACAGTGGAGTGTCTCTACATATCAGCCCCTCACCCCAGTTCAGCAGACATATGAGGGCCAAGAGCCTCCTCATACACTGCGGGCCTACAAGGCAGCCCTACTAGGTCAAAGTGTCTCATTGACAGGTAACAAAGTCTATGTTCCTGTTCCCTTTGATTCATTGTCTGTAGTATAGTTATCCTTTACTACATGGCTAAAATCCGATTATAAGTGAATAGATGCCATATGCATCCTTCTGAGTCTGGGTTAGCTCACTCAGGATGAGCTTCTCTAGTTTCATCCATTTGGGTGCAAATTGCATTATTTCATTGTTTCTTATGGCTGAGTAGTATTCCATTGTGTAGATGTACCAGTTTTTTTTTATTCATTCCTCAGTTTAGGGACATCCCTGACACACTAAATCTATTAGAAGAGAAAGTAGGTAAAACCCTTGAACTCATCAGCACAGGTGACAACTTCCTGAACAGAATACCAACAGCTCAGGATCTAAGACCAGCAATCAATAAATGGGACCTCATGAAACTGAAAAGCTTCTGTAAGGCAAAAGACAATGTCATTCAAACAAAATGGTAGCCTACATATTGGGAAAAAAATCTTCAACAACCCCACATCTGACAGAGGGCTAATATCCATAATTTACAATGAACTCAAGAAATTAAATGCCAAGAAAACAAATAATCCAATCAAAAAATGGAGAACAGAGCTAAACAGAGAATTCACAAGGGAGGAATTCCTAATGTCTGAGAGACACTTGAAAAAGGGCTCAGCATCCTTAATCATCAGAGAAATGCAACTCAAGATGACTCTGAGATTCCATCTCACACCTGTCAGAATGGCTAAGATCAAAAGCTCAAATGACAGCACATGCTGGCGAGGGTGTGGAGAAAGGGGAACACTCCTCCATTGCTGGTGGGAATGCAAGCTTGTACAACCACTATGGACATCAGTTTGGCAATATTTTAGAAAACTTGGAATAGCTGTACCTCAATATCCAGCCAGCCACTTCTGGCTATGCATCCAAATGATTCCTCACCAAACCACAAGGACATTTCCTCATCTATGTTCATAGCAGCCTTATTTGTATTATGATCTTTTTAATGTGCTAGTTTGAGTGTGAGACAATTTGTACTCATTCATCAACAGTAATCTTGTTTGCTGTAATGGCAATTGGTGAACTCTTTAAACTCCATAACCAACAGACATGAAACAGTAGCTTCCCTAGATGACATGTCTTTTTGTTACTATAAGGCTTGGTGATACTGATTCAGTCAGATCTAATGTTTAGAGACCAGGCTTCTGTCAGAGGAATTCTGCTTGTGGGAGGAGCTTTAGCTGTTGATGTTAGATTCAGCTTGCTCTCCTGAATACCAATTATCTGGACTCTAATTTTTGACAGATTCCCCAATATAAGTCTTCTGATGACTTCTCTAGTTAAATCCCACAAGAGGGAGCCCATTCCTGACACTGCCTGGATAGCCAGGGACCAGTAGCTAGATGGCTCAGAGACTTAGGGTATAACCAAACACAACTGATCCCCTCCCAAAAAAGGCAATGAAATGATTCCTAGTGATATTCTGCTATATTCATAGATCAACACTTAGCCCAATCACTATCAGAAAGGCTTCATCCAGTAACTGAAAGAGCAGATGCAGAGACCTACAGTTAAACATTAGGTGGGACTCAGGGAACTCTGTGAAAGAGGGAGAGAATCCAGTGGGGTTGTGGGTACCAGGAAAACAGAGCCCACAGAATCAACTAAGCAGGGCTCCTAGGGGCTCACAGAGACTGAAGGGGCAACCACAGAGCCTAAATAGGTCTGGGCTAGGTTCTCTGCATACATGCTGAGGTTATTTAGATTGGGAGTTTATGGAACTCATAACAATGGGAGTGAGAGTGTCTCAGTCTTTAGCCTGTTTGTGGGAACCTTTTCTTCCTTCTGGGTTGCCTCATCCAGCCTTAATATGGCTGAGGGTTTGTGCCTAGAATTAATGTGTCCTATAATCCCATGTTCAGTTGATATCACTGGAAGTTCTAGTTTTTTTTTTTTTTTTTTTTTTTTTCCTGAAGGGAAAAGGAGGAGCAGTGGATCTGAGGAATAGGCAAAGGAGGGAGGTTTAGAAAGAGTTGAAGGAGGGGAATATACAGTCAGGGCATATTATATAAGTAGAGAATAAAAAGAAGAAAATGGAAAAATATGTAAACATACTCACTTAATTTCAAAAAGGAACCCTTAATATGATATACTATGTAGAGATTTTGTCTGCTAGATTATTATTTATTGGTCTAAAAGAGAAGCTAAAACAAATTTGATTATATATTCAGAAAAAAATCCCCAACTATGTTCAACTTCACATCCCAACTTTGAGGTTGAATTGGTTCTTTTCCATATATATGTACCACCCTACTGCTCTACAAGTCACATTGGTACCACCTCTGCAAATCACATTGGCATACCTCTATAACATGCTGTGGATCATTCATCACCTCAGTAGTGAAGCTAATGACAAGTCAGATTTATATTTCAAATTCATATAGCTGTCTCACTATATTGCCAGCTATCTCCAAACTCAAATAGTTCTAACCCAATTTTTTTCCTCAGGACCAATATTTATGCTTATATTCTGTCAGAAAACGAGAAGCCAGGCAAACAATAGCAACTAAGTCTCAGATCCTAAAAGGCTTTTCTTTTTTACTCTTTTAAAATTTATTTTTTCATCTTATATCCCAATCGTAGTTCCCTCTTTCCCTTTCTCCTCCTTCCCTTCTTCTCAGGAAAGGGAAGCTCCTTTCCTCCCTTATCCTCCTCATACTGCCCAACCGCAGCATATTGAGTCCCAATATATCTAAATGCTTCCTTGTTCATTAAAGCCAGGCACCACAGTCCTGTTGATGGGAAGTGATCAAAAAGCAGCACACATAGTCTCTGCCAGAGACAGCCCCCTTTCTACTTGCTAAGGGTTCATATAATGACCAACCTGCCCAACAGTTACATATATGTAGAGAGTCCAGGTCCAGTGCATCATACCCTTTGAATGGTGGATCAGACTCTGTGAGCCCCCATGGACTTATATTAGTTGTTTCTGTTGGTCTTCTTGTCGAATTCTGCCTTCTCCAGGTATTTATATTCGCCCCCCCCCCATTCTTCCACCAAATCACCTGCATTCCACCTGGTGTTTGGAAGTGACTCTCAGCTTCTGTTTGGATCTTCTGCTACGTAAACATTCTCAGAGGACAGTTATGCTATGCTTCTGTCTCTAACTACAGTGAAGTATCATGAATAGTGGTAATAGTTGGGTGTCTCCCTTGGGGTAGGTCTAAGGTTGGGCCTGTCAGTGGTTAGACATTCCCTCAATGTCTGCTATATCTGTATCCCTTTACTTCTCGTATACAGGGAAAATTTTGGGTTGAAGATTTTGTGGGTAGATTGGTCATCCTCTTCAACTCCTAGAAATCCTTCCTAGCTAGTGGGAGGACTCTTCAGTCTCCATATTATCCATGCCTAAGAGTCTCAGCTAGACTCATTTCCCAAGGGCTTACCTCATTGCCGGTCTTCAGCTTATCTTACATGTATCTATCAATGTTTCTATATCAAATATTAAATCTGATCATTTAAGAAGCAGTTATTTAAAGTAATATATGAAAAATGAATAATTGATAACATTATTATATTTTAAATAATCTGTGAAGAAAGTAAATCATAATTTTCCTTGATTCCCTTAATATTTGGAGTAACAGAAGATAGTAGGGATCTGCTCTGGATTTTTTTTATATTATAATCTATTGCTTTGGCTTAAGTACATAAAGAATGTTTAACCATGAATTTCCAAATGGGAAGACAGATATATAAACCTTTACAACATTAGTTTTGTATGAGTTGCAATGTGGAACTTGCCCCTGCATGAGTGAACTCTAAAATCCATTTCTTTGAGTTTTTACTAAAAATTTACCTATGCTTGATTCTGAAATATCTTGTTTTGTCTTTAGAAAATGTTGATTCAATATATTAGATAAACATTTCAAATATTGATATGTTTCATATACAATAGTAGAATATGTCTGTTTACTAATAGCACAAATCACATTTAAAAAGCTATTCAATAGTTCACAACGGAAGATACACGTTTTCTAGGATTCCATTGTCTTTTCAGAGTTGTTGTTATTGCGAGTAAACATTCTATTTCCATCCATTTGGCAGCAAGTTGCATGATTTCGTTGTTTCTGATGGCTGAGTAGTATTCCATAGTGTAGATGTACCACAGTTTTGGGTTTTTTTGTTTTTTTTTTTTTAATCCATTCATCAGTTGAGGGACATCTGGGTTGTTTCCAGTTTCTAGCTATTACAAATAAGGCTGCTATGAACATAGATGAGGAAATGTCCTTGTGGTTTGGTGAGGAATCATTTGGATGTATACTCAGGAGTGGTATGGCTGGGTCTTGAGGTGCAGCTATTCCAAGTTTTCTAAGGTATTGCCAGACTGATTTCCACAGTGGTTGTACAAGTTTGCACTCCCACCAGCAATGGAGGAGGGTTCACCTATATCTTGATCAAATTGATATTACATTTATGTCACTGTCCATCTATTTCTCAGAAATTTAGTCTATCACCATCATTTTAAATGTGGTCATTGTACACTTGATGAGTATCAAATCATTATAGTGGGCCACCGTGTGTGGTGATGGAGGCCGGCATTAGGGTAAAATGTCTTAAGACAAGGCAAACCTGCATTTGCCAGTTTGTTGTAATTGTTGTTGCTGCCACTGTTTATGACTGAAAGAGAAGTGGGCAAGGGATTCAGGGAGGGAGGAAAGGAAGGAGCAAAGGAGGAATAGAGGGACTGAGGGTGGGCCTGAACCTGCCAACATCATGATTTTAGACAACTATTTCTGGTTTTGAGGGAATTAACTTCAGTTGTTTTATTCTACCTAGTGTGCAACCACCAACTGTGGAATGCCTAATAAATGAATATGGTTGTGTATTACCATGTAGCTTAAAGTTTGCAAATAAATTAGATAAAATATTTAGAAATTATACATTAATAAGCAATCAGGACTTTTCCCCAAACGTTTAGAGAGTAGGGAGAAGGCACCTGACTGGGCTCTACTCAGTCAACTGAAGTGTGAAAAGAGAGACAAAGCTGGGGACTGAGCAAGGAGCCTGGAGAACAGGGAGGACAACAGAGATATAGAACAGAGTCAGCTGGTGACGCCCACTAAACCAAGGATGCCAATCCAGGGCGAGGGGTAGAAGGGTCAGATTCACTTTAGTAAGCTTCCTCTTTTGACTCAGGTGTATGTCCTGGGGAGCTTTTCAGAAAGATATCTAAGAATCACTCAGAGGGTCCTACTGTTGCCTCCTGTAAAATTAGGAGTAAGAAAGAGAAGAGAAAGGAGAGCCAGAGGGGTGACGGGAAGAAAGTGTCAGATCGCAGCTGGTAAATAAGATGTTACAGTGAAGCTTGAAAAGCCAGGGTCTTTCTCCTTTATAAAGGCTCTACCTGTGTAACATGAAGGAGCTCAGTGACAGACACATTAAAACACCATTAAACTGTGAAATAGAACACAGTGTGAAAATAGATTTAACCTTCACAGCGTATCGATCTCTCCCCCGCGCCGTGCCCAAGTTCTTGGACAACTGTTTTATAATAGGTTTTACTTATTTTCCTGTTGCTATTCTGACTTCCTCAGAGGAGGGTGTTATTTCTAAAAGCCCCTGACAGCTGAGAGAAGCAGACTTGCTTCTCAGGGAGCGCCTGGCCTTGGAATGCTCCTGCCAGCTGCTCCATAAACAGAAATCGGTTTTGTGAAAGTGGGGAATGATTTTGGTGCTGGCTGCTGGGATGACAGACACCCAAGGATTCAGGGGAGAACACTTCCAGGTTCCGTGGGAGTCTGGAGAAGGGAGGGTCGCATCCCTGCAATTCTAGATAATGACCAAGTTGAATATATAAGCTCCGTGTGACTCCATTTAGGCACCAAGGGACAGAGGGCATTGCTGTCTCCTCAGCAAGATCTTAGTTTTCATTTCTTCCTTCAATGTGTCTTTATATACACAACCAGAAAAACTTACAGTGAGGAACCTAAAAAGGTTGAGTTTTCTACCTCAGAAATATGTAGGCGGAAATGACCATCATAAGAAATGCGCGGAAGCTACATGGAGAGCACTGTAAAATATTACGTCCTGTGTTGAGAAACATACTACTATGAATTGTGAAGGTAACAGATTATTCACAAATACTTCATGAATGTAATTAAGTTCCAATTGGGTGCTTTTATGGTATGTGAAACAAAATCTTCCTATATTATATGAGAAAAAAATCCACTTTAAGGGGATAAAACTTGCCAAAGTTCATGCTCAGAATGGTTTTATAGAATCTGGGTGTGGGGGTGTCACAATGGACAAAGGTACTTGTGCGGCAAGTGTGAGGACTTGAGTTGGAATCACCAGTGTCCCCATAAAAAGCCAGGCATGGCTGCACATGCTTGTAACCCCAGCATTGTGGGGCAGCAGCAGATGGATTCCTTAGAGATCCCTGGCTCCTTAGCTAAGCTAAGCAGTGGACTTGCCATTCAGGAAGAGACCCTGTCTCAAGTCCATAAGGCAGAAAGTGATGGAGGAAGACTTCTGTTGTCCTGTTCTGACTTCCACAGATAACCACATGCTTCACACACATGACACACAACATACACACACACAAAACCCACAACACACATGTAAGTTAATGTAGATTCTATGAGATTTTTCATAATAGAGATTAGAAGTCATACACTTATTCAGATATCAGTAAAATGTTGATTACTTATTAACGGAATACTTGAGAACTCACTGTGTGCATCATGCTCTCATGGCAAGTATTCTTGTGGATAGATATATTCCCTACATTTAAGGAACTTACAGTCTAGTATAAGAGAGAGAGAGAGATAAAGAGTAAATACTGATGCCTGTATTACAAGTATCTAATTACAAATAATAATATTATCAAAGAAAGGTATGGAGTATAGAGAAGCAATGTCTGGCATGGCCAATTGATCTTTGTCCAAATTGGAAGATATAACTCACATGGACAGGCATATAAATGGCATCCTTATGAGAAATATGCTTTAAGGTGAGGTCAGTGATGGAAGAGATTACAGAGTTCTCAACAGATAATAGGCTGAGTGTCCCTATAACAGAAGATCTTGCCAACTAAAAAAATAAAAGAAACCCAGTGTTAAGACAGCACTGCACAGGAAGATGTGTGACAAGAGTGGAGGGAAGGATGGGAGAAAGTCCCACAAATCCAAAGTGGGGCAGACTTCTGTCACTATAGTACAGCTCTCCCTAAGGGATTCTCAAAAGGGAAGTGATAGGACAAAATCAGTTGTTCAAGTTTTTCTTTCCTAGTGTAAGGAGACAGATTTGGAAGATATTAAGTGTGGACACATATAGAATAAAGAGTGACTCTGATGGGACTTCAGGACTGTGACAGTGTGACCATCCAGGCTGGGGGCACTGGAGGTAGAAAGCAGAGGGCCTTGAAAAGGATTCTGAAACTACAGATGATGAGACTTAAAGAAAGAGTGAGAGGGAAGCAAAGTATCTAAAAGGCTGACATTGTTTCATTCCTGCTATAAAAACAGATCACTAGGATAGAAAAACCACCAGGAATATATATCCATATCCAAACATATATATATCCATATTTCATGTATATATACATATAATAATGAAATAAAATAGCATTATACAATGGTGGAAGAGAATAGATTATTCATGAAATCTAGTTAGGTAATTAGCTAACTTTATCACAACTTATAACCAATCAAAATAAAGTGTTAAAAGTATCAGAATACTGTAAAAATCCATATTTTATTTTATTTCATTCTTTGTCATTTTTGGATATCAAGAACTTACAATATAAAATATTCTGTGTTCTTGGTTTCCTCGGTAGGTGCAATATGCTCTCTAACCATTGTAGTTGTTTGTATCCCAATTCATTACTCCACCTCTCTCTTATTATAGCCTTCAACCCCACTAATTACGAGCTCCAATGTTTGCTATGATAATACTATCTGGGGTTAATGAGAGCTTTAAATGTTAATACATGGTGCAGTTCTTTTTATTTGGGCTCATTGTGTAACCCAGGTATTGTGGAACTAAAATCCTAGTTCCAGTGGTGTGTTAGTGAGAGACAGAAAAACGCACAAGGCTTGAGCCCTGGTAGAAAGTAATTACGCCATTGGAGGCATTGCCTTCAGAAGAGAACATAGTTCTCCACCGATTGAATGGGCTATTATGCAAAGGCCAAGCTCAGACCCCAGATATCTAGCTGCCTGTATTTTGATGTGAGCTGTAGTTCTAGGGTCTTCAGCCATGATATTTCCCATATTGTGACACGAATAGAATGCCCTCATCAAACCTATGTACTGTCTAATATCGACAGTTTCAGCTCCCAAAACTGTGTAGGGCAAATAGACCTCTTTTTAAAAATATACTACCCAACCTTGAGTATACTGTTGCATTAAACAAAAAGAAAGTAAAACACACGAGTAGCCCTTCAGAGGGCCAGGCAATCTGTATTCATTCTATGAATATTATTCAATATAAGTTCATGGTCTAGTTGTTCCATTAAGCAAAGAAGTGTCTCTTCATTTAATCAAACATTTCTTCTGTCTTTTGGTTTTATCAAAATTCAGGTGCATTCCCTCTTAAGCAGAATTCATATTTTGCAGATTTTTGGTATTTTAAAAATATTTTTTGTTTATCCATTTGAATCATTATTCCCAGTATAGACAGATGCTTTTGATTTTTAAATTTATTTTGAATGCTGAATTTTGAACATTCCTGGGTTAGGAAGTGCACTTTTAAGCAGAATGCCAAAAAGCAGAATGCACAAGGAAAACATTTATTTGCTAAGAAAACCTGTCACAGTATAAAGGATGGATGACAATCTGGAGAAAATATTTGTTGTATATATGGCATTAAGAAAGGCTAGTATTCTAAATATATAAAAAGTTACTCTAAAACAAAAAGAAAATTGTCAAATATGGGCAAGTACTACAAAGAAAAACTTAAAAAGAGAAGAAATAGTCATGTCCAACAAACATAAATATGTCTTCAGTCTTTTATACAGCCAAAGGCCAATAAATTAGTAGAAGGAAGCAGTTTGGTATGATCAGATGTGTTAATAGAATTTTACTGTGGGGAAAGAAAGTTAACACCATGTGAAATATGCAATAGGAGAGTTTACTGGCTCAGTTCACAGGGATATGTTGGAAGGGGTCTTACTCTAGTCACAGGCAGCACCAAGAACTCCATTTCACTTTGTCTCTGTTGGGTTGCATCATACATGCTGATTTTGTTCATTTGGAAGACAAGATAACTCTAAGTATCTCTTCTCTGCCTCCTAAGTTTAATGTAAACCAGACAGCTCTTTCCAATATCCATAAATGAAACTCCTGAAATATTCTGATTTTTTTTTTTTTGCATCACTTGCTTTTGCTGATCCAATCACTGTAACTGAGAATTTGACATAGGAGCTTGGCTTAGTTTAGCTCAAACTGGCCCTGTATTCATTTGCCAACCTCACTATTCAATGATGTTATTTATCCTTTTAAAATCTGTTTTTCAATTCCTGGAGATCTTCTCATCACCTTTTCTTCTTTGAGTATCAGCACTCAGTCCTAACTACCAGCCCCTAAAGTATCAGCTTCACCTACCCTATCCCCAATTTTAGTCAAGATTTTTAGCTATCTGTCAAATGCAGATGGAAAGTACTTTTATTATCACACATATGTGGTGGTGTCTTCCTCCCTATCATGAAGACCACCATTAAAATGGAAGGTAGGGCAACCTAACCACAGAAAAGTTTGGCACATTTATTTAATCATAATTTTATATAATGTGGTTTCTTCATCACTGTTCTATTGCCATGAAGAGACAACATGACCAAAGCAACTCTTAGAAAGAAAATAATTTAATTAGGTCTTTCTTACACTTTCTGAGATGAGCCTGTTATCACTGGGTTGGGGTGCATAGTGGCAGAATTGGCAGGCTGGCATTGGAGAAGTAAAAGTTGAGAACTACATCTTGATCCAGAGAGAGAGAGAGAGAAAGAGAGAGAGAGAGAGAGAGAGAGAGAGAGAGAGAGATAGGTGAGCCTAGTCAAGGCATGAACTTTTAAAACCTCAGAACTCACCCCCAATGACACACTTCCTCCAACAAGGCCATACCTGATATTCCTTCTAATCTTTTCAAAGAGTTCCTCTCCCTATGACTACGCATTTAAATACATGAACCTATAGGTTATTCTTATTCAAACCACCACACATGAGAACCTCCTAAATAAAGACAAAAGATATGGGAAAATACGGAAGCAGAGACAACCATATATGAATATACTTGGAAAAAAAAAAGAAGTTTGATCTTACAGTGCTGAGTATGGATGCCTATCAGGTCCTATGTGTTCAGTTTCCTTCTCTTTTTGTTGGGACTTTTCTTGTCTCTCTGTTAAGGGCGGCTAGTATCTTGCCAGGAAAGGTCATACAGTCTACAGGAAAAGACAAGTAGACTTTCTTAGGCACAGCTTCTAGGTAGAAAGGCATGGGGCCAGATGTAGGTTGGTGTAAGAACATTAATTCTGATGGGTACTTTGGATGGAAAGGAGACTTAGTGTCTACGGCTGATTCACATCAAGGGAGAATATAGGAGAAACACCACAATCTTGGTTTTGAGACCTCTTTATGTTCTTTGGTTGGGAACACTCAGTGTACTAAAAACACCGTGCAGAGGCTATCTCTTTCTGATCTGAGAGCATCCATTCCCTCTGGCAGGAGGGCTCACTTCTTACTTAGCATGTCAAGTGTGTATTCTGAGCATGGAGTTCTTACATAGCTTAATTCACATGTTATTCCCCTCAGGCATGGAACCACAGATGAGCAAATAAGTAGAAGAGCTTTTCTTTAAAAAAAAAAAAAAAACTTGGTTTGATTCAGATTTTATTTAGAATATGCAGATATCTCTAGAAATTATGCCCATTTTGTCATGGACGTGACAACTAAAGCAACCCCCCCCCCCATGTAGTTGAAGGCTACTGTGTGAATTTTTAAGTAACATTGTTTCCAAAGTTGCCTTGAAAACTCAGAGCCCTTGAGATCATTGGAACCAAATAGTGTTAGAATCATGGGACATGACTGGAGAAATGGGAGGGGCTGTGAGCCTAGCTTCTTACAGATCTCTAGACAAGAGTGTCTGGCTATCAGCAGAACTTAAAAATAAGTAGCGGTAGAGCCCAGTGAAAATGGGAAAACAATTAAAAATATATTGAAAGTAGAAAGAGAAAGAAATCATTCCTAATTAAGTCTGGTGCCCTACTCAACCCTAGCTTCTTTGTAATCCTACTGGGAACATCTTTATTGATCCTGGGGTCCTACAGCAGACTCTTGATGCTTATCTCAGCATAAAAAGAGGCTCTCATGATGAACAGTGATTTAATTACATGACAATCACTGCTAACAACACACGGCAAATACCAGAAACATACACATAGCAAGACTGGCATTGATAAATGAACAGGGGTGGCACTGACTATTAGTAAAGCTACTGGCTAACACTCCTGACACTTGTCTCATAGGAAATCCTGAATATTTGAGAGGTTACCTCATTGGCTTATGTTTGGGTGTTAATAAGAAATGTTAGAAATTTAAATATATTATTAGAAAGATTCTTTTCTAAAACCTGATAAAAAATACATAGTGTTAATGTTTCCCACAAAGTTATGAGAGAACTTGTCCTGAATACTCCATTCCTCTAGTGTTCATGCCATGGTCAATATGAGGTAATTATGGAAGACAGTCATGGGAGTCAACCACATTTCACACACAGTACTTAGTATCTACTTTGTTAACGAAGTTCAAATATCCGATATGTTATTGTAAGCTATAGGTGTGATGCTATACACCCTCTGTAACTCATTCATGTTATTACAAAGAGTTTTGGTGCCCCTTGGCTGACATTCATCGCTTTCCAAAGCTTCAGAGCCCCCCTGCATCTCTGATAGCTACCATTCTTCCTCCGAGTTTGTAGTTTTTTAATTCTGCATGGACAAGTATTAAAGTGAGTGTGAGGTAGTTTTTTTCTCTGTTTGCCTTAGTTCACTTAGTTTAATGTTCTCCTAATTTATTTGTGTTCTGAAAAATTACAGATTTCCATCTTTGTGGCCAAACAATAATCTTTGTCTTTCTCTGTTCATCTGCAGATAGCAAAGGACACTGAAGCTGCAGCATTTCAAGAGGGCAGTGGTATTCTGATCTTAGGTACCAAAGTAGTGAATGCTGCTTGAAGCTAATGATGCAAGCAAGGAAGGCCTATGACTTGAAACAAAAGAATAAGAAATGTCTTATCTAACCTGGAATGACTTCATTGTGCAAAAATGTTAAGCAACGTTACATGCTAAGCAATGTAGATTATTCTAATTGACAGACATTTACTTTTTTATCTCATTGAACAGTAGTCATAGTTGAAGAGAGAGGATGTCAGAATACCTTGCCTCAATGTGCCCAAGCAACTGAAATGTATTTCCCTCCTCTAATTTTAATTTGTGTTGAAATGTTGGATTTTCCATACCAAAAAAAAAAAAATCTCTGTTTCATTAATCAGAAAGTCAAAAACCAGTGAGATATTGGCTCAAGATTATACCATAAAGAAGTTAACTTTTTTTTTGGTTTTTTGAGACAGGGTTTCTCTAACAGCCCTGGATGTCCTGGACTCTCTTTGTAGACCAGGCTGGCCTGGAACTCACAGAGATCCACTTGTCTCTCTGCCTCCCAAGTGCTGGGATTAAAGGCGTGCACCACCACGCCCAGCTAAGAAGTTAAGATTTTTAGATAGCATTAAAATTTTCTGCAAGCTTAAGCCTGACTGAATTTATGCACTAGAAGATGCTAGGGGGACAGACTTATCGTCAGCACTGGACCATCTGTCCATCAACGAATAAAATGCAAAACTGATGTCATACAGACTCAACTCTAAGGCAAATATTGACTAATAATGTTGCACTACATGACAGTGACAAACCTAGAAAAGATCATGAATTACTCAGACTTCGTATTAGCCTGGCATGATGTCCATTTGCTGAAAAGTATATATGCATTCCCAAATGAACAAGACTAGAGTCTCCCTAGCAAACGTTAGAAAGAGAAGAGACAGACTATCTAACGGCGAAGTCGTCCATGTGTGAGGAAAACGGTGGCCATGATATGAAATATTGAAGGGTTTAAATCTTTTCTTATACAGTTCCTGGGAATGTAGATTGGTACAAGCACTATGAAAATCACTATGTGGATATTCCAAACAAAACTGGAAATAAAACTACCACAGGACCCAGCAATTTGTCTTATGTTTACATTGAGCCAAAATAGAGCACACTATCTCCAAAAGATATTGACACCTGTATGTTCACTGAAAAAATTAATGATAGCCCAGGACATAGAAATCACTGAAGTGGCTTAATGAGTGAAAAAAATGTAATGGAATATTATTCAATCTATACCAGTGATGTCTGTCATTTGGAACAACACATAAGTATTAAGAGGATATTAAGTGCCATAAGACACACACACACACACACACACACACACACACAATCTGGCAGTGTCTCACAGGATCAAAAAAGAAAACTAAAAACAAGGAACAGAGAGTAAAACCATGGTATCCCACGGATGAGTGAGCCAGATAGGAAGATGTAGGTCAACGGGTATGAAGCTGTGGCTATAGAATGAATGAAGATGGCGAGCTAAACCTAACAGAAAGACTACAAAGAAGGTATTATTTGTGTGTCCACAATTTTCCAAAAGAATAAATTCTTCATATCATTTATATGAACCAAACAAATGCTTTGTTATAACAATTCAACACACACACAGAGAGAGAGAGAGAGAACATTACATAAAATACATTATATTTTAAAGTGTTCATTTAATATATTTAAATAAACTGCCATAGAAAGAGAAAAAGATAATATTGACCAATGGATACTAGAGTGTAAGTAATAATTTAAAAATTATAAATATAAATAGTTTTGAATTTGACATGAAATTTTTCCATTAGGTAGTCAAGTATTAAAAGGAGTTATTTTATTTTTAAGTCCAAACCAATCAACACAGTAGAAATACTAAATTTAAAATATTTCTATACTGCCATATAAATTAATTCATGGCTCTAGATTCAGTCATGGCTGACATATTGAGTTTCTTTATGAAATGTGAACTAACACTTGTTAATATGTTAAGAACTGTATTCATTTCTTTGAAACTACATCTAGCCTGTAATCATAGAAACTAGATATGATAGGAGAAGATATTAATAACATTATGATGCTAAGGCTCAGCATTGTTTGGATGATCAAAAGCCAAGCAGGAAAATTAGTCATCTTCTTCAATTAGTGAATTTTATTTTATTTTTTAAAGTGTGACTGTAATTGCTTAAAAGACCCCAGGGTCATATAAATAAATAAAATGTATGGACACAATCAGAATGAGATTCAAATCATAAGTAAAATACATAGTTTTACAAAGGAATTCATAAGTTCTGACTTTAACCTGTTATTTTGTGACATGAAGTGATAATGGATCACATTTTCAGCTGTAATTTTTCACCAGATTGATTAGATTGTGAGCAGATTAAAATAGACGGTGCATTCAAGTCTCTTTTCAGAATGGGCAATATGACAATGACTAAATTTCCACCTGGAAAAATCCAAAGTTTCAGATAATATTCTCAGTTAGCAAAGACCTAATAAATACCACCAATAGTGTTCTAAGCAAGGGTGAAGTAGCATACATTCCCATCAGCAGTTGTTAATAGAAGCAAGAAAGAAATGGGAATTCAAAGTACTTGAGACCCTTGTTCTCAGAGATGACCTTCCTGTCAGCGAACCTAGCTGATACTAGTTTAACTTGGAAATGTCTGTTGGCTGTAACTGTTTTCATGGAGACAGTGTACTATCTTTGCAGAGCACACCTTGGCAATTCCAAACATGTAAGCAATAGCAATGTGTAAGAAAGTAAGAATCATAAGTATTTCTCCCTCTTCACTCAGTCATCTTTTTGTGTTTGAATTCTATGTTCTCCTTCTTGTCACTTAGAGATGTATCACTGTTTTAAAGAGATGGCTTGACAAGTTAAAAGCGCTGGCTGCTCTGGCAGAGGTCCTATGTTTGCTACTCTACTGACACTTTGTGGCTCACAGCCACTTGTGATTCCATTCCCAGGGGATCCAATGCCTTCTCTGTCCTCTGTGAGCTGTAGACACCCATGTGCTACATAGACTTACATGCAGATAAATACTCATGCACATAAAATAGCAACAAACTTTAAAATTACAGAAAAGAAAATAATCACTATCCTATTATGCTATAGGAAACAGAACTACTTCCTTCTCTCTGCATTTTCATGCTTGTGAACATTTTCTATATCCCAATGCCAGTGCCCTTACTAGTGTCTAACAATGGCTTTTCTTTCTTTTTCTAATTTAAAAAAAAATGAATGTACTTTACATATGTGGGTGTATTGTGCATGCCTGGTGCATGTCAGTGTTTGAATACCCTAGAACTAGTGTTACAGACAGTTGTGAGAGCCATCTCTCCAGTCCCTAAAGAACTCTTTTAGCTCCCTTCTTTAGATTGGGGTGTTAGTTTTCACAAATGAGAACCTGTGCTATTTGTTTCTCTGAATCAGGATTATATCACTTAGCATGATGAACTCAGTCCAGTTCCATCCTTCTTGAAGGACAGTCTTTGTTACATATGTACACATATATTTATACATATATATATATGTACAGACATACATATGTGTATATGTTTACTATGTATGTATAAAACAGTATTTGTCATATATAAATATATCTATAACACATACATATATGTATGTATATGTGTGTATATATGTATATAAGCATGTGTTATAGATATTATACATGAGTGTTTGCATGCACATGTATGTGTACATTTACAATAGTGTGTTCATGTGTATGTGTGTACCTTTTGTTTATTTTTTTCATCAACTAATGAGCATCTAGGTTTATACCACATCATTGGTCTGTGGATAATGCTGTCATAAACATGGAAATGCAAATATCTTTCTAGATAACTTTAAATAGATTAACATACTGTCAATTTTTTCCTATGATATATGTCCTTATATATCCCACTAACCATGAGTATGACCTGTAGGAAGCTATGTGAGTTTCAGCCATTGCCAACAAGTATCCCCACTATAACCAGCACATTTCACTGAAAAGATTCTCTTCACTATTTGTTCTTGGCACCTGGATCAAACTTCAGTAGACTGTACAACTGTGGATTCATTTCTACATTCTCTGTTTGAATCCCGTGGTCTACAGATTTGTTTCTTATGCCTGTACTACAATGTCTGGATTGCAATGAGTCACTATATGCTTCTAAGAATTTATTGCATCAGGTATTGTGAGCCCCCATGTTTTTCTTTCTTTTGTTTTATGTTATTAACATTTTTAAAAATGTTTTATTCTTATACATACTATGCTTTAACTTATGTCAGATATTCATGTATTTAAAAGAAACAAAACTCTGAAATGTCTGAAAAACAAGTGTGTTTACAGTGAAGCATAGAAATACTTATATTCGACATGTATTTATTATCTTCATTTTTATTTATATGAGGATCATGATTATAATCAATACTCATGACATTTCATTATGTAGTTTAAGCTATTAAGCATTTTCGTGATAGTATTCTGTTCTGGTTTAATAGATTTTAAATATATTTTTTTTCTGTTCATTATCTTTTTTGTCCTTTTTAAAAGTTTATTTATTACTTCACGTTACATCTCCATCACAGTCTCCTCCCTCCACCGCTCCTGGCCCCACCATCACACCCTTTCCTCCCAGAATTCATAATTCTTTTTTTTAATAATTAGGCCATAATTATGAAAATTATAAGGTATAACATACACTCTCAATGTCCAGTCCATACATATTTGGTAACTGATATTAATATTCTATTTTCTATCTCAATAAGTTTAAAGTTCTATACCTAACTCATTTTCAACTCTAACTTGCATTACCACGTTAAAAACATCTTCTTAGACCCAGAACATCTTTTTAATTCCTAAACAACTTAAAATTTAACTGTGAGACTATAACTATCTACTCTTCAAACCACATCAAAGACCTGAGAAGGATAAATAACATCTAATTATACAGGAAGTGCAGGGCCAGCAGCTTCCAAACTAAGAAATAACAGACAACTGGTGCCTGAGCAGCCCCAATTTCTCTCCATACATTAGAGCATCTATCTTCAGACTCTTAGCCCAGTATCTCTGACAGACACTAATTGTAAAGTAGGAATTATGAAGGACTTGCCTACTCTGTCTTGGCAGAGCTAGGCAATTGACTCACCTGCTTCCAAGTTTTGTTCATTTCAGACAGCATTCTGTCTACAGTTGAAGGAAGGGATTTTTCTTACCCAGTGACAGACTTGCCATTAATGCAACCATCTCCAAATGGAGATTCTTCAATGCTAATCCTCTAGTTAGAGTAGAATAGGGTTGCTGTCAGGAGCTGATATGTCCCAATATCAAAAAGTCTTAAATTAAGAAACCTTCTTTAAATGCCAAATTCAAGACAGGCTCACACTATGTAGCCTTGGCTAACCTATAACATACTATGCAGACAAGAATGACCTTAAATTCTCAGAGCTTCACCTGCTGTGATTAATAATGTATGCCACCACTTCTTTCTAGGTCATTTGGATTTTAGAGTTCGACATATTTATATATGTAAATATATAAAATTTTTATATATAAGTGTTTGCATGCACATGTATGTGTACATGTAAATTTGTGTGTTCATGTGGGTGTACCTTTTCTATTTTTTAATCAACTGATGATCATCTAGGTTGATGCCATATCATTGGACTGTTATATATTTATATATGTAAATATCATATATATATATATACATATGTACATATAATAACCAAAAATGAGTGATGGTATTCTGATGGAAGTTGTATTAAAATCCCTGAATTGTTTTGGGTTGTTGCTATTTTAACAATATAAACTAAAATAGCATTTTTGCATCTTTTATAATATTTTCAGTGTTTCATAATTATGATTATGTAAATGTTTCAATTCTTTGGTAATATTTAACCCTAAGTATTTTGTCTGTAGCTATGATGGCATTTTAATTTTTTCAGCAAATTAATTATTGGTATATAAGTTGACACTCTGTACTACATGGCAATTTTATATCATATATCCTAGCTAGATTTATCAACTACTAGTGGTATATTTAGGTTTTCCTGTATAGTGGTTTGAATGAGCATGTCCTCTATAAGTTCATATGTTTGAATACTTGGTCCCTAGTTGTGGAACTGTTTGGAAAGAATTAGGAGCTGTGTTCTTGTTGGAGAAGGTGTGTCACTGGAGGTAGGCTTTGGGGTTTCAAAAGCCCATGCCTGTCTCTGTCTCTGTCTCTGATTCTGTCTATCTCCCTGGTTCTCTCTCTCTCTCTCTCTCTCTCTCTGCAACTTCTGTATTATGTGAGTTAGTTAGAGTTAGTTAGCTCTCAGCTACTGTTCCAGTTAGCCTGCTTCCATGTTCCTCACCATGATGATAATGGACTAAGCCTCTGAAATTGCAAGCAAGACCCAATTAAATGCTTTGTTTTAAATGTTGGCTTTATCATGGTGTCTCCTCACAGCAACAGAACAGTAACAAAGACACTCCAGGTATAGACTTATGCATTCCACAAACATGTATCTTTTAATTTCTTCTTTTCTTGTTGGGATTCCCTGTATATCTTTTGCTTCCTCAATACTTCTTACAGAGACTTTCAGTACTACAGAAAATAAGAGTAGTGTAATTTGACACTTTTGTCCAATTCCAAATCATAAAGGAATGCTTTCACCTTTTCTTTGAGATGTTGGCTGTGGGGTGTTTGTACAATTGCTTTATTATTTTGAGTTATATTTATTCTATGCCTTGTTTGATAAAAGATTTTATAACCAAGGGATGCTATCACATTGTTTTTACATCTATTAAAATGACCATATGTCTTAGTCCTCATTCTAGGGACATGTTGTATCACATTGATTGACTCACATATGTTGGAATACCTCTCATTCTTGGAAGGAATCTCAAACAATCATGTCATATATCTTATGTGATTTAGAATTTGGTTCACTAGAATACTGAGAAATTTTGCATTTGTGTTCATCACATGGTTCTGTACCTTTGTATTTTCTCTGGGTTTTTGGGCTCATAAAAAGGTGCTCACATATGATTCTGTAATAATATAGGCACAAATAACAGTAAATGACTGAGCAGGTTGTTTTTATATATTGAGATATATGTATGTGTGTATGTGTTTATGAATGTATGTGTTTGCATGTGTTTACATATGATC
>CAJQZJ010009840.1:9856708-9868037 GCA_907164525.1 Lophiomys imhausi | reverse complement strand
TCTTGGAAACTCATAGGCCAATTAGCCTAGTATACACAGTAGTGAGAGCAAAGACAGACAGACAGCAGACAGACAGACAGACAGACACACACACACACGATGTGAAAGTGATTGGAGAAAGATTCTTATTGAAGACTTTTTGTGTAGTCATAATCCCATGTTCAAAATTTTGTACCTAAAGGTGACAGTAAGACATCCAAGGTCTGTGGAGGGCTCTGAGACAACACAGGCACTGAGGTGCTCTGCCTGCTCTCCTGCTCTGTGTCAAATATCCATAGATACATCCTCCTCCTCCTCCTCCTCCTCCTCCTCCTCCTCCTCCTCCTCCTTCCTCCTCCTCCTCCTTCTCCTCCTCTTGTTATAGCAGATCCCACTGCAGATAACTCTTGTCTGGATCTGGTCTGAGACCAACATCCTGAATGAATAAAATAAATGGAGCTCAGCAACCTGTGAGCTCACTTAACAAAACAAAGAATATTCCACCTGGTCTTGGCAATTGAATCTTTGGGAGGAAGGGGTTAAATGAACAAAGTAAAACTAAATATGTAGCAGTATTTAGATCATAACTGACATTATGGAGTGGATGCGTATTTTCTCTGTTATGCCGTTAAGCAAATGTTCTGTGGTTTTTATTTTATTTTTTTTTGAATCAGTTGTTTTGATGTAATAATGTGAACACGTGAAAGAAGCAACACTGTATCCCAGTGAATTAAGTGAATGAAAAGCTGACATCTCAGGATTTGTCAGGCATAAAGAATATCATAATAAAGCCCTCCCAGAAGGAGAAGCAGGCTGGAATAACAATGCGTTGCTTGCTGGCACTGAGTGCCTAGTGAGGCTGAGCTGCTAGCAAGGTTTGGAAGGCAGCAAAAGGCAGATTGGGTATTTCTTCTGAAAACTTAGATTCTTGACACTTTTACTTGTTGTCTTGGGTTCATTTTTTGGAAATATGCATAATTATAAAAATGACAAGTACATATGTATAAATAAATGTGTCCTGTGTGTGTTTATTTGTACATGTGTCTGCCTGTTTGTCCTTTGTAACTTATTTCTCCCTCCCCAAAAAAATAAACAAACATAGTCTTCTTTAGGCACTCAACAAATTTTACAGCCTTCTTGCTTGACAAACTTTAATGTGTGAAAATATGAAGGGAGAGGAAGTGAATCACACACATGAAAGATAAACTCACCACTATGCCATGCTCTGTCATCATACCTACAATCTGTAAATACTGAAACTTTGTAAAATGTGTCAGATCTTAAAGTGTTACCGGTCAGTTTGCTTATGTTAGGCCACAGTGAACTCTATCCCCAGACCAAGGTAGCAATTTTGTGTTTGAGTGCCGGGCATGCAACCCAGGGCCTCGGGCTTGCTACACAAGTGCTGTGCAACTGACCTACATCAGAAGGCACACACCCCATTCATAGAGTCTTTTTACACTGTGTAGCGGGTGCCCAGTTAGGGGAAGTCACTTTAAAAATCCTGATAGTAAATACCTTCTTTAATTGAAAAGTGATTTGTGTTAGTAGGGGAGTTAAATATTCAAACACAATAAGGCTGTGAAAACCTTTGGGTTTGTTGTTTAAAATGACTCAACCCTCACAGAGAAGTGGATTCATATTGTCACATATACAGCAGTTCAGTTAATTTCTGCCATCTCCACTTACACTTACGTGTTATGTCTCAGCACAGATAATAAAGGAAACAGGCCTCATTTATTAAAAATTCTAGTAGTGGCACTATGAATGTCTAAACATGTACATACCTTTGTGGTTATGGGCCAAAGGGTGATCTTGTGAGAATGGGCACATGGTATGTGTGATCAAATTTAGCAGAAATTTTCAATCAGCTTTCTAAGGTAGTACCATCAATTCAATTCCCAGGAGATGTTTTGTGTATAGATGTGTTTCATAATTTCAATTTCTATTTGTCTGATAATTAAAGGTGTTGGCTGATTTTTTATGCTTGCTGGCCATTTGTTTATGCACTTCCTAGAAAGTACCACATTTTTCTTCTGAGATATGTATTTGAATTTTCATGATACTCTGTATAAGATGCATTTACTGGACCATGTATAAATACAACATAGGTAATAGCATATGACATATAGTAATATGTAAATCATAGAACATACATAAAGATAATCTCTCATATATATGCTCTTTCATTCTTATTCACTTATTTGAAGAAAATTTAATTCTAGTCTTCTTCAAAGCATTACTGTATTCCCTTTGAATAAAAGATTTGATTATAGCTTACATTTTTCTTATTAATTGGTAAAGATATTTTATTTTGTGTGTTTCTTGAATTTTATTTTTCCTTCTGCTAAACTGATATTTATCTGTGAGATAAGGAAGTGATCAATATCTGACTCATATGAATATTAAAATAGCCCAGTACCATTTCATACAAAGACTTTTTTCCTATGCAGTGAAAAGATACACAATGTTTATCATCTATGTGGCTATAGGCAGCATCCGGGATTTGACTTCTCTTTCTTGTAAATTTTGAACCCATGCCATCTGTTAACATTCAGTTTTACAATATTGTCTTTCCTATTCTTGAAATCCTTCATTTACTTATAGTCTTAGAATCAGCTAATCAATTTCTGCATTTTTTTAATCAGAAGTGCATTCAGTCTCTTGATACTTACATATACTCAGTTTTCTAACTTATGAACCCCATCATCTATCTTCCCTCATGTTTTCTGTATAGTAGCTTCTACATCTTTCATTCTCCATCTATGCTAATGGGGGAATTCGTTGAGTATTTTTCCATTTTTTAAAATAATTTTCTTGAAGTTGGGAATGAAGATTATACTTTCTTTATATCATGTATGGGTAAATATACTTTTAACTATGTATAATATAGGCAACCTTATACAAGATTAATGTTTTTCCATCTTAACTTTTAGAAAGAATTCTAGAAGTTTTCATTATGTCTACTAATATTTTTTAATATTTCTTTATTACTTCAGGTTACATCTCCATCACAGTGTCCTCTTTCAACCCCTCCCAGTCCTACCCTCCCACCGTCTACCCCCTACCCTATCCCTTCCATCCCACTCCTCTGGAGTGGAGTGTCCCTACATAACAGTCCTCCACCCAAGTTCAGCAGTCATATGAGGACCAAGAGCCTCCTCATACACTGGGGGCCTACAAGGCAGCACCAATAGGACAAGTGTCCATTTGACAGGAAAAAAAGTCTATGTTCCTGCTCCCTTTCATGCATTGATTATAGTATAGTTATCCTGTACTATATGGCTAAAATCCAACTATAAGTGAATAGATGCCATGTGCATCCTTCTGAGTCTGGGTTAGCTCACTTAGGATGAGCTTCTCTATGTCTACTATTATTAAAGCACGTCACTGACATTTGATATGGTACCTAAAATATTAACATTGCATGTCCTAGATGCAGTGTTACATCATGTCCATGTAAGGGAAGTTTAACAGGCTTCATGAAAAGACAAACCAACCTGTTTTAACCATTAAATGGGGAGGTATGAGAACAACTTGTGGAAGTTGATTTTCTCATTCCACAATGTGTCCTACCTAGGGTTGGATTTAGGTCACTAGGCTTGGCAACACACACCTTTATTTGCTGAGCTAGCTCACTAGCCCTACTCACCTTTACTTTTAGAAACAAGGAATCTTAATCTGCTGCTCATTGTTTTTTTCTAGAACTGTCTACCCTGTGAACTCCAAGCATCCACCTGTCTCTATCTCCCAGCATTGGACTTATAGACATGGGCTACCATACCCTACTTTTATGTGGGAGGTGAGAAACCAAAGTATTGTCCTCATCCTGGCATAGTAGGGACTTTACCGAATAAGACAACTACCCAGCTTCACTATTTACATTCTTAACTGTCTAGTGATTAGATATCTGAATGTTGTCTTCAAAATTAGTTTTCTTAAACAGCAAGTCTTAACCCAGTTTGAGTGCTAGTCCTGAAGCGCTTCTCCTAGGCATGGGACATTTCTTCTTTGAGCACTTTACTCATATGGTGGTGCCTCCTTACTATTCCCACCGAAAGCTCTTCAGACTCCTCAGATTTCATACTGACCCAACAGCCTCTCCATGGCTCCCACACGTGTTCTTCCCACTCCTGACTCTCTACTTCTTTTCACAATAAAATGCAGCACCAACTTCTTAGATGTGGAAAAAATTGTAAATTACCAACATTTTATTTGCTTGATAAAGTAGTCATCTTTGTCCCTACTGTATCCCCTAGTCAAGTCAATACCAATTTCTCCTCATTTGTTTCTTATAATCTCTCAATTAGGCTTTTATATTTTCCCTTAGTGTGCAATGATATAAAAGTCGAGGACACCATCCACTTACATCAGGAACACTACAAATGACTTAGAACTATTCTCTGCATATTCTTAATTGCTAAGCCTCCCACTGCAACTAGATCAAAAGTTTTATGAAACTTGAATCTAAGTGTATTAGCTACTTGAAAGTATCCATTTATTATCTGGCTACACCAAAGGAGTGTTGTCTATTTTGCTTATATGTATCAATCTGTGTGCAATACGCTAACTGTGAAGTTACAAGAAAACAAGAGGGGAATCAAAAGGTCATTTTACAGCTCACAAATATTGTATTTTCTATTGCCATGTAAGAATTTCTCCAAATTTGACACTTTGCATAATTGAATGGTTGGTCATTGACATATCTAGAAATGATATATATTACATAACAGAAGCTCTCTATTTCATGCAAGTCATTATTGTCCAGGCTATTCACCATTGATCTATCAGGATTATTCCTTTTTTCCCCAAAAGCAACATATGAAAAGACACAGCCACAAATGATCTGTGATTGTGTTGTCAGGCATGCGTTTCTGAGTGGCCTACAGGCTGGCAGGCATGTCCAGTAGAGAATAATGTGGTCATGTCTCTGGGAACTCTTACCTATAGCAGACATAAAGAAGATTTTTGATGTTTTGTTGTTTCGTCTAGAATTCATTTCTTTAAACCTCAATCTCAAATTATTGGATAATGGTGTTTGAAGGTAAGGAACTTGAAAGGTAATTAGGATTAAGATGCCTCACAATGGCAATAGTGGTTTTATGAAAGACGTGAGTCAACATCCTCCAACACACTGATGCCCTTGCCATACTATGCTGAAGCTGGAGGAGGAAACTCATATAGAAAAAGACAAAGTAACATAATCAGAGAGGAGAACTTTGAATGGTTTGAAAAATAGGATCCACTTATTCAGATGTTTGGGGAAAGGAATCACAAGTGAAATGGATAATATGAATGGAGACTAGGCAAGCACAATGAGATTGCCACCATCTACATTACATGTGGGCTCTTATAGACAGTTGCCTTGCAGGGTGGTCACCAACATGGAAGCAATACCACATCCACCCTTGAATGGCTACATTTTATAGGATTGGAAATAAGGGGGAAAACAAAACAAAACAAAATGAAAGATATCTGTGAGGACCCCGAACTCAGTCCAGGAGACAAGCTTTTAAGATATCTTGGCAGTGCTATAAATGTGAGTGTGGGACTAAGAAGGAAACCATGAATATTTCACAAAGCTTTAGCTTTCCCACTCAATCATCTCTAAGTCAAATAGTGTGACTATGTAACCTATACATTTCTACAAAACCATGAAGTGGATTTCACACACTCTGAATAATAGAGCTGTATCTTGCATCTTGTAGACCATCTTGTCTTGGATGTGAATCAACCTTTGTTCACAGTGTCCATATTATGTAGCTACTTGCCTGTTAGTCACATAGTAGTTGCCATGCAAACCAAAATTGGAAAGACAGTTACAGTTATGTACTGATGAAATAATTTACCAAGACACAAATGTATAATTTACTGAAATACACTCCAATAGAGCAGTGGGTGAGTTTTTAGAGAGAGGAAATCATGCCATTCACAAAAGCAGGTGCAAGTTATTTTATTGCAGATAAAGGAGAAGTTACTTAGTCTTTTCTTCCTGGGACTCCTGTGTTGGCCCATATCTAAGGGGACAGGTGGACTTCTTGGTACCTTGGTAAACAATAAGTTTTAACACATAACACAACTCATGTTTTAAGGACTGACCTCCTCTGCAAAGTGCTGGGAGTGTTTCTGGATCAGGGTCCATATGTCTGTGTAAGGCATCTTGGGTCACTAGGGAGCCAGGCTCCGAACATCCACAACTGGTCTATAGAGGTGTGAGAGTTTTGCTTTCATTTGGGTCTTTGATCTTTAGAGTGGTCATCAGCTACCAGATTTACTGCTGTGGTGCTGCAGCAATTCCATTCTAGTAACATGCATTTTACTCAACACTGGTCTCAAAGCATGCAAATTGTCATGCTGACAAATCTGGACATGCCAAAAGACTTCTTTCTATGAGTGCAAATTGTGAAAATTCTAAATAAGAAGAAAAATCTTGCAGAAGTTGCTAAAATCTTGGGTTAGTACAAATCTTTCATTTGTATATCAAACAGTGGAATAAAGAAAAAGAAATTCATACTTAGTTTTGGTTTCATGCATACAAGGAGAATAGTTTGGCCCATAGCATGTGACAGGTGCTCCTTCAAGATGGAGTGAAGTAGTAGATTATAGTATTTGTCACTTTCTGAGATCCTGGGCTAAGACAGAGCCTGTAAGGATTGGACCTATTCAGCTATAATAATTGTATAAATCGTAACATTTCACTTCCAACAAACACTCATTTTCTCACATGCAATGTTGATTCAATCAACTAGCAATTGTCTACAGTAGCTTAGCAAAAGTTGGCCCTGTCCTGCTCTCAAATACCAGCTGGCATTTGGGTCCTGAATTTAATGTTGTAAGTTCTATTTGGTCTATTGGAGGAAAGAAGTCTCACTAATGATACCTCCCTGTCGGGAAAATTATTTCACTTAGAAATTCTAAAGCAAAAGAACAGCCATGAAGGATGGTTTGCACATTTAAATAAATAAGGGGTTATTTTGCTCCTAAAAATTTTCATTTTGATGACTGATGAGATCTCACATGTTGGCTTAAAGATGTCTGCCTTGGGTCATTACTAAATAACAGACTGTGATAAACTAGATGACAGGAACAAGACAATGAGGTATTGTTTACACAGAAGATTGAGTAAATGGTTAGACAAAGAAGTTCTCCAGTATCTATTGTATGTACAAGTAACAGATTTACTGGGGCTTTTAGAATCTCTTCAAGGCTCTTTTCCAGTCAGCTTCATTAACTTGAAGTAAATCAAACCATGCAGAAATTGGGCTCTGCCACAGAGAAACCAGGAAGAAGAATATGAAGAAATAACAGATATAAGATGATAAAGTTTAGAATCTTTGGCATTTTTTTCATAAAACGTTTTGTTTGAATATCATTAAATTACAATGAGGAAACAACAAACAAAACAGAAATAAATCAGGCCTTTTTACCTCAATTTTTCTTTACAATACATATAAAAACATGCACATAGCAAGTATGTGTCAATGAAATATATATCTTAAAGCTTAAATATCATTCTAACACAAATACATTTGTACACACTTTCTTCATGCACAAAATTATCTGTTATAAACTTGGTGGGGTGTGCTGTGGAGTTGTGGAGTGCTTGGGACTGAGACATTACCTACAGAGGACTTTTTTGGTGGTTATTTCATATGCACACTGTTTTAAAATAAGCTTCTATTGTCTATTTCTTATTTTTATCTTCAGAAAAACAACAGACAAATTTGGAGAGCCAAAAACATTTCAACTGTCTGCTCAAAACATCAGGCAACTGAAATGACCACTTTTCACTAAGAGTCTCAGCTAGTAAGCCCCTTCATAATTCTATATTCCCAAATACTTTCTGAATTTACCAATTCATCTCCTCCAACCCCCATAATCTCTCTGAGGATGCATATCAACATCTTGTTTTAGTCCTATGCACAAAGTGAAGTTGGAAGAAATGGTATTTTACATCAACAAAATACTATCACAAAACCCATATTCTTCCAATGAGTGACTCCTTCGGACCTTCAGGGATAGCCCTTGCCAACAACATCTGAGACGTGACATAGGCCGGCATCCAATATTAAGGTGTCATCAAAAATAAATAAACAAACATATGTTTACTAATCACAGCTGAAAAATCCCTAAATATTTGGGCTAAAATCACTGAACCTTAATTTTCTGACATATGCTATCTGGAAAGATAGGCAGAGTAAAATAATCTGAAACAAGTGGAGTTATTGAGACTGCAAATAGCTGAGCCTCTGTTAATTGTTGGCTTTAAGACAGAGTTTTGATATGGAGCATAGGCTGGCATGGTACAGTTCCTAAGCTGGTACTGAGCTTGTGACTGTCCTGTCTTGGCCTCTTCATTGTTCGGATTATAGGTGTTAGCTACTACCCCCAGCTGGAAATAACTGAATCTTAGTGAAAATCTGCTCAAGGTACTGCGATAAGTTTGACATCATCCTGGAACCAAATGATCTCCCAGCTGTTCTCGAGAACATGTGGACACCTTGTTTTGTGTTCTAAAACCAGATGAGAGACTCCTACAGTCTCAGGCTTAATGTCTTTTGTTGGTTTGACTGTCTAGGCGTCTAGGATACCCACGCATGGGGACTGCTGTACAGGTGTGTGTGCATCTGTATATGTGAAGAGAGCAGAAAGTGATGAGGCAGATGCCCAGAGCACCCATTTCAGGACACCTTGGTACCACTAGAGCAGATAGGACACAGCTGCACATTGGATGCTGGAGTCCTCAGTCAGTGTGAGCCCTAGACAGCACTCCGCTTCTTCCGAAGTGGGCTGTGTCTGCCACAGAGCTTCAGCTCCGCATACTGCACCTGTGAAAACAAACAGACATGATGGTGGCAGTTTGGTAACCCTAGCTCACCACAGAGTGTGTTAATGGCTCCCCAAGGACACAGCAAGGCAAAGGAAGGAAGGTTCAAAGGTAATGAATCATTTTCTAAACACAGGACCATGGGGGGATTAATTGCAGGAAGGGTTTCAGAAGTCATGCATCATTTCTTGAAACCAAAATATTAAAAGCAGATTTTTCTAATGAGATGCATGGGCTTCTACGGGCTTCTTCTGTGCTCACCACTGCTGTGTGATCTTAGTCTTGCTTATACCAGCTTACAACCATAAATAACCTAATAACTGCCTCTTGGGATTGTTGATCTTATGGTATTACATAGCAACTGATTTCAAAGTACTTGCAATGATGAGGAAAAAATTCAGCCTCTTAAAGACATTTATTTTACCTAAGAGGGAGTAAAATATTGAAATTTGATACTAGGCTCTAAACTATATAGATGTCACTTAAAATTATTTTCACTTACAGTGTAATGGTTAGAACATGTGAAATAAACATTAACACTAGGAGAGTCCCCAGAGGCAAACTGCCATTGTCATTAGGAAGCACCCATGGTGGGACAAGGAGACTTGTGCTGATGCAAAGAGAATCCTCTCTCAAATGTTTTGTCATATGTATCTGTCTGTGATTATACTAACTATATGGGTGACACACTCCAAGGGCTGGTACCAGGACCATGGAGAGATGGAACTACTGAAAACTTTCTATTCACAAATGTTGTATGAATTCACACTTTAACCCTAGTGGTGGAACATTGCAAGCACAATGCTCTCATTATAGGCTGCGGGTAGAATCCATTTATTTAAACTATTGTGTTATTGGCTGTTATTGGCCACATGTGCTACCTAATTTTAGCATTTCTGCCAAAGTCCCCAAGGATGTGATACCTAGTCGTACATTAGGCTACACTTTGCCAAAATCAGATAAACAAAGAGAAAACAAAAATCCTTCCCAACTCATGTTTTGTGAAAGTCTTCCAGGAGAACAGAAGATGATATAACTGTCAGTCTTAAATGGGAAACAAAGTCCAGATTATTATTTCTCCATTATGTCATGTAAATGCTAGGGAGTAAATATATCTTTATAGGATTGGGTTTTGCATGTTTCCATCATGAAGTAAAAACTAAAAAAAAAAAACAAAACAAAACAAAACAAGCACCACAGAGTATATTTTAGTTTCTAGAAAATGGAATGAAGGGGAAAGAGACCTTTGAGATCTTTAGCCCCATGTGTCTATAATCCACCTGAAGATGCTGGGAAACCAATTATGCTGTATTGGCCCAATGATGAAAATCGATATTTGATTTGGAGTTCTCTTGGACAATAAAAGGCCATGCCTTTGATCATCTTGATGATGCTTCATGCCATGATATCCCCCTTTACCTATTCAGTGGTCACTCTTTTCCATTAGAGAAATCACTACCTGCATGTATTCCTCCGGCTTTGGTGGAGGCAAATCTGCAGGGCCCCCAATGGGGCCATTCCTTGGGACTTTTTGTTATTGGCGCCTTTGTTAATCTCTGTGTATCCACAAAATTGAGACACTGCTGGACTGAGCATTACTTGTGAATAATACGTGCAATTGATCTCAAATTTTATTTCCCATCACCTCTTCTTTTGTGTGCCTCAGAGTACGTAGGGGCTTTGCCCTCAGCGCTCCTAAGTCTTTAGAGAAAAGAGGATAGAGGGGAGGCTGAGGAGATAATTGAGACAAGAAACGGAATAAAAAGAGTAATCCTCTTGTCTCCTACTTCCCCTAAAATGCCTGCCCTCTAGAGAACTAAGAAAATAAGCAATACCCCTCCTCACTGGAGCTCATCTCTCTCTCTTCAGGGAGGAAAGCAATCAAAATGGAACCCACACCACAGCCCCATAGCAGCTCAGTATGAGTTCCATATCCACTCCTAAGTAGTTCTTTTGCAGGATAATTTTCCTCAGTCATTATATCCTTTGGATGAAGGGCTAGTTTTTCCCCCACCTCCCAAAAAGAACTCTTCAGGGATTTTCTGATTCTTTATCTCAATTACTCACACAAGTACAGCCATGTGCCCTTCCACATCCCTAGGGCTGACAAGAACTCAGTGCTGGTGTCCCTGTGGGTGGTGACTGATCATCACATACCTTCTGAATGTCTGAGGGTACCCTGGAAAGAAAGTCTAGGAGCTCATTATTGTCGATGGAATAAGGATTTCGAAGCTTCTTAGTAAATTTATTTATGCCTGCAAAAAAAATATGATGTATTAATCATCCATATCTACCTACCAACCTATCTTATGTATCTATCTACCTACCTATCTACCTATGTATCTAAGTATCTAAGTATCTGTCTGTCTATCTACCTACCTATCTATCTATGTATCTAAGTATCTGTCTATCTATCTATCTATCTATCTATCTATCTATCTATCTATCTATCTATCTACCTATCTATGTATCTAAGTATCTATCTATCTATCTATCTATCTATCTATCTATCTATCTATCTAT
>CAJQZJ010009840.1:9826782-9851668 GCA_907164525.1 Lophiomys imhausi | reverse complement strand
CTAAGATTTCACCTCCTGCATAGCACAGAAGATGACTAGGACACCCTTCCCGACTAAGATTTCTCCTCCTGTACAGCACAGAAGATGACTAGGACACCCTTCCCGACTCCTTGTTGTTGTGTATTCTTATGACTTCTTTCATTTCTCCAACAACTCCTCTCATTTCCACTTGTTCACTTTGGTTCATTTTCCCCTTCAGCAGGGTTCCTTCCACCACCACCACCTTGGTAGATTTTCTTGATGGTTCTTGAAAAACTTGTAGCTTTTATCTTTATCTCCAGCTTCTCTGATGTTGCTTACAGGTGGGTGCATCTAGGCAGTCTCTCCTCTCTGGGACTTCCTTGAGTATCTTGAAGGGTAAGATCTCACCAAATGATGGAGATGGATTCAGCAACAGTCATAAGAAAAAGTCTGCTCCTAGTACACTCTTTGCTACCCCGGCAAAGATTTGTGGGTTCACGCAGAGGCTTCTATATTGTCCAACCACTTGCTTGAATGTGACATCTAGCAAGACATGTGTGTCAAACTGATCATTTTTCTTGTTGCTTTTTGAAATGGCTAAACTTCAGGTAAGCATGCCACATCCCTACAAACAGTAGGCTCCCCTTCTCTTCCCCACTGCTTAGGTAATCCCGAATGCCTGCCTCTCACCCCACTGCTTCTGGATTTAACCACAAGGTTGGCACATTCCTTTCCTGTAGTTGAGATGAAGTGTCAGAAGCAGTGAAGCAGTGGCCAGACCCACGTTCACTGTATATAAAGGGCAAGATGCAGGTGTTCGCCGATCACTTGAACTACTGTGTTTCCAGAAAGTTACTAGGCCACAGCTATACATCATTCAAAGGGATTTATGACTAGGAAAGCCTAAAGGGAAATGGCAAGGCTGATCATAGTTTCATTTGGTTGTGACTCTGCACAGGGCTTATAAATATCCATGTTGAGACCTCATGAAACTGGCCTTTGCAGAAAGGTCCTGGAAGTTTTCATTCCACAAATGTTTTCCTTAATCTCATGTTTAATTGGTAACAAGAGGACATTTAAAGTTTATAGTTGTACTTTAAAAATGAGTAATTTGTTCTTACTGGGAACCGCCTGCTAGCAAAAGGACTGTGTCAGACTTACCCCAGAGTAGAATGATGTACCGCAGTGGGATGAAATACAGAACGACAGTGGCTATGGCCAGAATCAAACAGGCCAGCAGTGAAAGGAAGGGGACTGTCCAGTTAAAGATGCTGTGGACAAAGCACACTTGGGTTAGATAAGTCATCAAATCACATGTGTTTCTGGTACAGTTATAAAATAAGGCCAATTTCAAAACTTTCTTTAAAGCATGATATATTTAATATATATATATAAAGCATATATGTACATTTGTGTGCATCAGTCTCAAAAAATAAATATAAATACAAAATAAAAATCAAAGTTAAAATTCTGCTATACTGTCTGTAGACTTGACTGGGCACCTGAGAAATGTTACTGAGGAGACTCACAGAAGATCCAGTTGGCGTTAAACTTGCCAGAAAGCCAGTAGCTCTACCTTCCTCAAACCAATAGTCCCCAACAAAAGCACTTTACACACTGTATGGTGATTAAGAATGGCAATGCTGCTATAATTTCTTGTTGCCTACATCTCTTCAAAACTAAGCCTCAGGTGAGTTACTTCTAGGCTGGTGTCTTTCTCTCAGTGAACATATAGTGGCTAGGAAGTGTGTAGAAGACGGAAATTATTATTATTTCTTTTTTTAATGTTTATCTATTACTTCATGTTACATCTCCATCACCGTGCCCTCTTTCCACCCCTCCCAGTCCCACTCTCCCACCCTCTACCCCCTCTCCCTTCTGTCCTACTCCTCTGGAGTGGAGGGTCCCTATATATCAGTCCCCCGCCCCAGTCGGTTTTCACACTTTCGTCAGCCCTAGAGCCCGGGCTCTGGAAGTGAATGCAGCGTGAGCACCACTGTGTCGTCCTTGCACTCTGCCTGTCTCCTAAGCTCCGAGATGTTCCTGGACTACTGCCTACCACTGGCTTCATCCTCATATATAAATGATTTGTTTATGCACTGCCTCATACTAGTAGTATATAGAATGTTTTTTTCTGCTGTCTCATTGGAGGGAATAAGGAGAAATACTCATTTCAGAGGAAGTAAATTATGCTAGCCCTCAGGCATTAAGTGTCATATATTATGTTCTTGTATTTGGACTGCAGAACTCTTAATAAGCTGCCATTTAGGTACTAGCCACATGTTACAGATGAACAAGCTGAGACTGATTTGTGCAAATAATCAATATTCAGGGCTAGGGATGTGAGCAAATAGGTAAACGTGCTTTCTCTGCAAGCATGAGGACCAGAGTTCAGACCTCCAATACCTACAGAAGGAGGAAGAGGAGGAGGAGGAGGAGGAGGAGGAGGAGGAGGAGGAGGAGCAGGAGGAGGAGAAAATGGGCATGGTTACATGACTCTACGCCCTGTAACTTACTGGGGAATGACTAGGGCTTGGTTTCCAAGAGGTCACTGAATGATCGGCCCAGCTGAAATGGCAAGTTCCAGGTTCACTGGAAGACTGCCTCAAACAATAAGGTAGAAAGCTAGAGAGCAGAACACCTGACACCCCCTGTTGTCACAATGCATGCACCCATATGAGCACATGCACACACAGTACACGGCGCCAAGATACACATGTGTACCATATGCACACACAATACACTGCGCAAAGATACACTCGTGTACCATATGTACACACCATAAACAAACAGCCTTGATTCCACTGATACTAACCAACTGCAAGCAGCTCACCCTCTCTTTCAGACTATTATGAATATTTTAAGATCTTTATCCATTAAAAGGTATAATATTTATTATGCCCAATTTGAAGTTCCTTCACATTAAGCAAATTTACATATTTCTTAGAGAATCTAAAGAAAAATTTTATTAGAGTTTAAGAGAGAAACATAATATATGTTAGGAGGAAATCCAGACACCCACCAGGAAGAGAGATAGAAGAAAATTCACTCCTTTTAATTTCCACATGGAATTGAAATAGTATGAGCTCAATAAGACAATTATTAGATATTGTCTCTCATTGGAGGCTCCTAGCACCAAATCTTCATATATCAATGTAGTCTTCACCCCTTACCAAGAAACTTCTCTTTGCAGTAAACAGAGACCATTACAGAAAAATATAATCCATTAAAGATCAGAGGTGTAGAGCCCAGTCCCAATGGATACATGTAGAAAATTCTCCCACACTTAAGGCTTAGGAAGCATTGAGGAAGAGAGAGCAGAAAGATAGTAAGAGCCAGAGGAATAAGGAGTTTGCCATTCAGGTGGTGCCTCCTAGAAATATGAGAAGGTACACTCATGAAGTCTGCTTAAACGTGAAATGAACAATGACGACAATGACAGACATGCTAAAGTGGATGAGGTAAAGACCCATGAGACCTCAACCTACAGGTTGAGGTACTTCAGGTAATTAAGGGGGAGAAATAGTTTTCCCTAAGGTTATTCAATGCCAAATACTGAACCCTGAACACACAGACATACAAGTAACATTATATGAATTGAGTAGGTTGTATTTAGGAATGTATATATATGCATGCACACAACAATTAATGAAAAAGGAGGCCACAAATTTGAAAGAGAAGAAGGAAGAAATACATAGGAGGATTTGGAGGGAGGTAATCGAAGGGGAAATTATATAATTATAATCTCAAAAATAAAAATGTAATTAAAAATGAAAGAGCACCTCTAAGACTGATAGTGAGAAAAGAGCTCTAAAGCCAAATTTTTGTAGATTTTAATATGCCTCTTGACTATGTTATGTTGAACAATACCTTTTTTTCTTGCCTGGAGTCAGTTTATAAAAATGCATAAGAATCCTGAGTTGTAAGGCAACTGGCTTGGGCTCTAGTCCAACTCTAATATCAGGTAATTGGGGGAACTGATTTAATAAATCTGAATTATGATATCCTCTCAGTGAAATAGTATTATTAATATTATGTATATCATAGATATTTCTGTAATTAAATAAGAACTTATACTTCAGTAGCCAGTTATTTCCTACAGTCCTAAATTTCAGTCTACATATAATTTTTAAATGAAAATATGCATTTTCATTACCAAATTTATCCTTGTTTTCCTCGTCAATTTGTAAATTTGATAAGGCATCTTAGTTTTACTTGTTTGGTTTTTTGTTTGTTTGTTTTGTGACACAGTATCATACTAGGCTAAAACTCAATATATAGTCCAAGCTGGCATCCAACCAATGGCTATCCTCCTGCCTTATGCTGGGCACTGTTAGGATTATTACACATGTGATGCTGCTAAGAGTGGAAGGATATTAAAGAGCTCTTCTCATCTAAGGACACAGAGGCACTGTATATGAATGGCTACCAAAGCACAGCTCACAACACTTTTTAGAAAATCACCTCTCTATTAGTAACACAGAAATCTTCTGATAAAATGCCTAATCTAAGAAACAGAAAATTTTAAATTATATTTAGACTCTGTAATATCATGTGTATTTACGACACCATACAAAGACCACTCACACATGCCGTTCGACGAACATGGAGAATCAAAGCTAGTAAAAACATCGAAATATAGACATCAGTGCATGCATATAATTATTTACTGAATTCATCCATGTGGAGACACTGCGGTAATAGATATCTACACTGCAAAAGATGCCTGCAGGATATATTACAAACATCTAATGGAAGCTAAGTGTGATAGAGCTTAGAAAAGAGGCAAATGGTTCACTAAGAGACTGTCACTGGTCATGTCTGATTTTTATAATGGATACACTGTGAAATGAAATAAAACCAAAGCAAATGTGAATATCAAACTGTGATTTTGAATACGTTTTAATGGTGGGGAAAAATGAGCAGACCACCATACATATACATCCACAGTTAGGTATGAAGATATGACCTTTTGGCCTTTGTAGATTATTTGTTAGGACTGTGCAACTAAAAATGTTTTGTTGTTGTTGTTCTAATATTCTTAACAAAAGTAAAATCATAAGTAATGTACCCAGCTTCTGTCTCATCCATTCTCATTTTATGGATCCAAAACTGACAAACTACATTTACAGGTATACTAAGGCTAGCCAATGAATTAATGAACACAAAGCATTTAAAACACTATATAGCACAGTAATTATTTAAGACATTTTAGCTACCTGTATTGCTTTGTTATCATACAAACATAACATAAATAAGAGAAGAAATTTAATTGTATCAGATAGCAGTCTAAAGATAAAAAATGTGTTAACATACAGGAATTAATTTTTTGGGAAGAGATATAAATCATTGTTACCTTTCTAGCAATAATATCATATATTCTTAAAAGAGTAAAATGCTAGAGAAATTATTTGAACAAAAAGTAACTTGTATAAAAAACCTAGATCACCATTTATCTGACATGAAGATAAGAAAATGTTATAATGGCAAAAGATAAAATTAATATAAGAATGCTAAACGTTAACTCAATTCCAAAGTTATTATTCATTATTCCATCTACTTTTTTTTTTTTTTGGTTTGTTTCTGTTACCTGTGTGAGGGACAGAAGGAAAAGCCTAGGGCATCCCTAGATCATGAATTTAATAGAAAACCGTGGGTTGAAGCATATGTGTATGTATTTACAGGAAAGATTAGTGAAAAACAGAGTGAATGAAAGGAGGAACAACATAAAGAAAACCCATATAAATGCAAGGGAAGGACCAGATAGATTTTGTCAGGACCTGGGGTTCAAGAAGACAGGACTATAATCTGAGGTCACATTACCTGTACACATTAAAAGCTTTGAGAGTATTTATGAAGAAAGGAATCTCAAGTTGGTAGTTGCCCAAGGTAAGTCACAGCAAAATCTCCAGCAGTGTTACCAAACCAGATATCTGAGCTGCCCCAACATAGTAACCCAAGAAACAGAAGCTCACAGTGGACACCAAAGGGCACCTGGCTCCATAAATAAGAGCCCGTAGAAAAAAAATAAATAACAAGCCAATAAAAAACCAGGTCATAAAAAATATCAAGAATGAGCAGGGTACTTAAAAATCAGACATTGAAATTTAAACTTATTAGTAACCGTATGAAATGTGAGTAGAGTACATGCTATTATGGAAAGATATCAAATATTAGATGCAGGAGAGAGATCAGAAACAATGCCAGTTATTTTGAAAGAAAACAGGTGAACATGAATCGTGAAACTAACAAAGGGAAGCTTGCATAGCTATACTCATGTAATTCAACAAGACAGCCACATTTCATTAGCAGCAAATATGTCACTTCCTAATGACTAATAAGTTAACAAATAAAAAAATAGCAATTTTAATGTGCAAAAAGAAAAAAGAACAAAAACATCTGGAGCCCTGTCTGCTCCATGCCACACAGTGGCAGCAGTGCAGGTGAGCTAAGGCCACTCAAAGACCAGCCTGCCATGGGCTGGCTATACACACTCAGAGGCCTGTCAGCCTCAGGAACCACTACATTGTGCAAATATGTGGTGGGCAGATAAAGGGAAAGAGAAGCAAAACAGCGTGAGCATTATGAAGAGAAGGGGAATTGGAGATGCGAGAGTGGAGATGGAGATACAGGCTGTGATAAGCCTACCCTGTCACCTGAGGTCGTGGTGAAGTTCAAGCTCATGTTGTCACTGAGGACCCTGTCTGGGTCCATGGCTAAGCAACAGAAGGGGTCTGTGTCAGTGTACATGGCTCATATTACCACTAAAGCCCATTTGGACATCCCTGGTCAATACTGCCACCTGGGATCACATTGACGTCCAAGGGTGAGGATCCAGTATTGATGGTGTAGCAGAACCCAGAGGCCTTGGATGAAACCCATTACTAACTGCACATTGCAAAAAAAGTTTGCAAGTAAAGTTGTGTAGACAAAAGGGTATACTGTGGGACACACTGACTGTGACACACTAAAGCTTCCATGCTGAGATTATCTTATGCTTTGTTTTGATTTTTTTTATTCTTCCTTTTCATTTTATTTCAGGGACAGGTTGCAAGGGACAGATACAAAGGGACAGTGAGATGAGTGGGATTGGGGTGCATGATGTGAAACTCACAAAGAATCAATAAGAAATTGAAAACAAAAAACAGATCACCAAGAATATAGAAAGTCAAAAACAACAAAATTCAAAGAGAGATAGTTCCTAAACACAGTGAATTGTTTTAACAGATCTCTAAGTAACTATTAGAACAAATCCAACAAAAACAAAGTTTAGTGTACACACAGAATATGAACATAGTAATACACCCAATGATATACTTACTAAGATTACATGGAAAAATTATGGAAATAAGCTATTTTTGGGCCAGTATTTTCTGAACATAAAGGAATGAAATGGCAATGTAGAAACAAAATGATGTTCCAAAAATTTCCATAGTAACCTAAATTAAGCAACACACTTCTTGGCCAAGGAAGAAATCAAAATAAAAATCGGAAAATGGCTTTAGCTAAATGCAAATGATTACTATTACTATCTAAAATGTCTGTCATGGCATTAAAGTTGTGCTTACAGGAAAGTATAGAAGGTTCAATCTATATATTAACAAGAAAGATTGAAAGTAAGTGATGTAATTTCCCAGAGGCAGAAAAATAATAAGAAATGAAGATCACAGAAAGTGATGAGGGAAAGTAGCCAATGAAAGACAAATAGGACGTAGAGAATCAGGAAGGCCAATGTGTTCTTTCTAAAGACTGATGTAAAAGATAAATTTTTGTCAAGGTGGAAAATCAGACAAAACAGCTATTGAATATAGTGGAAGGTATTGCTGCAAATCTTACTAACATAAGAAAAAGTAGAACATGCAGAGATGAGATGTCTCAGCCAGTAAAAGTGCCTGCTGACCCATATGAGGACCTGAGTTCAAATCCCTATCACCCATGTAGAAAGTCAGGCATGGCTGCATGTCCGTGTAACCCCAGAAATGAGTGAAGACAGGCAGATCCCTAGAAATTGCTGGCCAACCAGCCTAGCAAAACGTCAAGCTTCTAGTTCAGAGGCAGACCCTGTTCAAGGCAATAAGGCACTGAACCACAGAGGACATCAGCCATTCCACTCTGTCCTCTACATACGACCACCCTCCTACAATATCCACACACCATACACATTCATGAAAACACACACACACATACATAAACACACACACACACACACACACACACACACACACACACACCTGTAGAACATTCAAACTGAACAAGCTAACTTCTAATAGTTACAGTTTATAGAAACATGTTATATAAACACTACAGACTATAGAAACATAAATTACAGAAAAATAGGATGACTTATGATATATATTATGAACATATATGAACAAGAGATGACTATTTAATTCAAAGCCTTAAGAAAAAAAAACTGTACTCCCGGATGCCTCCCTAACAAATTCTCTCAGATATGAAAGGGAATGATGATTCTCCATCTTCATCAAAAACTTTCAGAGATTAGAGGAGACTAAAGCCAACTGGTGTCTTCTACTTGTGAGGGATTTTGAAGAGCAAAAATTATCACCCCACAGTATTAATCAAAGCTGCAAATTTCTAGGCATGTGTGTATACATAAAATCTAGCAATGAAGAGGTACGAATAGTACATGAAGGCACAGGGGTTTTATTCCACGGTGGTGAACTTGGCTCCTGTCTACGAGTCAACTACAATACTTCAATACATTAGCAGAAAGAAAGATGTGGGCACACAGACCATGCCTGTGAATATGCAGAAAGAGTGTTTGACAAACTCAGCTCACGTGCATAACAAAAGTGAGCAACAGCAAGGCACCAAAAGAACCTTTCTCAATCTGAAAAGCATCTTACAAAAGCCTAGAGCAGAAGTCTTCCCAAGGGGCACAGCACTGGGAGCTTTCAGACTGAGATGGAATCAGAGGTAGTGATCTCCACCAACCGGGTTCTGATCAGTGTTGTCTAATATCCAGTACCAATGCTCCAAAGCAAGCTAAAATGCACAGGGGCTGCGATGCGAGGATTAAAAAGTTTCTTATGTGACAGGCAGGTAGAGGCATCTGGGGGTACTGTTTTTTTTCTTAAGGTTTTGAATTAAATATGCATCTCTTGTTCATATGTGTGTGTGTGTGTGTGTGTGTGTGTGTGTGTAAGACAGATATCATAAGTCATACTATTTTTCTATAATTTATGTTTCTGTAGGCTGTAATTTTTCTATAACATGTCTAACAGAACATCTAATTTTTCTTTTTTTGTTGTTTTTGTTTTTTGAGACAGGGTTTCCTTGTGTAGCCCTGGCAGTCCTGGACTCACTTTGTAGACCAGGCTGGCCTCGAACTTGCAAAGATCCGCCTGCCTCTGCCTCCCAAGTGCTGGGATTAAAGGCGTGCGCCACCACCACCCGGCAGAACATCTAATTTTTCTATAGCAGTGGAATAGAATGGAAATTCCAAAATTCTTTTCATATAAGAACTGCAGTAACAAAACCTACAAAGCTTTTTAAAAACTAAATCATGGAGGAAAATACATTTTACTTCTAAACACCAGTAAGGAACAGGCAGAAATTAAAATATTTTATAAAAATGTAATTAAAAGTAATAAATAAATTAAGAACCTGAAAATCAATCTCCCACATACTTAAGTGTCAAAAATATAAGATAGAGATGTGCATGCCAGTTGAAAGTATGCATTGTTCATATATGCCAAAGGCCAGAATTCTTGTGGGAGTCTTCTATAAAACAAGGTTGAACAACCTTGACCAATCGCAGCTTCTCCTCTTGAAATCAAATAATTAATGAAATATTTTCAGAAAATTGAGTAGTTTTCCTGAGTTGGAAGCTCTCTAAATTCCAGTCATGGGGGAAAAAATAAAAGCTAAATTTCTTAACATTAGCCCATCACCATGTGAGGATATTATTTTGTAAATTTTGAAGCACTTAGCAAAAATAGCACTTAGCAGAAATGATTCGGGGAGCATCCAGTAAGATGTTTATAAGTCTTTCCTATGGCCCCATCCCACACTGTGTTGGGGCTAATTCATGACAACACAATGGTTACTTTTTTGCTCTCTTAGAAACAAAAGCTAACGGCCATACATTCCTATATATCCAGCGAGATGGCCTCATTTAGTGTATATACTGCTCTCTTGCTAGCTTGCTAATGCTCTTCTGAGCTTTGTCCTTTATTCTTTGCTCCTTTTATCATACTTCTCTCAGGGTAAACACAAAATGTACCACTGTCATTCTGCTGAATTACATGTGATTCTAACTGTGCTTACCTTGCCCTCTCAACACCACTTCCTATTGAGGACAGTCCTACTTTATACAGATGTGCCTTCTACACTCTCGACCATTGGAACGACTGAACCTCTACCTTTCTAGGTCCCCTCAATCTCACCAACTCCTCCTGAAGTGTTTCCTAGATATTGAAAGACACAGGGTTGGAATCATCATACCGTAAGGAGACATTCAGCATATTCAGCTCCTCAGGAACTCTAGGAGAGTGCAGTGCTGACTAAAAGTTTCAAGGTGATATGTACACATATTTGAAATTTGGCTATATTAGAAAAAAGTAATCACAGAAGGAATATAAAACAGGAAAGATAAAATATTGTTTCTGCCCCCCCCCCCCAAATATTCAGCAGTAGTAACACTCTTCTGGCCAGTAGCATGGAAGCATTGCTCTAAGAGTTTCATGTAAAATGTTCCTTGTTGCCAAAAGTGGAGTAGAAGCTTTGCAAGCACAGAATTACAATAGAATTCCAAGAGTGTGACAAATGACATCCCACTTGAATGCCCAGCAGGGAGTTTAAGGTCACTGTAATAATGAATGGACTAAGAATTAATACAACTTGAGCTTATTAGCCTTCCTGTGTTGCAGCTGGGCAGAACAGTGCTCTGTTCATGGCCCGTAAACACGTTCCGGGCATGGCCACCACAGCTGTGCTGGGCACAGCTGCCCCTCCAAAGCACTTTAGAGATGGAAGCCTGTTTAAATCATTCTGCCCTCTTCTCCCATCAGACACACTTCCTTTCCCATTATCAGCTACACAACAGCTACATTTGTGTTTAAGAATGGGGATAGTTGTACCAAACATCATCTTCCTTCCTCGACCTTGCCCCCACTCCACATCCTCTTATCCTCCTGGCTCCCAGTACATTCTTCACTCTGTTTTTAGTGAGCCTTTTTCCCGTCTACTCAAGGCCCCTTGTAATGTGCCTCATCTCCAAGCATCACCACTTTTCTCTTTATCTCATGGACATATTGCTTCCCCTACCTCCTGTATCTTAACAGTGTTTGGATTTGAGCCTACGCACAGGATGCCCATCTACTGCAGCCTCCATCCACCATTTGCCAAACTATCTTCTTCCATTCTCAGAGATGACTTAGAAGGTCAATGTTTCCTTCTAGATCCCTCTCTGTTACATCACTTTTTGCACTCATCAAGCTTCCCTGAGGTCTCTACCTGACTTTTATCTACTAAAGCTATATAATTCTATTTTCCTATTCCAGTTTTTCTTCTTTGCTGGAAAAATTGATTCTTGGAAAGTGGTACTAATACTGTACAACGGTAAAGGACACAGGCTCAAATAGAAGCTCCGAGCCTTATTGACTGTGACCTTGAACTACATAGTCAATCACATTCTTTAGCATCTTAGGGCGGACCAGCAATCTTTACCATCTTCTCTTGGAACTACTCCATTCAACACTAGATGATTCCACAAAACTTTCCTTGTATAAATGGCTTAGCACAGTGGCTGGCCAGCACGCCACTAGCTGATGCTTCTCTTATCACAGCCAGTATGCACACACTGTCATTCTCAGCAAAATAAGCTAATAAAGAAATATCACTGTGATGGAGATGTAACATGAAGTAATAAATAAACAAAAAATATAAAATAAATAAATAAATGTTATATCATGAAGCAGAAAAAAAAACCTCATACTGTTTTAATTAAAGTGGATGATAACACAGAAAAAAAGGAAATATCCACTCTCCTCATTGTATGTTACTGTTCCATATGCTTCTGATAAACTTTGGTAAAGCTAATCAAAGAACGATTTGTTCATCATGTGAAACCCAGAAAAAATAAATCTCATAAGTTTTTAACATATGTCAACAAAAATCCCCAATCCTCAATTCTTTTATCTAACAATATTAAGAATGAAAAATACACTGTATAAATTTAACCTGTATGTTTGAGGTTCTTTTCAATTTTTCATTCCTAATTATGTGCATATGTGTGTTTGTATGTGTCTGGTTGTAGGTATGTACAAGGGAATGCAGGTGAGTGGTCCACTAAGATCAGAGATATTAGATCCCCTGGAGCTGGAATTAAAGGCAATTGCAAGCTGCCTAACGTGGGTTCTGGAGACAGAACCTGGGTCCTCTAGAAGAGCTGCAAATGCTCTAAACCACCGAGCCCTATCCCCAGTCCCTGAAAGTTGTTTTTTATTTAGTTTTAAACAAACATGCATTCAGTTAAGTAAATGGTTTATGCTTGTATTCCCAGCTCTCAGTAGGCTGAGACAGGAGAGCTACCATAAATAATAGGCCAACTTGGACCACATAGTCATATCTGTACAGTTAGGGTTGCATGGCAAGCTTCAAGTCAGCCTGAGCTACAGAGAGATGATATGCCTAAATAGTAGCAACAACAACAAAAACTACTATCTTGACAATAACAGTTTATTCAATGGCAGTGACTTTGGATTTCCAACTGAAAACAAACAGTATTCATAGAACACATATATTTATTATGTATACTCACTGATGTTAACCATCTCTTCAGATTTATCTGCATTTTCATGTAGAAAATTTGCTGGGCATTTAACACTATCTGAAATTTCTTCTACAATTTCAAAACTAGTATCTCCTTTAGGTAATTAGAATGAACTACACAAACATTACCAATCAGATAATCTTTAATTTACAAACGTAGTTGGCACAATTTTGGATTAAAGAAGGGATAAATACCTATTTGTCAATTAACGAAAACAGTTAAACTCACATCATACCAGATAAAGATGCCCTTATACACATTAATGCTGCATAAAATAAAACCAAAAGTATGAATCTTAGCCTTAACTAAGCCTCCATTTAAAAAAAATGACCCAAAAGTAGAGGGCTAGATTTGAGGAAAATGCACCTTACCTTTTTTTGTGTCTGCTTTTGCTTGCTTTTGTAAAGAAACTTTTATTGGGCACATAGCACAGTATTTATATTTTATATAACAATAGTAAACAAAGAATAACTCTGTCAGTGTTCATAGGGCCATGTAGGATGAATATGTATTCTCTAGCAAGTTAAACAAAGTCATTGCAGGGCGCTGGGTAGTGGTAATGGGTCAGGCCTTTAATCCTAGCACTAGGGAGGAAGAGACAGGCAGATCTCTGTGAGTTTGAGGTGACCCTGGTCTACAGAGTCAATTCCAGGACAGCCAGGGCTACATAGAGAAACCCAGTCTCAGAAAACAAAACAAAACAAAATAAACAAAAGTTGAGTCCTCAATCTGACCCTAAGTTATCGATGAACACCTGGAGTAATTTCATGTGCTTCCACCTAAGATACAACTATTAGTTGTGTACCAATTGTAGAAAGGTAAGAAAGTTTATTCTAATGATTTATTAGATTTCTGGGGTTGAGAGTTAAAAATCCCACTGGGGCACATTTACTCCCTCTGATCTTTGAATAAATCCATGGGCTTTTCACCAAACCCAGGATATTCTGAAAGTGAAAAGGGCATTATTAATAGTTGTGCTCACAGAGACTGAGGCAGTATGCCCAATGCCTGCATGAGTCTGTATCAGATCCTCTGCATATATAGTATGGTTTTCAGTTTAATGTTTTCTTGGGATTCCTGACTGGGCCCCTCATTCTTGTGTCTTCTCTTGGGTTCTTTTCCTTCTGATGTGTTTTTCTCTCCAACTTCGATGTGATAGTTTCTGTTTTTATCTTATTATATTTTTATTTCATCGTGTTTGGTAGTTATCTCTCCGAAGCCTATTCTTTTCTAATGAAAGACAAAAAAAGGAGCAGATCCAGATAGGAGAGGAGGTGGGGAGGAGCTGGGAAGAATGGATGGAGAGGGGACTGCAATACGTGAGAAAAGAATCTATTTTCAATAACAAGGGGAAAAACAGTTGTGCTCAGACAATCAGTGTAAACTGAGCCATATTCTCATCCCTGTTCTGAAGCACCCTGTGTCTGTCAAGCCGATAAGTCCAAAGGACAAGGCAGTCATCTCCAGTTTGACTTATACCATTCCTTTCCCATCACTTACAGAATCCCATAATCTCCTTCCCCCACCTTCCTGGGGGTGCCAGATCTAGTGTTTACACCTCTGCACGTGGGCATAACTTACTTCTTAATCCTTTCTCCAAAAGAAGCAACTTCCTCCAAGATGTTCTGGACAGTGGAGACAATATCTTGTACCATATAGATTCTCTCAATTATACCCTTCTTCTCAGATTCCTGGGAGACACAAAAGGCAAGATTTATATTAGCTAGTTGGGAAAAAAAAAAGTTATTTCAAGAGAACAACCACACTTTCCACAAATGTTTATTGGTTCCAAGCTATAAAGGCCAGTTCATTCTTTTGGCTGCTGAGGCTCACACTGTGAGCCCAGTCACTGTCTTAGGATCCAGGGGTGACAAGAGGAAGGACTTAGGATCAGAGGACTCAGGTCCCTGCAGGGAATCCTTCAATCACTTCAGCATGGCCGCCTGTTCTCCCCCCTCTCCTCCGCTTATCTAAAGCACACCGACTCCCTCTTCTGTAACAGTGCTGCCAACATGCCCCACAGTGACAGCAAGTCACTTTGAAGTTACACACAACACATTTTTGAGTATTGTCACTTCTGACTCAAACTGTTGCATTTTAATCATGTTTCCAACACACTGCAGACTCAGGAAAACATCAGTCTACCTGTGGCAACGAAGGCTGAAACAGAGCAGGCATCAAAGACATGCTATAGGCAGCTGGACTGCACAGGCCTACGTGTCACAGCCTGCAAGTGGACCTGACACTGTATTAAGTGATTTATTCATGAACTTGGGGTATATATAAGCTTATCTTCCTTGGTCTCCAGTTAGTTTTATAAAATGGAATTCCACTGTCTAAAGCTGTTACCTCTAATTCACATATAGAAGACTCAATATATTTTACTGTGCTAAGTAGCTATAAAACTGTTAATATAATTTAATGATTACTCAAATGCCTAAGAAAAAATTCCCTACAGTGGTATTTTGTACTATTTATTGGCTTATCTCTTCCCTACTCTTATCTCTTTGCATCAATTCAGCTTATTATACTTCCGATATACAGCAAGGATCTTTACTAAACTTTCATATGGAGACTCTTACATGGGTTAGAATGATGATAAAGTACCAGGTAGACATTCAGTAGGGTAACTCTCCTAGGATACCCTCTATGCTGTAAAAGAAAGAAAGGAAAACAGAAAGAAAGACAAAGAGGAAGGGGAGGGAGGGAGGGAAAGAGGGAGGGACGGAGAGAGGGAGGGAAGAAGGGAGGGAGAGAGGGAGGGAGGATGAAAGAAAGACAAACTCCAAACTCATTTTCATATTCTATTTCTGCTTCTTTTAAAAAGAGACATGAATGCAGTGAGGAAACCAGCACCTCCTGTGGCAGTCATAGGTAAAACCCCCAGTAGGGCAGATATGTGTAATATACTCATTCATTTAAGCAGTATCTACCCCACCATTTGATATAGAAGGAAACATTGAAGTTGTTGCTTCTCACACTGGCAACATTGCAAGACAGTTTTACTCTCTAATTTTAAAATATTTTCCACTTACTATTATTCTTTAAGCAATTTGTGCTAAAGAGTAGACATGCTACCAAGGTGACCTCATTCACATGCAGTAATCTACAATTGCCTATGAATGGGTACAACATAGGAACCCATCTTTGCTACAGAAGCCCCATATTTACAATGGAGCATCTGCAGGCTCTGGAGAGCTTGACCCAAAGGGCGAAGGGGCTCCTCCTTGCAGCAACATTAACTTTAGGTCAAAACAATTTCTTGGAAAAGAACTCAAGTTTGCTTGTGGCTCAATTTCCTAAGAAACTTCCTATTTTAATTGATTGATATTTTGCTCTATAAAACACCAAAACTTAAGGTTCTGACTATGAAAAAAGTGTTAATTAATACACCACGCTAATGAAGAATTGTGACAGCATCCTTTCAGTTTTTAAATGAATTGGATGTTTTGCTGTATTTGATATCCATAGATGAGACTCAGGTTTGCATATTTTTTAAGAGTCAGAGTAATCAAAATCATGTACATTTTGAATTATCAACTAACTTATTTTATTATATTAGCTAAATTACAAAAATGATTTCATTTTATTTTGATAAAACATTGTTACAAAAATAAAATATATAGTATATATACATTCAAATGAAAAAAGTCTTTATGTTGATTATGTGAATATTTGAAACTGACATATGAAGAATGGTCATCCATGGTACAAACACTCAAATACACTCAACAAATACACTTTGTTTGTGGTTTCAATTTCGTCTTCTCTCATCACAGGATGTACATTTTAGGGATTTTTATTTCATCTTCTCATTTCTAATATCCATAAAGTTCTTCTTAACCATCTTCAATGTTGAACTTAACGGTCATTAAATCAGCATCTTAATTGACCCCACTGTCGACAAAATTAAGAGCGACTTCCTCAACAAACACTTAAGTACCCTGAGAACTCACAACAAATGTGACAGATGGAAGATATTCTTAATTCTATACTGCAATATAAATTTTATATATTTAGGGTATATTTTATATTCATTGCTATAAACATTCTCTGTTAAACTTTTTAAAAATAGTGTTTTCCAATGATATATTTCTATTTTTAAATATTTATTTATTACTTCAGGTTACATCTCCATCACAGTGTCCTCTTTCTACCCCTCCCAGTCCCGCCCTCCCACACTCTACCCCCTATCCCTTCCATCCCACTCCTCTGGAGTGGAGATATTTCTTTACTTGATGATTTTATAGAATTTATTCAGAATGCCAGTGGATTCAGTATTTTCTATTTCTAGAGATACTATATTTTATGTTCAAAGGGGTTATTGTAATTTGAACTACAGAATGGCTTCCATATGCCTGGCCATTTTCATTCTTCCATGATGTGCAAGAAGGCTCCGACAAGATAATAGTCTTTCCTACAACTAGAAACATGGACTATGTAAGTCCTTTCTACAAAGTGCCTATCCTAACCCTGAGTGTTTTGTTGTAGCAACACCAAGCAACCTAAAATATATCCAGCACACCAACAACTACCTTTAGGACTACATTATCAGACCGTGGTTATGTATTATATAAATATTATAATTATATAAATATTATATTATATAAATATATCTATATATATTATATAGAGATATAGTTATATGTATCTTTCTTAAATTAAATTATATGTAAATTAAGCTATGTATCATTCTTATATAAATACTGTTGTGCATTATAGAAGTCATTTTAAGTGCAGAATTAGTCAATATAGTAGGTGAAATAAAACATTCTAATCTTGTAATGCATTTACTCATTGTAGTGACTTGAAAGAAAAGGGCCCCCATGGGCCCATAGGAAGTGGTATTATAATGCTTTCATAAGATCAGGCTGTAGTCAAGTCTGTGGGTGATTTTCTTAATTAGTGATTGATATGGGAGCCCTGCCCATTTTGGGTGGTGCCATCCCTAGGCTGGTGGTCCTGGGTTCTATAAGAAAGTAGGCTGAGCAAACCAGAGGGAGCCATAAGCAGCACCCCTTTATGGCCTCTACATCAGCTCCTGCCTCTAGGTTCCTGCCCTGTGTTAATTCCTGTCCTGATTTCCTCCAATAATGAGCAGTAATGTTGACGCATAAGCTAAATAAACTCTTTCCTCCTCAAGTTAAAAAAAAAAAAAAAAAGGAAGTGGTATTATTAGGAGGTGTGGCCTTGTTGGAGTAGGTGTGGCCTTGTCGAGTAGGTGTGGCTTTGTTGGAAGAGGTTGGTCACTAAAGGATGAGCTTAGAGGTTTCAGAAGCTCAAATTACTTCCACTGTGGCATTCACTTCCTGCTACCTGCTGATCTGGATGAAGAACTCTCAGCTCCTTCTCCTGTTTGCTTGCATGGTTCCATGCCTCCCACCGTGAAGATGATGGACTAAACCTCTGAAACTGTAACCTAACCCTAATTAAATGCTTTCCTGTTTAAAAATTGCCACAGTCATAGTGCCCCCACACATCAATAAAGTCCTAACTAACAAAGATATTTATTTTCTATACTTCTGAAGTTATCTTTAAGCCACAATCTGCCAATGAACGTGTCACACACTAGTCCTTCTATTTTCAAGAAGCTAGGGTCTAGATCCACTAAGGAATTTGTCTGTGTTCACAAACATGTAGCAATGGCCTTAAATCCGGGACTGGTAACTGCTGAGAAAATCAAACTCCATAGAGGAAATGCCATATGTATTAGGTGGCCTTTTAAAAAGTAACCATTCAACCCATATTTGTCCTTTTTGCCAACTGTCCTGTTGGTGTCTCTGCATTTCTGTTCTCTCTACTTTCCATACAATGCATCATTTTGAAAAACTGGCTCTTGATAAGTATTGCTTCTTCCCATTTCCCCTGCTATTTTCTTGTGGAGCTTTCATGAGAATGTGTATTATTTGATGTCTTTTGGCAGCATTTTGGGGGAAGTTTCTTTCCATTTCCATCTAAGAAGCTGATAGGTAACCAGTGATTTTTTTTTTTTAGATCAGTAGATGAAAATTTACATAAAATCTGAAATAAAACACCCAAGACATATGAACTCTATAGATCTGCATATTCTTGAAACACACTAATCTTTATAATAACCAACATTTTGCTCACTTCTTACATTGCCATATTATTTCAAATAAGGTATATCCATTTTATGGTTTTAAAAGTTACAAGTACCTATATAATAATGCACACAAGACCAGTAGTGCTTTTGTATTTTTAGTAAAACAATGGTGTAACTCTAAATAACAGTCTATGGAGCTGGGGAGAAGTAGGGGCTGCTCTGGTCCTTTCATGGGTAGCTTTGTAAGTATATTAACTCAGTTGGGTTACTGTGACAGAATACATCAGGTAAGCAATTTATAAAGTAAAGAGGTTATTTGGCTCACAATTCCCTCGGGTGGAAGATTCAAATAGCATCTTGGTGAGCAGAAAAGAAAGTCAACATTTGCAAAAGGGGGCCAAGCATTTGGGTACCTTCATTTTACAACAATCACTTTCAGGAGCAAGCATTCTGTTCTACAAGACCAACACTAATCTCTTCCTTGTGTGTGACGCCTGACATAATTACATCTCATTAGCCTTACTTCTGAACAAACACATGAGGATCAGACCTGAACCTTTAGGAGTCGAAGATTCACCACAGCAGTACCCATGACGACTTTTACCATGTGAGTCTTAGTTGCTGTTCTGAAAACTGAAACTCATATAATCTTGGGCCTGATCAGGATGGAAGGCTGGGATAAGAAGTCTTAGTTGCTTTTCTATTGATATAATAAAACACTATGATGAAAAGCAATTTGAGGAAGAAAGGGCATACAGAAGGACTACAGCTTAGAGTCCATCATATTAGAAAGAGAGTGCAGCAACTGAAGGCAGGAACTGAAGCAAACACCATGGAGGAATGCTGCCTACTGGATTATTCCGCCTGTTTTCTTATACATCATGACTAAAAACCCAGGACTGGCACCAAGTAAAGTGGCTGGACCCTTCAATATCAACCATTCATTAAAAAAATAGTCCAAGCCTTGCCTACAGGTCAATCTTATGGAGATATTTTCTAAATTAATATACCCCTCTTCCCACACAGGCCTAGGTTTGCATAAAGTTGACAAAAACCAATCAGGAAAGACACTTAATCATATTTGTAAATTACCTGGTATAGTCAATCACATGAACCCCTTCCCTTCAAGTTTGCAAAAAGACAAAGGGTGAACAGCCTTTTGTCTAGCTTAAAGAATACTGGAATGTATTTAGGCTCCTTAAGAAAGCCTCTTCTAGGACAAGTCTATTCATGTTGCCCTGATGCTCTGAGATGTGTATCCCGCTGGCTTTATTTACACATCTCAGATTGAACCAGGGAGTGTGGTGATAACAGTTTAGCAGATAGAGCATTGTATCTGCTGCTGACAGCACACTGCCTGGGAAGGATAAGAGTGATTCATTCAGAAAGACAGACAGTAGCTGCACGCCGCTAGGCCTCTCACTGCAGAGGCTCCTGATTCATACAGAGAGCTGTGTTTAGAAAGATAGTGATGGCCCCTGGTGTGGCTGCACAAATGGACAAGATGATTGCAACTGACCACATAGCTGCAGCAGGGTCTTCCTTAGGATTATAAACCTGCAAAAGGACAGAGGCGTAAGTGGACCCTCATGACTGAGGGTCCACTTGATGCGCAAGCACTTATCATCAGTAGCACAGAGGAAAAAGTTGAAGAATTCAAATCCATAATCCAACCTCACAAGGCGCCTTTTTGTTATATGTGTGCATATAGTATGGGTGTTTGTGTGTATGTTCACATGTGTGGATGTGTAGGAGCATATAGCAGTGGAGGCCAGAGGTTGATGCCTTCGTTTTCATCATTCTCCACTTCATGTGTTAGGCAGGATTTCTTAGTTGAGCCCAGGGCTTGCTGCTTTGCTAGTTTGGGTGGCCAGCTTGCTCTGGGGACCTGGTTTCTGCCTCTCATGTGCTAGTATTGTAAGTGGGCTGGTCTATCCTCCTGTTCTTTATGTGGGTGCTGGGGATAATAAACTTTGACCCAGTGCTCCAGCTCACCAGTTCCGGCTTTGATTTGTTTAATGTGCTGTAAGAACAAGTGACATTGATAGTAAGAAAAAAAATGACAAGTTCCAATTCTTAACTTAAACATGCTTATCATGTGAAGATGTATGTGGTACCACCATTTTTAAATTATACATTTGTTTGTGGGGCATCAGAACGTCTGAGTCTTTGGCTGAATTTTATATAGAGTTGAATTAAGGATCAATAATGTGCCTGTGGCATAACATAACTACTCACTCTTTTAAAGTGAACAAAACACAAAGAGTACATCAGGCAAGCCTGCCTTCCTTAAGGCCTTGTTGGCTGACCCGAGTCTCCAGTGAACACAGCTCTGTAGGTGCAATAAAGGAACGCTGAGCCTCTAGGAGAGAGTTAACACCATCAAAATGAATTTACAACTGAGAATTAATTATATAATCAGTATGTTACTTTGAATCTTTCCAGCTTGTTCTCATTTAGAAAACCACTCATTTCTCTCTTAATTATCTAAGTAAAACCAGGGAGATATCCTGGAAATTGACCCTGTCAGAAAAAAAAAAAATACGGTTGACATGCTTAAAAATTGAGTGGTGTTTGTCAAAGAATGCTCTTGAGTCCCTAAAGGAATAAGGCAAATTTTTTATCTCAAGATTCTCCCAGTGATGTCAGCCACTCAAATGAAAGATGCAAAACTGAGTCTTTAGAAAAGGGAAAGGCCTTGTCTATTTTAATTCATTGACTGTTAAGAGACATTTGAAAATGTGGATGATCAACATTGGAAATTGATTGAGTGACACTTAACATGAAAAAAAAAGCTTAACATCTGTGCTAACAAGGACTCAAAAGCACTAATTCTGATACATGACTGGGAACCCTAGCTTTATGAACTAGGAACCCACTTCAGGATTGAGCCCATGAGGCATGTTCATGTCCACAAGTAGAGTCCAAATACTATGGCGCATGCTATTAAATTGGGGGTAGGGAACTAAAAGTCCATGGGAAAGCTTGCCTGAAGTACACAGCTGTGAAAACCAGAGAGACCCTGTCTCAAAGATAGTAAAACATAAGGACCAACACCCAAGGTTGTTCTCTGATGTTTATAAGTGTATTGGGGCATATATACATCCAGAGCCCCACTCACACACATGCATGCACAAAGACAGATTTATTTATTTTTATTTTACATGTATGTCTGTGCAACACAAAAGAAGATGTCTTCAGAATTCCTTGAACTGGAGTTACAGATGTTGCAAACTATCATGGTGGGAGCTGATCTCTTTGAGTCCTCTCAAAGAGTAACTGGTGATCTTAACCACCGAGCCATCACTCCAGCCCCAAAGGTAACTTTTGTAATAGGGGTAGAAGGCAGTGCATGATCTTTCTGGAGAGTAGTTCTGTCTCAAGTATATCTTTCACTTTCAGAGATGAATAAAAAAAAAAAAAAACTGCTTGAGTTTTGAATCAATATCCATCCTAAGCAGATTTATCCTGCTTGAACCATCTGACCTTGACAAAGATCTCTGCCCTGCTGTTCATCAGCCTGAGCTTCTGCCTTGTCTTGTGTGGTGTCAAATGAAAGGATGGGAAAAGGAAAGGACACACTCCCTTACATCCTCAGGAACGTACTGGAAACAACAACTGAAAAGGAGGCAGCAATCCTTCATCTGTGGGACTCAAATGGTGGACTGACCCCGTTACAACTTCCCTGGGCCAGCTGCCACATGGTAAAGAGGACTCGTGGCTCCTGTAGCTGGAGCTACTACAGACAGGTGCACAGAGTGATGGCTTCCGGCTTTGTTGTATGCATACTAGGTAGGAGAGGGAGGGAACTACTGGGTAAGATATTCATCTGATTAAGAAAAGTAGAATGTAAGCCTGGGGATATGACTCAGTCAAGTGCTTGTCATCTTACCGTGAGAATGTTGGTTTGGGTTTCAGAATAATCATAAAAACCCAAGAACCTCAGTGCTCATCTGGGAAGGAGTTAGTGGAGTGAGAGAGGCAGATGAATTCATGAGCTTCAGGTTCAATGAGAAACCTTGTCTTTAGAACATAATAGATGGATACTGGGTAGAAAAGAAAACTGACCTCTGGCCTCCATACTCATGTGTGACATACTCCCAATAAGAAGTATATAACACACTTACACACAAATTTAAAATGCTAAAGGTAATTCTTACCTTTAAACACTAAAATTTGACTCAAACACCATCTCCTATGAGCAGTCCTGATTCTCTCAAAATTTCCCTGCAACTGCCTCAATTACTTCTCACCTTTGGGCAAGGGTGACTTGTCTACTACTGTGGTTTTCTTGAGAGCACCTGTGTGACCAAGATCTTTAAATTCGTAGGGATTCTGCTACAGGAAATGCTGCTGCTGCTACTTCAGTGTGGAATGAATGAATGAATGACATGCCTGTTTCCAAACAATGTAAAACAGTTTACAAATAAGATTTAGCTCAGAGGATATAGATTTAAATCCCACTGTGAATTTGACAGACTAATATCAGATGCATTAATTTGTCTTAAATGAGCTTTTATTTTTTATTAATGCATGGGGAAAATACTACCCAGTGTGGTATTCTGAGGGGTGAATGAGTTAAAGGACACAAAAAGCTGCATTGCATGAACATATAAAGTTACTAATATTTTCATGAGTCTGGGTATTTAAATGTCTTACCATCTTGCTTTAAATTAATATGGTTATAGCCATTTCTTCATGAATTACTTACTTTTCTGGTAAGAAAATAACAATAACTCTATTTTCCATCAATTGTTTTATCAACTGTCAACTTATAAATTATCAAAAATACATATTATAAACTTCATGGATAATGGGGACACATGGTGCATTGAACCACATTGAAACATTGTTTCATAATAAAAGACAATAACAACCCATTACCACCCAAAAAAGAAAAAAACAAAAACTAACTAATGGGTAGCATTGCTCCAAGCTCTGATGGTTAGTTTCAAATCCAAGGTGACACAGTAAGCCTCAAAACTATTAAGAATTATAAATAAAACCACAACTAATAAACAGAAAAAGGATTTTAGGGTGAGGAGACAGAAATGACAGAGGTAGGAGAGAAATGTGGGTGGAGGAAGAGTGCCAGAATGCAGAGTTTATTTGTGTGTGACTGGGAATGAACAAAAGTTACTAATAAGTAATATGATCAATGGAAAATCAGGATACAATGTCCAGTCTATTCTACTTTAGCTTCATGGAACGGTTTTAGACAGTGGGAAAGCAAACATCTTGATATAGCACCGACTACTGATAAAGCTGAGCCTTGGTTTCTATGCTTTTGGATAGCAATGCTACTTAATAGCAGCATAGAAGACTCGTGGAATTTACAGCCTGGTGTGTCTTCCTTCACATTGTTTGAAAGCACATACCAAGAACAACACTTATAGTGGATGCTTTAAAACATAGTCAAGTACCAGGGATGCTGCTTAATGTCATGACAAGCAGGGTACCCAAACAATGTCCAAGGACCAAGTTAAGAATATTTTTGGATTACTTCTGAAGTAAATGAAATCTCAACTCTTTAAAGAATGGAGATTATATTTTCAAAAGGGAAATGTACATGAAGTAATATGTTAAAGAGGAACTCAGAAATTCACCCTCTTGTGATACAAAACATACATCCACTGATCAGTAAAAATTGGCTGCAACCCATTCATCTACTAAAATCTTGAAAGTAACAGAGTGTGGTAGAAACCCTAGCAGTAAATTTACCACATCAATAAGAGACACATTAAATTAAATGATCAGAGTTTAAATCAGTATTATCATTTACTTTACTGCCCCAGAAATCTCAACATTCAGGTTCTCTGCCCACATCCTGCATATAGGTTGTTGTTCAAAAATAGTGTGCACATATTTGGACACCTTGCATGCCTTAAACCTTAAATGTTCAGAGAAGCTTGCTGAATTTTTCCTTAACAATAACAAACTCTGCCATTAATAAGTAGCACTCTCCCCTAAAATAAACACAAATCAATGATTGGTCTACATGTGGGGCTGTCCGTGTGTGTGTGTGTGTGTGTGTGTGTGTGTGTGTGCATTTGTGTGTGTGTCTG